>CM063503.1:10957571-10990071 GCA_032207245.1 Pardosa pseudoannulata | reverse complement strand
GAAGTAGTACGAGAATTAGTCTCAGTGTAAACGGCAAGAGAAAGTCTCTGAATTTGGGTTATGGTTATATATATATATATATATATATATATATATATATATATATATTATATGTATTATAACACACACACACACACACACACACACATATATATATATATATATATATATATATATATATATATATATATATATATATATATATATATATATATATATATATATAGAGAGAGAGAGAGAGAGAGAGAGAGAGAGAGAGAGAGAGGAAGGAGAAAGAAAGTGAGAGGGAGAGAGGAAGGAGAAATTGAGAGAGAGAGAGTGAGAGAGGAAGGAGAAAGAGAGAGAGAGGGAGAGAGGAAGGAGAAAGAGAGAGAGTGAGTAAAAGAGAGATTAATATGTTCAAAAATATAACTACAATTTAAAAAAAATAGTAATTATAATTATAAAAAATGCAATTATAATTATAATTATTTTTTGGTTTAATTATTATTTTTTAATTATTTTTTATATTTGATTATAATTATTTTTTGATACACTTATAATTATTATTTGATTTATTTTTTGAATACAATTTTTGAAATGTTAAATTACTGTTGAAATATAGCAATCTTGTTTTGTTAATTTATATTGTAATTTCAGAACTCTTTGTTTCATTTTTGATGATTAATGAAAACAATAAATTAAAAAATTTTGAACCATTGCTTATTATGATATAGATAATTTATATCAATAATTAGTATAGATGTAAAAATTGAAAGAGAATCAGGATTGCTTGAGGAATTTTGTAAAACTGTTGGAGATTAGATTTATTTCTGGTATGACATTTTAATTTTATTTTTGATTATTTTGTTAAAAGCAACATTGCGTGGAACGGATATTGCTTTTTTCAGTGTTTTGCTACTGAAAGTTGTAAATTTGGTTATGAGAGACTAATATAAATAATGCCAGCAATGAGTGCCTTAAATTGAAGTTCTGAGCTCTAGCGTCCTATTTATTAGATCATTATACAGGAAATAAAAATATATTGACCATTTAATATTTAATTAAACACTTCTTTTATTTTATGGAGCTCAAATTTTATTAACATTACAATTGTTAACTATTCTTCTATTCCTGTAATTGACATTAAAATATATTACAAGCTCTGTAAGAAGGTGGGAACTCAATCTGTCACATTTTTTTAAAATCCTAAACTAAAAATTTTGATTAGCAGACATTTAAAACATATTGTACCATTTAAATATACTTTTTAAAAATTTTCAAAAACTGCATGCAGTTTTTACGTCACAGAAACAGGATTATGAAACTAAAGTTAGTCTTATTGCTGTCTTTACAATGCCCTTGACCTACTGCAATGATCTACGACTGTTGTCTGCTGGCCCCTCAAAGTGTAATCTTGAAACAGCTTCAATATGTGACCCCCTTTCTTCTACGCTAAAAATGACGCCACCTCATAAAAGGCGAACATTATTATATTTCTCATAAAAATAACAACTGAACCTCAATAGATCAAATGCAGGGCCAACTTTCAAGCTTCACTTTAAAGTTCTTGGTAGAATATTTTCTCTTATCGATCGTATCGCTGACAATATGAAGGATGGGATTTTTTTCTAGAAACTTCGATGCTCGATCCGATACGTTAAGACATTTTTTTATTTTTTTTTACTTAGTCTTTTCGTTTTCATGCATTTTATGTGCTAAAAACCATCACGCGTAACATCTATTTAATTCTTTTTGGAAATGAAGACTGAAAACCGGGAAGATACTGTTTTTTAAACAGATCCACTTTTTCACTTAACCTTCCTAAGAGAAGTTATGACAAAGTTTTAAATACCCGTTTAATTTACGATGAGCTCATTTGTTAGTTCTATTTCTATAATAAACTTGCTTCTAATATCGAAATTAAAATTAAGTTTTGCAACATACTTGCTAGTAATTTAAGTCTTATTTCTTGATTATCACTATCTTGAAACACTCTCTCATTCTTGAGACTGAATCTTGTCGTTTTCAAAAATTGAGTCTTAATAGTATATTTCTTTTTGCATTGTAAACCGAACTTTACTTCTTTACTACAACGAAAAGGAATGGTGAGAAGATAACTGATAATTCTAAATTTAATTTCAGCAAGACACGCGAAAATATGACATAATTCATCTTGTAGGAGATTTGTAGATATAGGACACAATTAACTTTTATAAACATTTTATTTCTGCACACTTAAAAATATTTTATTTGATTTATGCACGGAGACAAAATGACTTCATAAGTAATTTGCCAGTCAAGTAGCATTTCCCAAACGGAAACAAATCTGCTCTTTTATGTCTGGTGTAAATATTTTTCTCGAGCCGTGGTAGCACTGTCGGCAAAGGCAGTGATATCGGAACTGGAGGTTTGCGGGTTCGTGTCTTAAGCTGGTGAATTTTAGCTGTGTTCTTTAATAGTGACTGGGGAACGTAATATAGGTTCGTGGTCACAATGTCCTCCAAGTTCTTAAACAATACCTCTGTGGTGACTCGGGGGAAGTCTGCTTGGTCCTGTTTCTAAATTACGAGGACCCATTTGAGTTGAGACGTTCTTTCACCCTAGCAGTGTTCATCAAACGGAAGGCGCATCACTTCGTCTAAATCCGTGCGGCCTCTGTGCTTGACTCATCCAAGTGCCATTGGCAGCAACAAAAGTTATTTTACTCCTATCAGAATGCATTTTGATTTCCTTCAATTTTATCCTGCAATGAGCAGTAAAGAGTTATTAGGATTAATGATCTCAGACTTCAAATTATGATATCAATGGTATTGAGGGACACCTGTGTGATTTACATAATATGAAGTAAATGCTTTACTCTTGCTAGAAAGATGATCCTGAAATCTTGAGAGGAGCAGCCCAAATATCAGTATATCTTAATGAGTTCAGACTCCAGTGTTTGCTAACAATGTTGTTGAGAGTAATCTAACTGGTATCTGATTACGCATAAGATGATGTATTCTGATGAATGACTACATCTTGTTATGCTCCAACGAATTTTGCGAGAATCTGATGAAGATATACATTTATGTTCTCTTAAGTAAAGGTAAAGGTAATTGTAATAGTATCGTGGTGTTTACCGGGTCTTCTATGGTT
Source organism: Pardosa pseudoannulata (assembly GCA_032207245.1). NCBI lineage: Eukaryota > Metazoa > Arthropoda > Arachnida > Araneae > Lycosidae > Pardosa > Pardosa pseudoannulata. The sequence continues at coordinate 10,986,954 of CM063503.1, read as the reverse complement.
TCTGTAAAAACATAATTAATCATCGAATGTCTTGACAGAAAATATGGATGCACATTTGCTATCAAGACAATGTTGAATTTTTACTTTTGGTGGTTGACGGCAATGTATGTATATGAGGCGCGTTTAGCATTTAAGAGTATGTCACGCAGAACATTAATACAATTTGCAAAATCTCTTTTGGTCACCACAAAGTCTATATATAAATCATATAAATGATTCTTGGGGCATGTTCTAATTCTGAGATAAATCTGAGAGCTATGTCCTTTCTTTCCAATTTATTGCATAATAAGGTGCTTATATCCAATGCACGGTATTATTTATATTAAACTTTATAGCATACATGCCTAGAGGCACGGATAACATTACATGTAAAATTATCCATGTAAAACAGATTCAATAAGATATTGGCTACATATTTCTAGTTGATTAGATAGCATTTTATAAATAGGAAAAATTATAAATTTTATTAAAATATAAGTTTGTTAGCTGGAAAATATTTAGGTTTCATTATGTTAAGGCATGCTATGAACCCCTAAAAAACCCACACAAACATTGTGTTTTGTAATATGCGGGTATGTATTTTGCCTATCTAAAAGACCAATAAATTCTTTTCAGAATATCTTTCTTATTTTTAAAGAAACAAATATTTTGGCCATCTTTGATTATATCTATCATTAAACTATTTACAATTAAAATTATAGAGTCAAAAGTTAAACCAAAGTTCTACCGACAGACAGTATAACTATCAGAAATCTCAATTTGGGATGAAATTCTTTTTTGTTGATAATTGGAATAAATCTATTTTGTTGTTATAATATTTCAATCAATGCATCCTTTATAACTAAATTACATTTTGCACATATTTTATAGTGCTATAACGTAATTATAGTAAATTGAACAGTTGATAAAATTTTAAAACATGCAGACCATGACAAGTTTGGGAAAAAACAGCGCAAAATGAAAATCACTGATGTCATGTATGCTTTGAGAGTTATAACATAGATCAAGCCCCTCGTTCTAAAAGTAAGAAAAACTTTTATCATGATCTTCAATTTATAACCGAAAAGTTTTTTATTAACTGTCCTTTTTTTCACATTACGTATTTGTATTTAATAACATGGCTTAATGTGAGTATAATAGGAATGATTATTTTCTGCAATACATTATGCATTAATACCTAATTCTAAAAACAAACAAATATCATGAAAAAAAGTATGTAAGCAGTGATTTACCCTATAACCATAATTGTTGAAAAGGTAATAAAGCTCCTATGGTTTGTTTAATAAAAGTAGGAAATGTTTAATGAAATTTCATGAATACATTATAAGAAGCCCAATGGGAATCCTCTAAAGCAGTATTTTATGTATAATGTTTCAAAGCAAATATGAACATACATCTAAACTAATAACTATATACGAATACTTTTAAACAAAAATATATTTTGTTAGTTATAAATTAAAGTGCAATAATATTCACAATTAGAAAATACTACTAGAATTTTTCTCTTAGAGATAAACAGAGTAAAAAGATAAGACACATTAATATCATAATTTTTACCTATAAATTATTTATTTTGTGAGTATGAATAGTTTTTTTTATAGGAAGCCCCCTAATTTTGTTCCCCCGAGTAGAACAGTCTTATACAGAAAAATCCATTAATCGTGAAAATCTATTATTTCCTTCACATTCTATCAATGTGTCTTAAGTGTCATAATACTTGACATTTGTCTGAGTCTCTGAGAATTTCAACATAACATTTACTCTTTTTTTATATCACTTTAATTAAAAAGGAGAACACTTTAAAGTTTAAAGTTTAATGCTACTTTTGACAGTAACCAATCTTTCATTTTCGATGCATTTGTTAAGTATTAAAATACATTTTAAAGTAATCAATCAGTCAACAAAATTTCGCAACTACTTAAAGTTTTCTCAAAGGAAATGGAAACCAGCAAGCATTACAAGTTTTAACAGTCTCATAAGCAACTGTAAAATAAACCTCGCTTTCTTAAGTAGCACAAATAGAAAGAAAAGGACAGAATACTCATTAGGCACTTAGACAGTATGAAAGATATTAAGTTTCGATATACTTATCGAACTGTACAGAATTATCCGAATGTATAATAATGCATTTTACTAAAAAGTAACATTTTTTAAAAACTTTTTTTTTGCTTCTTTGATTTCACTAACTTTATATCCTTTGCCATCCAACAGCATATCGTGAAATCGACAATTACTTTCAAGCATAAAGTATACAATAATAGTCAGACTTACCTTAATATGCAGAGTAAATTGTGTATAACGATGCCATTTATAACGATATATTCTTATATCTCTAACGATATCTCTAACGATATCTTAGAGGATTTTCTTATTTATTCTTTGCTAAATCACCAAGGGATTTTATAATTGTGCTATCAAAATTTTAATTTTCAATTATTTAAACAACATTGAAACATATTTCAAAATGCAATGCAAGATATTATATGCCCCCTCAGGGCCTGATTTTTGTACGGGTAACCGGGTCACATGCTCTGGCCATGAAAACTTATACTGTATGATTTTTTCTAAATGACATATATTTAATAATATGAAATATTTTAACCTATGCTCTTTTTATTGAAATGCTTTTTATTGTATGCCCTTTTTGTTGAAATAAAATGCAAGCATCAGAAATATAACTTTTGAATTTGCAGTAACTTTTTCATTGGCAATTGTACTTGATTCTTTTTCTTTCTCAAATTCATCTAAACATTTTAAGAGAAAGGGTTGATAGATGATGACAATTTTGTATTCTTTTGCCCTAAAATCGATAAATCTAATATGACTTATATTTGTTTTTTGTGGTTACTGATTCAATAAATAGTTTTATATTTGCAAATAATGAAGAGAATAGAAATAATATAATATTTAATATCTGTTTTATTATTTAATTTTATAACTTTTATGTGGATGTGATTATCCTATTATAAATGTTATATATTAAGAAAAGGAGGAGGCACAAAAATTGGGTTGTTTTCTAGGCATAAAAGTATTTTAGTCTAGCCCTATTAACACTACCATCATAAACATTGTATGCTCAAATTAACAAGCTGTTTAAAATGATAAACTTTCAATAACAATTGTTCTAGGTTTCTACAGTAAGCACCCTTATATAGAGGGTATATTGGGCATGGAATTATTGGCTTGATCTTAAAATATTGAACTAAGGTTTATCAAACAGGCTATGAGTTTGAATACATTTAAGCGTACAGCTTAAGATATTTTAATTAATATTATCTTGAGAAATTACTAATATTTAATAAAAATACAATGGTACCTTGATACATCGTTTAAGAATTATTCGTAATTCCACTGCCCATTAATCGTTCATTTAGTTCGATTTTCTCCCGACAGAACCAAAGGAATTTTTTTTCCGAATTCATATTTTCCGAATTCCTCGTTTTCCCATATCTATCGTCGAAATACTTAGGTTCCGTCGCTTGGTCTGCCTGGAGTAAAGTTTTGTGAAATTTAGGAGAACTGGGGGAAATGAGCTTTTTTGTGCTTTATCTCTTTAAAATTTCTGGCTCATCAGAGATTTTCCAAGACCACCACTGGATTATTAACGAAAAGTAGAGGATCTAACGAAACAAAAGTAGAGGATCTATGCAGTGAGTAGAACCTAGATAATACCGAAAGTGAGGATGAAGACGAAATTGAACCTACTGAAATTTTCTGAAGAGTAATTTTAAGTCATATAACTCCAGAATTCCCGGAAACTTGCTAATTGTTATTTCCAAGAATGTCTACGATATATATATATGTATGTCTAAATATAAATATATATATACTCACACACATATACAAATTATATTTATGTGTATATATATATACCACACACACACACACACACACACACACACACACACACACACACACACACACATATATATATATATATATATATATATATATATATATATATATATATATATATATATATATATATATATGTGTGTGTGTGTGTGTGCGTATACTTTTATAAATGTTAGGTATTTCATTTTTTCTATTCTAATGTTATCACTATTAGAAACTAATAAAGTATTAAGATATAGTGCATTACAATGTGAAATAATTATATATTTGTTATTAAATATACATATATGTATATATCAGTGGCGTGCGGTAGGTTTTCATTCAGGGTGTGCAGAGAACATGGATTTTCCAATAAATCTTTAATTATTGAGACATCTGAGTTCTCCATTCTGAAACGGGTTATTTATTATGAATATAAATTTAAAGAATACAATAAATAAAATATTTACCTACGAGTAGTCGAGTTATAACTATAAAAACAGCTAAACTTATGAGAATTCTACTAGCACTGAAGCAAAAATCATGTCTTTTGTTGTATGGTATCATATCGGCGTCGAAAAAGCAACGCTTCGGGCTTCCACGAAAAACTTATATATGTTCAGCAAACGTAGCACCACATGGCGCCCGCCGCTGCGGTGCCTCATCCGGATGCTCATTGGTGCCGACAAACCGAACGTCTATTCCACGTGCAGAGGATTTCACTGCACGCTGGTACAATAGAGCGAACTGTTTCTTGTTCGGTCAGTGGATTAAATTATATTTATTAATTGTTTTTAACATTTGGAAATCATATATTCTGCGAAAAACATCTTGACAATTTTTAAAAACAAAACCAGGGATATGGTGTTACAGATATAACTTATATACTGTCTGTAAGACACAATGAATGGTAAAATTTGGACTGTTCTGTTAAAATTCGTTTCTTTAAGACAAAACAACATTGTTTTTCAGCTAATTATTTCAATAAATATAATACATCACCGAAATTAATTTACTACACCAAAACATGTCCCTTTATATTGATGAAATACTTCTTTTATATTTCCATGGAAACAAAATCTTACAATGTATAAATTTAAAAATTAACCGTCTGCAAAATCGTATGGCCAGTTAATCAGTTAAAAAAACAAAATCGCTCGAGCACGTAAGTCCCCGCTCCAATACAACTCTTAATAAACCGTACCTTTGGATGATTCTGAATGCCAAGTGCAGGAAAAATAGCTGCACTTGCCTCAGTCCCATAGTATGCTGTTCTTCTCCAGTAGCCCATACATATAAAGCGTGATTTTCAATTTAGTACTCAGTGCGTACACATCAGAACTTCCTATGTTCGTTTGCACGTTACGTAGTGCACTGTGGGAATACAAGCAAGCAAATCAACATAATATTTGAATGTATTATAAATGATATTTATTATATACCATATAAAGATAGGTAGACATAGGTGCAGAAAATTATTTTCCCTCATAATTTTGCCAGGGTGTGCAGTGCACATATGGACCGCACGCCACTGATATATATATTTATATAGAGAGATACACACATATAAATACATACATAAATATGTGTGTCTATCTATCTATCTATCTATCTACCTATCTATATATGTAGACAAGATAGATAAACATTGCTGTATTTTATAAAAGAATATAAAAAAAATATACATGGCTTGAAATCCAAATGACTCGAACGGGTGTTCAAGTGTTAAATACGTGTGCAATAGCAATAATAGTATACTTAAAGAGGTGATAGAACGCTCATTCGTCGCATGCTTTTCAACAAAGTGTATATCAATTACATAATGTTTTTAAAGTATTATATACTTCCAGATTGTATCGTAAATAATTACTTTATTCGTAAGCACATATTTTATAGAATTTCTTCATTGATTTTCTACATTCATGGTTTTCCATTTCAGTACCCTTGAAAAACAATGGATCGAAGTCTCACTGAAGTTTTACAGAAATACCATGCATCTTATATGATAATATACATGGTAGATATGATTTTTTCAACACTATATTTACAACACATGAGATGTTAAAAAGCATTTCCATCTACCCTTTGAAACATTTACAAATTAATTTATTGGTGTTAAAAGAAAAAATAAAATATTTACTATTTTTTTTTTGTATATGGGTATTGCACAGGAGTTACAAATAGGATTTAATTAAAATGCCAAATTGAAATTAATTGAAATGTATCATTTTTTTTGAGTGGCAGCTTCTTATGTTTGCATGTGTAGTGGCTATATAATTTGCATTATTTAATAGTAAATAATAGACAAAACATAAAATGAGAATGCCTTTTTTATATAACATATATCACAAAAATAATTAAATATTAAAATATTTATAAAGCATTGATCGTCAACTCAATACTACTTTTCAACTCAATGCCACAAAAGTTTTACATTGTTCAGAATCCCATAATTTAAAACCATCTAAACACCATTTCATAAAAAGAATATTTTTTCAATTGTTTCACTTTTTTATTATTTATTTTTTTCATATTTAAAAATTTTTGGCATGCCATGTCATACCTGATATAGAATTATTGTCGCTGATTGTGCTCTCTTAGTACACGATTTTAAGTCGTAATAGATTAAGTAATTCAGAAAGCACACACAATATACTTTAATGTGATAATTAAAAACAGAAGCATAAAAATGTATATTTAATACTTTGAATAACACATCCAACCATTTATTCATAATAACATCACAATAAATCGCTTTTCATATTTACTCAAGCTGAAAAGCTGTTTTGAACATTTCAGTACATTTCGGTCCTGCTTTCGATGCGGAAGCTGTAAAACTACATTCGAAAAATGTTAAAATTAGACATTTCAAGGAGATTTAAAGAGTCTTACTGTGGTAAGAAAAACTGTTAAAATTAGATAGTTGATGGAGTATAAATGTCAGAGTAGTGAAAACGAATGAGTCCAGCTGTTTCATGCAATGTCTAACATCTCCTGAGCGACAATGGTGGAAGACCTGCAGCTGCTCATATTCTATTGTTAACAATTTTATAAAAATAAACAATCCCGTTAACTGAAATAATACTTTTTAATACATTTCGTGGAAATAATTGCAATGCATGTATAAACCCTTGTTTTTGTATTTTATTATTAACGGAATCAACATCTAACTATTCATTCATACGCACAACTTTTAAGTGTTTCGTAGGTCATTTATTAACCTTCGTGAGCTATCTATTTCACTTTTGAATCTAGGTTTTTTGTTTTATTATATGTCAACTAGAGCATTTGATGAAATATATTTTATTTTGCCGAATTTTATGTTGATAGGAATTTTACGTTTACTTTTAAGTTTTAGGGAATGGGGAGTATATTTCTTCCGTATCAATTTACGTACATAGAGGGAATTTCATCTGATGGCGATTATTTGCCATGAAAGATGAAAAGCATTTGCAGTGCCCTAGGGTACATCCCATTCTGTATACGTGTAACGGCTCCTCTGTACTTGGGCATTTGTGCTACATTTCATCTATCGTCTATAGTTGGAAACCAACTTTGGCATATGATTTCCCCATGCAGACTGCGGGTACATTTCTGAGTTCGGAAGCTATCAGGACGGCTTTTCCCTTTTTTTTGATGTATTTCTGTCTATTAACTGATAAACTCATGCTATTTCGAATGTTAGCTGGTCTGTAGTATGTTTTTTTGCTTCTTTCACAGTATTTCGTAAGATAATGTCGGTGTTATCTTCCCAAGGCCCACGAAAAGATTAAGTCCAATTTTTTGTTATTTTCTGATTTTTGTAAATTGAAAGAGAATAAGTAACAATATTTTTAGTTACCTAACAGTTAACTCATGGCTTTCATCAATAATTATTATTGCTTTTTGGTAACGATTTTGATAAACTGGGCTAGTGTATCAGGAATCACAGTGCCTTATATATTATATACCTGTCACGAAGGGGTTAACGAATATGTTTGACTGCTAATATTTTATCACTCTTTATACTTGATTTTTGTATAATTCAATTTCTTGTAATTATTTTGTGGATATCAGCTGGTGTTGATGTTTCTTATAATATTTAAGCATATGATTAAATATATGATAGATAAGATAAGCATGTGATTTTTCATACTGGCTGAATGCACATCATGCGGTTTCGTTTGGTTTGGCTTGGAACGCTTCGGTATATTTTTTGCAACATGAGGGATAATAACACTTAAAGCCGATTCTGAACGGCAACAAACATCCATTCCATAGTGGGATTCGAATCCATGAACTCCTGTACCGAAGATCAGCTGCACATCATCAGCAGCCGTACGTTTCTTTGCTTGGAATCTAGCAGCCAGACCTTTCCTTTTTCTTTTTTTTATTATCTGTCTATTAGCTGACGAGCTATTGCAATTTAGAATGTTAGCTGCTCAATATTGAGTTTTGCGTTTCTTGCAGATGTATGTCGTAAAATCATGTTGGTGGGAAGGTGTCGGGTCATTCATCTAACTACAACAGTAGCTCTCCATTCGGCCCGCCTGGTTCGTGCCACCTTCACTAATTCCGGCTTCATCAAGGGGTCTGCAAGAGCACCCAGTAGTCTTCCAACCATATCCGCTCGCCAGTGGCGTCTGCGGCGCTACGGGTGCAAGCCGGGTATTTTGACGGAAACTGGCTGAGTGGAGTAGCCCAGTAGTTGCGATGTGCGCACCACCGCCGGGACAAGCCTTGAGGGCCTCAGTGCTATATGGACCCGGATCAGTGCTCGAATGTCGGTGAGAATTTATTTTCCCAAGTCTCACGAAAGGGTTAATATATCTTTTTTGTTTGCGGATAAGGTGATATAATTTGCAAGTGTGTATGTTTACGGGATAAAAGGAAGTGTATCTAATTGCAAGTCACATCAAGATAATTTATTGATTATTTTCCTAGTTGCGAGATTCTGTCTAGTATTTTCTTTGCGGAGTTAATTGTGCATGTATAAATATCGAGCATGAGTTAACTATCGAAATGAAGTGAAAAGATGCGTTTTCTGAGGCTTATAAAAACTAGTCAGAGGAGATCGCAGTATTGCTTCAGTTACTATGGCTATTAGTTTATGAAAACTTTCGTTCGTCTCAAATTCAAGTCTCTTTTTTTTCTGTGTGTGTGTGTGAAATCTTTCAGCGCATCCATGCAATATCTATTTAAAAGTTTTCAACCTCAAACCGCATTGCAGTTGCAGTAACAGATTTCTCTGAATAGGCTAAGTGTAATTACGATCACTTGTATATGGCTAAAAAAATCACATGCTGCTGTAATTCTTGTATAAATTGGTTAAATGATTAACGAAATGTTATTTTACCCTATGTATTAACTAAATATTTTTATTGAACTAAAGTTTTGATAGAACCTTTTAATAATTTTTATAAAATTTAAAAAATGCAAAAAATTAGTTGCGTCTTGATGAATACTTATAAAATTACACTTTAAAGTATTTTTTGATGTAATTTTAAAGAAAGAATGTTTGAAAACAATAATCAAGAATTTACATTTTCTGATCGAAATTAAATAAAGATTATTTTAAATAGAAATTGCAGGCAACTTACGATAAATTCCATAAAAGCTTAGATCAAAACTGTAACAAAAAAAGGTAGGAATGCATTGCTGATAACTTTTCTTTTTATACACACCTAATGCAATTAATTTAAAGTGCGGAAAAGAAATAAATGTTCAATTACTAGATAAACTTGTACTGAATTTTAAATATAAAAAAGTTTTTAGTTCCCAAACACAAATTTATCTTGCTGAAATTCCTTTTGAACTGATTTCATTTATAAATAATGAGTAAATTATAGTGTTTTCAAACATTTCTTAGTAAAACTTTTGAAAAATTAAGCAAGTTTCTCGATTTCTTTTTTAAGTAATCAAAAAGAAGTAGAGTATTTTATTTTTTAAGCCTAATTAGCTATATATTGATCAGCCTCCTTTTTTAGTCGGTCAATTATTTATCATTCAATTATAAAAAAACCTTCTTCTAGGGCTTTTATCTGATTTCGTAAAAAGCAGTAGTTTTGTCAGTCTGGAAAACTGGTTGCAATTTTATCTTAAATTAAATGATTACATTTTTTTAATACTTTCGTTATATCTAACGATTAGATTTTAAAGTAACGAATTTAGAATATTTAACAATATTTTTAATAGCATACTTTTTTGATTATTTATAAGTTCATTTAATCAGAGTTTTTCCTGTATACGTTACTTAGTAAATTATTAAATTCTGGTTATTAAAATACCTAATTTACTGTAGCTTGCTCTTATTCTGTGAGCAGCCAAATTAATTAGAATAACTCATCTGTGATTAATTCTTGTTTTATCAGCATCACTGAATTATGCACCTGCTACCAGGACTCTTTCCTTCCACTAAATCAATAGATCAACTAACAGTAAAAATTGCTCATTGATTGCTCCCTCAAAATTGCTATCATTATAACATATATCACACTATAAAGCAATAAACCATAACAGATTCGTTGAAAGGCAACTTCGACAAAAGGCTTAGAGTTCCTTCAAAATTGCATCTAACAAATCAAAGGGATTCTTTTTATTTCTTATTGGCATCATTTCGGGGTAAAAAAATTGGATCATATAATGATTTCCTAAAATAGAAAGTTATAACAGATAAATTTAACGGGCATCTTTCAATTTAAAAAATTACGCCTCATCGTTTAAATGATAAGCAATAATCCAGACTATCTTTTTTCATTTAATAAAACCCCTATACAATTTATTTTTCCAGTACAATTTGTCAATACATCCATATATATTATATTTACAATATTAATCAAATTGTCATGGAATTTTATTTATTTATTTAGTTATTTTGCACTAAATGAAAGGTGTTTATATTTCTTTCCAATAGCGGCTTTTTTTGTGTTTAAGGCATATTCATTTTAACTTTTTAATCCGAATCATAACCTTAAAGCTTTTTAATATTTTGGATATTTCATTTTGTTTCTTCTGGGTTCTTTTGAAGGGTTAAGACATTTTTGTTATCATAACAGAATTTATTTTTTTGTTTTCTTATAAATTTTAAGTATATTTTGTTTACTCCGTTGTTCTCGCCAGTAACTGCTGTTTTTGTTTGTTAAAGACATACGTGGATAATATTATTGGGGTAATATTATTATATATACCTTATATTATATTGGTAATATTATTAAACTTTACATCTTCAATTGGGCAAATTGATGGTTTTGTGTGTTTAGCTTGAACCTTTAAAAGTCTCTGTAACTACAGTGATCCCTCGTTTTTCGCGGTTAATGGGGACCAGAATCTTCCGCGAAAGCTGAAAAACCGCGAAGTAGAATTTGCCCTTAGGAACATATAAGACAAAAATTACAACAGTATATGTATTTACTTAAACGTGTCAGTGCTAATTAATATGTTTAATTACAAAACGTTATAGAGTAATAAACATTAATCAACATTGCATTCTGAGAGAGGCGAAGAGTCTTGTGTTGGTGGCGAAGGAGAGGCTCTTACTTAACTCTTATAAGTTTTAGGCTCACTCGGAGACTGTTCTGCTGGAGGCCTGACGGAAGAGCCAGGGGGCTTTACCTTGGAGAGAAACATGGTGATGGGTAGTTGTTGTCTTTGTTTTTCCTTTCCCTTCAAAATTCCCCTGTACAAGGACATAACCCGTCAAAGCGATTGCTGAACTCGACAGCTCGAACCATATTGTTGTCAATGTCTTGTGCAATTCTTGCCATGTTGCACAATTGTTGCAAATTCTCCAGGGTAAGGCCACACTTTTCAGTTTGCTCTTCGTCTTCCTCTTCATTCTCTTCTTCACTTGCAGACTTGGTCATTTCAAGAGCCCGCGGTATGTACTCTGAGTCAACTCATCTCTTTGTTTGACATGCAGGGTTCATTCTATCTTGCCCATCAACATGAAACCACGCTCCTTTCCTCAATGTTGCTGCCGACATAGATGTATTTTTCATTTTTATTTTTGAAGAATATTTTGGAAAATCCCGCGAAGCACTGAAGCCGCAAAACAAGAAGTACGAAGTAGCGAGGGAACACTGTAATAATATAAAATCTAATAAATCCATTTGCTTTTTTTTTTTTTTACAGAAATGAAAACTTTAGTTACACTTTGTTTATATCCTAACCATGAATTTATCATACTTACTGAAAAATAATGAAATATAATTTGTATCATCGTCAATGTTACAATCATTAGGATTGGAACGACACCCATTTTCCGAAATTTTAAATTTAACATCTGAACAGTCCAGCCTTTCAAATACATCCAATGTTTCTTGCATTGATAAGTTTTTTCGCCTTCCTCTTGCGAGAAAAAATGATTTCTAAAAGCAAGTAATTAGGTATATATTACTTTCCCTTAAATTACATGTCAATCTTATTTAATAACGGCAAAAATTATAAGCAGACATTTCATCATATATCCATAGCCTTAAAACTATTCTAAAATAAATATAACATATACATTTTGTTATAAATCATTGAAATATATGTGCTTATTTAAATTTATTTTCTTAAGAAGTTTCCTACTATTAGGACACATATTCAATCAAAAATACAATTATTTTTAAAGATAACAACTGCATCAAACATATCTTAAGTACCGTTCTTAAAGCCAATGTTAAAAAAATATAATAAGTAAACAAATGATAGTTTTCTATTGCATTTGGAGAGGGATCCTTCTTGAATGACTGTTTTCAGACAAATATTGGTGTCTTTTAGTAAAATCATGAAATACAGGCTTTAAATACAAGAAATTTAAATAGAAAACGATGATCTTGGGAAATATTTTGTAAAATTTATTGAATGGAGACAGAGATTCAATTTGTTGTACTATTAGTAGGATGCTAGACCCGAAATGGTAGCAATTTAAGTATAACAATTCACAAAATGAATCTTTTTTCATATAATAACGAAGGCGAAATTTAAAGGGAAGGAAATGTATTTAATCAATGTAAAGCAAATCTAAAGGATAGAATTCTTACCTTATTCGAGAAGTAAAATAATTTTGTTCTATTCGTAATATTATTTTGTAAATGAATCCAGATAAACTATTTCGGTTTGGTTTGATTTGGGGTGCTACGGTCTATTTTTTGCAACATAATGAAACTGGGACCTACACCTTAAAGCCGATTCCGAAGGGCTACGTACATCCATGCCACAGTGGGATTCGAACCCACGAACTCCGGTACCGAAGGTCAGCACCCTAACCAATCGGCCATCACTCGGCGATAAACCATTTTATTCTAAAAGTCAGTCTCTTTTATGAAATAAAATATTTGACACTTTAATATTATAAAATACATTTATTTCAATGGCCTTTTGGTAAATATTACAAAATTTAATTGGTTCTGATCTTTGGCTGCTACTCTAAAGGAAACAAATCTTACACATTATCCCAGAAAATTATTTAATAATAATAATAATGTGTGAATAAAAATTTCAAATCATGAAAAATTCCACCCTTCTTTTAACGTTAATTGCAAATCATGTTATTTTTGCATGAAATTTGAGATTGTTTAGATCCAAACTTATAATACATTTCAATCCATATCAAACTTGCGAAAATAGAGATCTATAAGTAGTTCCGAGGATTTTCTTTAATAAACTTGGGACCGAATCGCAGCATATGATACCATGTAGGGAGAAGACCGACGTGGGAAACATCGATACGCGGCGATTTGAAGCACTCCACTCGGGTGATCCAATATCCTTCATTCCGCTCCGGCTGTATGTGATTCAAGTAGGGATTCAGCAGCCCAATCTGTCTTGTTCGACCCTTGAGTAAACTTCCATTGGGAAGCTGGAAGATTGACGCCCGTATCGGGTTGCAACAGAGGAGCTCCATTTTGTCTTCTTCTGACAACAAGCGAATGAGTGGGAAAAGAGTCGGGAAAGTGGGCCGAAATGAAGTTTGTAGATCGCTCGAAACTCATAATAGAGAGTTGATTTTCCGAAAATTGAAAAAGATTTCTCGAAGCTTATGACTGACAGAATGAAAGAGGAATTTCCTAGGGTGTATTTTAGGTATTAGATTAAATTGAGTAAGGTTCTAAAGTTTTATGAACAGCAGATAACTCTACATTTTTTTCCCGTCTGAAAACTATTTTCCTTAGATAAATTTACATTAAACTGTCAAACTTATCATTTTATTATTTTAGTATCTAAAAAGCGAAATCTTTCTTTGTAACTTTCATCTTTTATCGTAATGGATAATATCTTAAGCTTAGAATGCTTATATATATATATATATATATATATATATATATATATATATATATATGTGTGTGTGTATGTATATATGTATATAGATATATATATATATATGCATGTATATATATGTATATATATATATATATATATATATATATATGCATGTATATATATGTATACATATGTATATATATATACATATATACATATATGTATATATATATATATATATATACACATATATATATATATATATATATATATATATATATATATATATATATATATATATATATATATATATATATATATATATATCAGGTCTAAAAAAGGGGTCAAGAATTAAGCGAGTTATAATTAAAAATAACTAGAACTCATTAACGATAACGTAATAGGAGAGAGATACACTTTCGAGCGGAACTATACAGATTAAAGAAACTGACGCTGAAGTAGACATAGAAATTTTGATTAGTTATCAAGGCCAAAAAAGACAATTCTGAGCGGGAACTCGGGCTGATAACATCCTCCACGCTTGTTGTGGCAAAATATGAGAACAAAGGATATCTAACTGGCATAGCCATGTACAGAAGGATTACAATAAAGATGTTTTTATATATGAAATCAAACGTGTCTTTCATGCCTTAAAACCACTCCTCCATGTCACACACACACACACACACACACATATATATATATATATATATGTGTGTGTGTGTGCATGTGCATATACGTATATATATATATATATATATATATATATATATATATATATATATATATGTCAGGATTTAAAATATAGAGTAATTTAAGAGATTTTAATTAGGGATTATTTTAATGGGAGTAACGCGCCTCGCGTTACTAGTCACATAAATACGGCACACGCGCAGTGATATTAGCAGAGAGCGATAAGCAATTACTATAGTCGGACCTTTTGGCTCTCGAAATAGTGAATACGGCCTTTGTTTGCAGTTGGGCGCCAAAGATGAGACGCCATGTTGATTAGAGTATGAAGTGGATTAATAAAGATAAGAAAATAATGACTTCAGTGTGAACTGATTTATATATTGACCAGTGTGGTTACTCGGACCATTCTTTCTTTCCATCTTAATAATGGAGAACTGCCGGACACATTTTACACAAACAAGAGACAAACGTGCATCTGTTTGATCTGTGAAAAGTTTTTTTTTTTTGAGCAGGGGAAATATGACCATGTGGATGACTTATCATGAGGAAGAGTTTTAAATCGGCATTTCTTTTGTGGCTTGTTAAAACATTAATGGCTAAAAGGCAAACAACGGCATCAAAATTCTAAAGTTTTTATTAGAACTGACAGTTAGGTTAGAGAAGGGAAAGATAGGGTCAAATGTAGGAATTGAGTTCAAACTTTAATTTTTGGAAGTGGGGAAGAAATGCCAATCTCAATGATTCATATCTTTGTCTTATTTCGAGCGGTTGGGAAAGTTAAGATTAAGAAGAGCAAAATGTGAATTAGGAGAAATTTGTAGAACTATAGCGTCAATAATATTTAATATATTACATATGTATGTATGCAATGCTGAAATATATAATTGAATTATTCAAAAGACATTATCTATTATAGCATAAATTTAAATTCTAAATCGAATAGGAATAGTAATTGCAGAACTCTGTCGGTTTTGGCCGGCAAACTTTTATTTTCCGGTATTTCATAGAACAAATTCTCGATTAAGTAAAATTTAAGCAGAGCTCTTAGACATTTTCAGATACACTAAACGCATGGTATTGAGTTTACTTGGAATCACGTACAAGGGAGAATTTCCACAGACAAGGGCCTTCTTCATATATACTAAAAATGATGTTACGGCAGTTTTTATCTCTACGCTAATGCGCATGCAAACACACAGGTTAAGATAAGAATAATATTCTAAAATGCTCACACGTTATCTCTTATTGACTATTTATAAATTTCGAGAGTTTGATATTTTCCAATGTTAATTGTATATTATTACAAACAATCACACACACACACACACACACATATATATATATATATAAGTACGTGTATGTGTATGAGAGAGAGAGAGCTTGCTCATGAATACACATACACACACACACACACACACACACACACACACACATATATATATATATATATATATATATATATATATACATATAAATAAATGTATATATAAATGGACTACGCCGAATTGTTAAAATGATATTCATATTTTGTATTGATACGTAATTTTACAGAGACATATTTTTTAGAGTTTGGTAAAAACTTTCGCGATTTTGTAAATGCTCTATTAAAATACTAAATTTTTATATATAATAAATGAAAGTATGTTCAATTTGGACTATATGTATACGTGTCATGCATATAAAATCAGGTTGAATAATATATATTTGTATTATATATATATATATATATATATATATATATATATATATATATATATATATATATATGTGTGTGTGTGTGTGTGTGTGTGCATACACAAATGTGTGTATATACAAAAATTGTTTTAAATTATTTGCAGCACCAAGAGTCTGCAGTCCATACACTGTATATTATATATATATATAATATATATATATATATATATATATATATATATATATATATATATATATATATATATATATATATATATATATAGATAGATAGATAGATATATATATAGATATAGATATATATATTATATATATATATATATATAGATAGATAGATAGATAGATATATAAAGTGCAAAATATCAATTATACGGAAATTAAAAACATTCTGACTTTGCTCATGGTAAATACTCATTTATTTTATACTATTTTATTAGTATTTTTATTTGAAATCAAAATTCTCGATGAAAACTTTGAGCCAAACATTTAACATTCGATAAACATTTGACTATTGTAGTTTTTTATGCTACTTATCAGTCACTTTAAACCTTTTCAATTTAAAAGTAAAAGAGATTTGAAAGAAAAGTAGATTTTTCTGTACAGCCATGGAACATTAAATCAAGTTAAACGTCTTATCTCAGAACTATCTACAATGCTTTTACATTCTTTGATAAATTCATTGTGTGATAAATCTAATTACATTTTTCCTCCTCCTTTTAAATAATAGCTACTTTTAAAAGAGTCTTGGTAACCAAAACAAGAACCGGCTGACTATAGCAAATTCTTGGATGCTTTAATTTTTTTATGCATCCAAAATTATTTGACTTCTTTTTAAATGCGTATGAAGAGACATGAGGTACGCTTTATTTAAATTTCACACACTTGAAAATTTTTTATACGTGTGTAGAAAGGTTTTTCAAGTTTTTCATTGAAACATTTTTGTAGTCGTGAGGTTTTTTTCCAATTTTACTTTTATTTTCTAAAATATAACTAATCTAAAATATAACAATCATAGCAAATAGAATGGGAATAATATAATATAATGTGAGTGCATATGAGTTTAAACGGCTATAATATGTGGAAAACCAGTTAAAAATCACTTAAAAGTTAAACAAACAATTGAAATAAAAGAACTCATGAAATTCCGAATTTATGAAAAAAGTAATTCGAGAAGTTTAGCATGGAGCTTCGAAGATACCCTGTTAGAAATTCCGTACATGTAGTTAGTTCTCAGAGTTGGTTTCACGTTATTAAAATTTAGAATATTATTTCTCCTGGTTAAAAAATGTTTTCGTAAAAATGTGGGGTTTTTACAATTACACTTTCCATTTAGATCATCTAAAAGATAACAATCATAAAAAATAGGGTGGGAATAATATACTCTAATGTGGGTGCATATGAGTTTAAATAGCTATAAGAAGCGGAAAACCAGTTGCATGTAGTTCTTAGAATTGGTTTCAAGCTATTAAAATTTAGAATATTATTTAACTTAGTTAAGAAAATATTTTTGTCTGTGGGGAATTTGTATTTTACATGGAAAGTTTATAGATAGAATATTAACGTTAAATCTTTTATTGCATAGTACTAATTAATCTCAAAATAAATTTAAAATTTATACAAATTATTTCTGTAAATAGTGGGAGAATATGAAATATTTGAATGATTGTACAATACATAATTAATCTCAGAATATATTAATTTGAAGAAAAATGGTATTTAAAGTAAAATAAAATAACCTGTACGAAACCCCCTGCATTTAACTCTCACTTTTTACGTACAACCGTGTTTACAAACAGACACACCTACACTCCTCCTTTTATATGTAGATACATAAATATATGTGTGTGAGAGAAAAGTATAGAGACAGAAAATATTTTAAATTGACCAATAAAGGAGCTAAGCGTTATTAAACGAATTAAAGTTCATAAATTGTATAAAATTTTGAAATACCATGCAAACAAAAGTTAACAACATGTAATTCGACATGTAACATGTTTTTATGGCGCAATCTTTATTTCTTTCAGAAAAATTTCATTGTTATTTTCAGTGAAGCTCAAATTCTGGTAAAACACAATGAAACTCTTTTATAATTCTTGACGGAAACTTCAGTCAGTCCGTGAATCTTTCGATAAATATTTGACTATTGGAATTTTTTATATTAGAACATCAGTCACTTCAAACTTGCTAAACGAAACTACAAAATACATCTGAACGAAAAATAAAACCATTACTTTCTCTTTACAGCCAAGAAACATTAAATCAGGTTAAACGTCTTATCTCTGAACTATCCACAAAGCTTTCAGATTCCGAGGTGATAAATTCTTTGTGTAATAAATCAAGTTACATTTTTCCTTCTCCTTTTAAGTAATAGCTACTTTTAAAAGTGTCTTGGCAACAAAAATAACTTAAAAGGAGTTTTCGGTTGATTCTTGGGCAGTTCTTAGTTTTTAATTTTTTTGTTGTGTCTACTATTATTATTTAAAACACTGTGTAACAGAAAATGTAATTGAGACTTCATGTGTTTTCCCAACAAATTGATGCATTTTTTTATGATTGTTACTCTATTGTGAAGCTGGGTTCTCTCTTCTTTGGACTTCGCAACAATTAGTTTAATTATTAGTTGGAATTAAATTAATTAATATTTTATATATTATATTACATTATGATATTACTATTATATATATATATATAATATAATACATATGTATTTATATATACTATTTAATATGTATATGTAATGTAAAAATTTAATACTTAAACTAAGATTACTTACTCCTATATTAAAATACCACCAATTACGCGATTTCGACCTCTTCTTAGTATCCTCTTGGCGTTAAACTCTTTTGTCTTAAAAAAATCTCCTTCCTGTTGGCGAAATTAACTAGCCATCCTACTTTCCTGATTAAGCACATTCCTTTTCTCACGCCTTTGTCGTCTCCAAATTTATAAAAGGCCTCTCGACCATTTTTTGAGAGATTTTGCTGTTGGACGTCGCTAAAAAGATGCTGTTAAATTTCTCTTGATAAATCTTATTCTTTTCGCTGACGACTACACCCATTTCGACCACGTTACATCCCGGAAGCAAGGTATGCTACTCTATGTTTCAAATATTAATATTAATTAATAATTAAATTATTAATTGGAATTTGAAGGCTGAAAACAGGACTACCTGATATTGAATACTGTACAAGGCTAGGCCCCATTCAGGGCTGTGATGCCACGGAAGAAACAGACTTCGTTCGGAAAAGTAAAGAAAGTATTGTAATCGTGGAAATTTATGATCCTCAGATTTTAAATGAAATACCTTTTTGGAACATGTCTGAATCCATCTTGACTAGTTTAAACTTTAGATCTGTACTATGTAGAAGGAAACTGTGAAAAATTGGAATATCTATTTTGGATTGTTTCGTAGTGATAACTGTATGTATATATATACTTATATATACATACATACAGTGAAAACTGTATGTATTCATCTATATATCATATATATAATACATATATATTTATATATAGTATTTAATATATATATTAATATTAATTAATAATTAAATTATTAATTGGAATTTGAAGTCTGAAAACAGGACTACCTGATATTGAATACTGTACAAGGCTAGGCCCCATTCAGGGCTGTGATGCCACGGAAGAAACGTTGGGAAAAGTAAAGAAAGTATTGTAATCATGGAAATTTATGATCCTCAGATTTTAAATGAAATACCTTTTTGGAACATGTCTGAATCCATCTTAACTAGTTTAAACTTTAGATCTGTACTATGTAGAAGGAAACTGTGAAAAATTGGAATATCTATTTTGGATTGTTTCGTAGTGATAACTGTATGTATATATATACTTATATATACATACATACAGTGAAAACTGTATGTATTCATCTATATATCATATATATAATACATATATATTTATATATAGTATTTAATATATATATTATTATTAATGAATAATTAAATTATTAATTGGAATTTGAAGGCTGAAAACAAGACTACCTGATATTGAATACTGTACAAGGCTAGGCCTCATCCAGGGCTGTGATGCCACTGAAGAAATAGACTTCGTTGTGAAAAGTAAAAAAAAAATATTCTAATCATGCAAATTTATGATCCCCAGATTTTAAATGAAATACCTTTTTGGAATATGTCTGAATCCATCTTGAGTAGTTTAAACGCTACATCTGTACTATGTAGAAGGAAAGTGGGAAAATTAAAATATCTATTTTGAATTGTTTCGTAGTGATACCTGTATGTATGTATGTATCTTGCATAACTGAAAAAAATATTGGGAGTAGAATGTTGAAATTGGTTGAATATTTAATAGTAAAATGTTTAAAGCTGACATTTTTTCCTAAGACAACAAAAGTGTTTAGGCAACAAAAATAACTGAAAAGGATCTTCGGCTGATTGTGAGAAAATTCTTAGTTGTTTCCATTTTTTTTGTTATGTCTATTATTGTCATTTATAACATAAAAAATGTAAAAGAAATTTTATATGTAGGACTGTTTAATATTTGTTTTTGCAACTCCTGATTTGATTGTAATTGAAACAATGCTTCTAAATTCCATTTCTGGTATGGAATAATTGTATATTGTAATCGTAAAAAAACTTGTATTATTTATATGTAGATCATGTAAAAAGTTAAAAATACATGAAAATAGCTAAATTTTTACTACTAAAAATTCAAAATTCAAAAATATAATAAGAATAATTAAATTATTTATGTGGAAGTTGCAATATATATGTAATGATAGTTTAACCCAAAGCTAACTTAACTATAACTGTATTCTAAAATAAATTTCTAGCGAATCTATCCCTAGTATCACAACCTTTATCTAGGTGTTTTTGTTTCCCTTCTGACTATGGTAAAACTGGCGACTTCGCATACACCAAAACTAATTCCTGATTAGCTCATCTATTCTTATATAACTCCTTTACCTAACTTAGTTTCACTCTTTATGTGTCATCTTACAACTAATATTAACAGTTTCATTGGTTGGCTTACTAGCGCCCCAAACCACTGTAAAACACCATGTAGGTGTTTCAGTGGCCGAAGCGCCATAGGCTAGATGTCTGAACTGTATTATTTTTAATTTCAAATTTTGATGTTTCCTTTTTGGCATCACGACTGCACCATATCCAGCATGGATACCATTTATATTTCTGGTGGATGTAAAACATCCATTACGTACACACACATATAGGTACTTATACGTAACTAAAAAGTAGGAAATCTGATGGTGCAAATAACTTAATTCTAGTTTTATTTGAGGTATTGGAAAAATACTGGTATAAAAATATATAACATTAAATTTTTAACATGGAACATAAATACAAAAATATGTAACATAAAATATTTTTAGTAGAATTTTTATTAGAATTTTTAAAAATCTAAAATTTTGAAAATTATAATTATAATTGTTTGCAGTTGGCCTTTATTCACAATTGGTTTCATTTTAGTATTTTAAACTATATAATGAATTTTAATTGTAAGATTAGAATTGTAGCATAAGCAATAGATTGTGTGTATACTAGATAAATGAAATGAGGAAGAGGACACCGTATTTATTTTCTGAAATAAAGTTTATCCTGAGAAGTAAATATTTCCCAGAGAATGTCAAGTTCTTAAATTACTCCCGGGTTCATGAATCAACCGCTAGTGCAATTAATTTTACTTCCTCTGTGTTGAATCTATTTCAAATAGTTCTTAAAAAATTGAAAACATAAAGTTAGGGTGTATATTTAAATACCAGACTCGGTATTAAATACTTCAAAGCAGAAAAACAACTATTACACATACTACATAATAAACAAGTTGACATTGACAAGCTGGTCTGGCACGACTTGATACTTTTCGTGAAGTAAATATTATGCATCAACATGTGATACATTTACAGTGCATGGTATACTGAGATGTGGTTACCTCTTTTTTTAAAGAGTCATGAAGATTTTTCTTTTTTCAAAAAATCTCTGTGTGTATAGAAGAAAAGAATGCTATTTTGAAATCTTGCTTCAATAATCTAACAAATAGTGATTATAGTAGAAAAAATTGGCATTATAAATGTTTTTATCTAATACTATCATTATAACAAGTTGATGGCCGAGTAGTATACAGATATCAAATTTTGTAAGCCATCAATTATTAAAAAAGCTGTGCTGTGACCGCCGTTTTTTGTTCGTATAGTAATTAAATTGTAATTACAATAGTATATAAATTAAAAAAATTATGCATTATAATTAAAAAACACGATATTCAGTGTTTTATAAACAAAAAAATATTACTGATGCGTAAACTATGAAGAATCATCATGAAACTGTAGAACAATGTTGAAACAAGTTTGACTGCGAAAAGGTGAGTGATTTAAGGAAAATTGCACTATCTAAATAGTGAAACATTCTCTAAATATTATGGTATGCGGGCGCATAATCTTTCAAAGCGTTAGACAAATTTTAATGTTCAAAGAAAATATTAACTCGAAAAGTACAGTGGAATTATAAAGGAGCATACCTATCCCACTACTTTGGAGATTCCACAAACTTTTCCACAAGCAATATTTCAAGTTGTTAATATACTTTGTCATATGGCGTGTGTAGTAAGGTTAACACAAGTTTCATTACACTTTCATTGTTAAATTTAGGTACACATGAGCACGAACACCTATAAATTAATAAGCAGTCATTAATTTTTTTACCTTTAGCAGAAATGCTGGGATTTCTTCATTAACATGCGCCTGAAATACCATACAAAATGCATGGTTTTTATTGGGAAAAAATTCAAAATTTGAAGCCTAGAACTTGTCTAAACTACAAAAATGATTTACATTGTCTTGCGCAATGAAAATTTCTAAAAATTATGATAAATGTTTCTATAATACTAGCATTACGCATTAAATCTATAATTAAGAATAAAGATGTAATAATCTAGAATTGGATATGTTTTCCTTATGAAATAAAGTGTTTCCGTTTCATTCATTAAGCCATAATAGAATACTAAGTTATGTTTATCATATAACTTTTAAAATGAAAATTTTATTTAGTGTATTATTGAATACTTAGTAAAAAATAATGAAGAGAATTACAGAAGTACATAGGTATATTTTCTTATTTGTTTAATTTTTGTAGGCAAATTATTTAACCAAAAATTGTAATAATTATTCTTCTGAGTATAGTGTACCATTATGTGGAAATTTTTTTGTTGGAATGTTTAATGTATAAATTATTAACAATAAAAAAAGCTATGAGTCAATTTTTATATTCACAGTCGTCGTTTCTAAATCTTTGAAACAATTTAATTACTATCAAATAAAAAATGTCCACTCAATAAAATTTAAAACTGTAAATCCTCAAATACAAAATTGTTTTACTTTATAGTTTAGAGAAATTAATACAATAGATAACTGCATACTTCCAGGATAATACTCAAATATGTAAATAAAGTATGTTGCTTGAAAGAAAACATTGTGTAGGCTACGTAGTGAAAAAAATACCCTTTTTATTAAGTTTAAACAATGGGTTCTGTTTAAAACCAAAATAAGTTCTTGTAAACAATAAAGTTCTCACTACTGTTTTTAGAAGTCAATCACGACAGAAATACCACCGAAAAACAGTTTCCCAGCTTGACTAAAACAAATATGTCTGGTTAATTAATCATTATTCTAAAAAACATCATTCAGTGTTCTTGAAAGAGGAGGTTTCGCACACTTACCACTTAAGTGCTTCGTTTAGAACAGAAGAGGCAATTCATTTTGTGGAGACTCTAGTCTCTGAAAAACGATTTTCAGCTTAAAGTTTGTTTCAAGACTAAGATAGCTAAAACTTTGCTGTATAGAAGTCATTAATTTTCCACTTATTTCAGAACAAAATGTATAGAGATGATAAATAAAATTTTTACATCCCCGTTCTTTTACTTACACGCTCTTCGTTGTTTGAGTGTAAAAATAAATTATTTAATCTTACAAAGTTTTTTTTAAGTTACTAAATAATTTGGTATCAACTTTTCAAAATTCAACCAATTTTGATTATTTAAAATAGTTTCTTACTATAAATTTTGAGGAATTTCTGGTAATGTTTTTGTATATAAACATATATATCTAGATATTATTATGTTATTCATCTGCGATTACATTTGTTTTGGTCAAATTCTAAGTCAAGTCACGATCATCTCTGCTAACCTGTTTTCTTTATTACTCCCTGGAAGTAAATAAATCTGAAATATAACGGGACTTAAAATACTTTTCTCGTATTGAGGGGGATTTTCGTTTTATTTTCGTACACCACCATTGTAGCTAATCGCACTGGTCTATGAAGAATAAATACAATTAAAATTAGCAATCACATCCTTTGTTTAGGTGTAAAAAATGTCAGTTAAGAAATAACATATTGAGAACCCACCTATAGTGTACATTTTTTTTATTTAATTCGGTTTTTTAAAACAATAATAAGCTTTAATTACCATTCTTGTATTATGCAAATTAGTAATATCAAATGGCTGATGAAATATACTACTTAAAAATAATGAATGATTAAAACAAATGGTTACTTTGCTGTTAATGGATGTTTTTAAAAAGAGAAAAGTTCATTTTGTGAAAAGTCCCTTATTATTGTTCTCATTTCATAAAACTTTCTAAAAAATAGCTCAATAAATCCTCTACGGTTTTTCAATTTTAAAGATCCGCTACTATTTTACTAAAATGCCTTATTATTACTTAAATATAAACTTTGATTATATTTAAGCAATAATTTGCTGATTGATTGAAAAGTTAACATATAGAAAATGTTTTACTCCTAAATGAGGAATTTGTAGGGAAAATTTTGATCTAGCCTCATTTATGATAGTATATTTAGAATGAAAAATATAATTTAAGTAGTAAATAATACCCAATTTATATAAAACAAATAATTTGAAAACTTGAAAATCTTATCCTGTAAACTGAGAATACCGCCTTATTCCTTTACTGATACTATTATTGTTACATATTTAGCTCGAACATATAGTATGTCACTATCTTTCTGATAAAACTTTATGTCATTAAGAAATTACATACTTCTTCGTTTTATTTGTACTTAAAACTCGAGATGGTTAAGCCAGTAGTCATATTCTTAGAATTGGTTATCTTCATGCATTTTATATCATTCCAAACATCATACAGCCATCTTTCTCTTTTAGGTATAATATCCAGATCTGTTGCACCTTGTCAGAATAGATTTTGCCACTGACCTACCAGCTGGTTTCTCAATTTTGCTGAATCAAGTTAACCATTGAGCCTTAATAAATTTTACTATGTATTGTTATTTTATGATTGCCTTTATTTTCCTATTAGTTGTTATTCTGCATTACTATTTACCTGAATTAGTTCATATATCATTTTAAACCTTCCCGCTTTATCAACTTTACGTTAAAATATTGCAAAATTATTAATATCTTTCTTATGTTAAGCTAGTTACAAGTTTCACAGTCAGCACAGGCCAAACAACTGTTTGTATATTTTTAATTTGATTAATTTAGGTATCAGTTTATTCCTTAACAGATGTCAATATAAAATATGGCATTTGTTCCTTTTTAAAATTATGAAAGTGGTTTCTTCCGATGTCGTATTAGAATCAACGATTGAACCTAAATGATCAAAACTATTATGTTTCAAATCTAAAGTCATCAATTAACAGATTCTCCGTATTCAAAGAAATCGTATACCAGTAAAGTATTTCTATATGTATCTCCTTTTGCAATATCGCAATCAGAAAAAAAAATGGAAGAAGGAAGTAATCTAATTATTATATTGAAAGAAAGTAGTGTAATTTTTATGCTTCTTATTAATTATAAAACACTTTTACGTATCTCTTTTAAAATCTGGAAATGACGTACCTGTGGCTGAGCACGGCTGAACACGCTGTAGTAATCCTCCAAGAGTAACGTTTCACTATTTTGTTCTCAAATTTATTTCATAGAATATTAAGTGTCGAAGTGAAAGAATTAATCTCCTGTAGTAGTAAAACAGTATTGTCTTTCTTAAAAATGAACCAAAAAATATTTTATTCTAATATTTATATTATTGCAATCAGCTCAAAAGAGGGTCATCGGAAAAAGTATCCTAATATTTTTCGGTGATTTTATGTTTTCCGATGATAAAATGTGAAAGTTTACTCTAATCTAAATCTGAAAGTTTGATTCCTCATTCAATTTTAATTAATTTTCTAATTTTTTAATTCCTCATTCAAATTTTAAGAGAAATTTACTTTAATTGGAATTAAAAGTTACATCTTAAATGAAGTAGTGAATGTTTATTACAATGTTAAGTCAGATGATAGTCGAATAAGTAGGGAGTTCATGGGTTTGAGACCCACTACTAGTATGGGTGATTGTAGATAGAGTAGTTTTATGAAGATTGTAGTTTCATTAGTACTTGTAGTTAAAAGCAGACAACTGTGCTTGCTCTAAGTCAAACCAAACTTAGAACGACAGTAAAGTAGTAGTCGGTCTAACCGAAAGATTAATTGAGTATTATTTAAATCAATTAAAAACAAATTTCATTTATCTCAATTACTATATATAAATAATTTCATTTCATCGGCTTCCGTTCCTAAATACGTTAATCTTAAATTTGAAGGAATTAAATATGTGAGTTTTAGAGTTATAACATAGTGTTAAAAAACATTATATAACATCATCTTTTTTTTTATTTTTGATTTCACATTAGAGCAAACAAAGCTTTCAACTTTATAATATCAGTATCCAAATTTTGGTACAAAGATAGACATTTTTCTTTATTAAAAACAAATTTATAATTAATTTTATTTATTTTTTTTCTATTTAATTGTATAAAATTTTTAACAAAAAGTATACAAAGAGATTTAAACTTATAAGTAACCTACTCCCCAAAAATCTGATTTAATTTTTCCTATCTTCAAAATTGTGCTAGAATATTTTACAGATAAAAAATTGTATCCCATTTTCCCTCCACAGAATATCTACTGATAGTTTAAATACCCTTTCTTGGTAAAAAGAAAAAAAAAATGGGAAAAAAATGTAGATTGCGTAAAACTTTCTCATTTAGTTCCACGATTTCTTTAATAGGTTTTTATCACGCCTCAGTAAGATATAAACATACTTTTCAGGATATTTGATAAGTTTATACCGTGGAATCTCCATCCTTTTTTAGTGTATCGAAAGTATATTTGCAGTGAATAATGCAGTGGTACGAGTTTAATATATTTTTGTGTGATCCAGTATTCTTAATATAGAAAACTGATGAACAATCATTTTTTTCAAAAATAAGAAAGAATGCATTAAGTGATGGGGTTTTTCTGATAAAACGAATTTCAGCCTTTACTTCCAGTAGATTTTCACAGATGCCAATGAAGAAACAAAAAATGCTTAAGGCAGTTTTCATTTCTCATTGGCTTTAGTAAAAGATACATAAACCTGTGCATTATTTTATGCAAAAGATACTGCAACTTGGGATCCGAGTAGTAGGTATTTAATAATTTTCCTCTTATATAAAGACGTACTTATAAATTCTTTCAAAGTAGTTTGGTATTTTGTGGAATATACAGGGTATCTCAGCAAGACTGGATAAACTCTGCACACCTAGATTCATTGTTTGGAATACATAGAAAATAACCAAAGAACTATATTGTCACGACCCATAGTTTTCGAGAAAAATGCGAGAGAAAATGTATGACGTCATATTCGGTTTACAAGAAAATAAAAAACCTTTATTCAAAACGTGAACATCAGTACTTCCATAATTTAAAACAGGAAGATGTCCCCCGTGCATATGAAGGCATGCATGCGCGCGTCGTGGAATGGCTGACTGTGCATGTTCTAGCATGTGTGCACAAAAGTAAACGCACTGTGGAGACGAGCATCTAAGTTCATTTCTGAAATACCTGGATCTCTATAAACCAATTCCTTTAGATGGCACAGGAAAAATATAAAGGGATCCACCAAGATCTGGAGATCGTGGTGGCCATGAAACAGAACACCGAAGCCCAATATAGCGGCCTGTGTATTCGATATCAAGTTAATGACGCGCAAGAGAGTTGAAGTGAGCTGGAGCTCCATCATACTGGAACCACAAGCCACGTATTGCTGCTAAGGGCATGTCATGTAGGACTCGCTTAATTCACAAAAGTTAATGATCCGGTGAAAATCACCTGGACGGAGACCTTGAACGGTTCTGTAACTATATGCGTATAGTCTTTCTGCTTGTAATAGCCTTGCACAGTACTGTGACTCACATTCATCTCCGTGGCTAGTGAGCTTACTCAACTCGGGAGATTCTTTCACCCGAAGTATTGCACCTTCCTGTGCTGATGTAAGTGCACCGTGCGGTCTTCGAACAACGTCGTGCAGATTACTTGTCGGGTCCAGTATTTCGTAGTCTGTTGTGGGATCACGTTGGTATTGGGAGAACGACGTGATGGATAGAGACGAAAATACTCTCTAGCTGCTCGTAATGTATTACCATTACAGTCACCGAAGATTAAGTACTTATCGTACTATTCCTGAGTGGAATACACTATCATGTGAAGATTACCCGTGGCTACTACATGCAGCCTTTTAGGTTACAATTCCAACAACGCCTTGAGGTCATTTCACGTGCTTCAATATGCGCGTTTGACATTTCGAGCATATTTCTATCTAAACTTATACAAATGCTAAAATAAATATGCATAAATCTACTAAAGTTAGTAAATGGCTAGCAAAGATATTGATAAAGTTACTTAATGTGTAGTTGCTATTTTTTAGCAACGATGTTCATGTTTTGAATAAAGGTTTTTTTCGTAAACCGGATATGACGTCATATATTTTCTCTCGCCTTTTTATCGAAAACCAAGGGTCGTAGAGGTACAGTTCTATGGGCATTTTTATGTATTCCAAACAACGAATCTGGCTGTGCAGAGTTTATCCGGTTTTTGCTGAGACACCCTGT
>CM063503.1:10807571-10952571 GCA_032207245.1 Pardosa pseudoannulata | reverse complement strand
ACACTCACTAAGCTGTTGGTCTCATGGGAAAAAAAATTGCGTTTCTGCTCACTGTTGGCTGAATTGTTAATAGAAGTGTGTTTTTGTCACCATTCGATGTTCTGCTCTGGTAGACATGTCCATTTTTAGTGTCAAATAAAATTAAAGTTTCACCACAGACTTCAATTTTGTTTTAATAGAGGAACTGCAATTTACTTAAGGTCTCCTCATTGCCCAGTAAACCCGGGCAATTAAAAATAATAAGATCTCGTGTAACCGGTGGATATAAAATAGCCACCTTCTTAAGCGCATGGAATCAGATATGGACTACCTACAGTCACTTTGTCAGGTCTATGCCAAGTCGGATGTTGGTGGTTTTGAGGGTTAAAGGTTTTGTGAACATAAATTGTGTTAAACAAATGATCATAATGTATTTGCTCTTCGGTATACTCACACACACATATGTATATATATATATATATATATATATATATATATATATATTATATATATTATATATATATATATATATATATATATATATATATATATATATATATATATATATATATAATATATATTTAAAATAATTTAATAATTAATATATTTTAACTTCCAATTGCATTATGTAATAATATTTAATAATTCTATACGTAAATTACACCCCTTTCCATCATTTGGCAAAATTGCCTTTCTCTCCTCTAATTTGTAGTAATTTGTTGGCGAGCCCCAAACCGCTACGTAAAACTTTATAAAAAATACTAAACTCCCTAGCGCTACAGCTGAATTTGAGGGCCATGGTCTACGATGCCAATCTTCGTTTTCTAGATCAAGGGCCCTGGAGTGCGAAGCATATGTCCCGGTTATGTGATCAAGCTTAATCGATATTCCCAGTGTTTAGTTCCCAAGAATGCTTGGTCCTCAATTTGTTTACCCACCGAAGGATTGAAAGACTGAGTCAACCTTGCCCATGTCGAGGATCAAACCTTGGACTTGTGTCTTAAGATCACGAAACACTACCCCAACACCACTGAACTTCAAATTCTGTAAGAATCGGCATTAATTATATAATTATTTATGTAAAAGAGATAGCCTCCCCGAATGATTAAATATCTGACACAGTTAAATCTAACATATTTGATTAACCTCTTCGTTCCACCAGTCGTTTTTTCCATTGTAAGCTGTTTTCTTGAAAACTCATTTTAAATTGATTTTTTAATTTAATTCAAAACCTCATATAAGGTTCAGGTGAAGCAGAGGTCTGAATAAATATATATGAAATTCTCTCGATATTTTAGCTGAATTTTGACAGCATGATAACTTATCCATATTTGAGATTAATTTACATTCACACGAGGTGTAAAAAAACAAGGAGGGATAAACTTAAAAACATACCTGGTAGCTCTAAAGACTTTATATTCACGGACGCAATTATGCTTATAAGTATTTAAATTTATACACACATACATATCACATATTTTCTTGATTGAGATATGGCTTCTCAAGAGTCAATATTTCTTTTTATTTAAAATAATAAAACAAATTGAACTCCAACAAAAATATTACTTGAAATTTTTCAATATTTTATAGTACATAAAAAGGGTTTTAGTTATTACTCAATTTTTCTTGTAGTACTAAAGTCATTATTTTCTCTAAAATTATAAAATGCATTTCCTTCAGGATTTACCAAAATTAGGCTTCCGAAAAACAGAAAATATTTACATGACAGTAGGTTTGACCCCATACATAAAATTTATCTTTTTCTTATCTTAATTTTATTTATGCAACTTAACTTTTCTATCAAGGGATTATTTTTCACCGTTGCCTGAAATTTCTGATTATTAATGATGTAGGAAAATAAATTACACACGGAAGTGTTCTAAATTTATTTGAACTGTTTTGCACTTTAATTGGGGTTTATTAGAATTCAATTTTTTTTGAATAAGCTAAAAGGAATTTAAAAGATTTATTGAGCATAATTATTTCTGGGAAAATGTTACGGAATTTAGTTATGTTTCAGATTAGGATCATTGTTTGACATATTTTTTGATAAATGAAACTGTGAAAATTTGAGATTTAATTGTTAAAACTTAATCTTTTTGTAAAATCTGCTGATGATTATATTAGGGGCAAAATGTTTTCAAGAGATGAAAATTACAGAATCAGGTTCTTAACATTTGCTTTAATCTTTACAGAAAGGTGACCTAATATTTCACTAATTTTTTGTCCTTATTTTGGAAAATTTTAAACAGATTTTGGTTGATTTATGCTTAAAATTCTAAAAGTTACGCTCTTTTTGAGAATGTAGTATGTTAAATTCGGAGAAGAGCATAGGAAAATTTCAGTTACTAATATTTAAAATTTATTATATGGAAAAAATCTCCCGTTTTATTCACAGAAAAATAAGACCTCTATCAGTCAAACCTCAATCAAATCAGACCTCATCGAAGCTCTGACATATAAGGCTGGTTAAGGCTACATAGCGGATTTTTTTTACCGAGCGGAGAATTTACCGTCGTTGCTCAACGAAATCAACAACGTTGATTGGTTGATTTCGTTAATCGGCGATGGTAAATTCTCCACTCGGTAAAAATCGGCTGTGTGTGCAACCAGCCTAAAGATACCAGTATATTTAAAGCCCTATCACACTAAACGGAGATATGCAATAACAACTGTTTTGTACTACACTAGGGTGCAAATCTAAGTGAGATAGAGTATTTTGCCCCGAATGCAGCTCAAAACAGTCGAGCAAAACAGATGCCGGTGCTTACCTTCGTCTAATGGTATAAGGCCTTTAAATTACTCCACATTCACCCAATAACAGTTTTCAGATGGAAAAAAAGACAGAATCCAAACATAACAGATATAATTTCACAATAATTACATCTTCCTTTTTTAATTGTTATTAATTATGCTCTAACCTCTGTAAAAAATTTTCAAATTTAATATAGAATGGAGCATTTGCTTGAATTAGTTGAAAAATTATCACTAGCATTCGGCAAAAATCTTTCTTATTAACTCAACCATTACATTTTGATGCTAAAATGTATATTTCTTGTTCTTCCAACAAATTCTAAGTGATTAACTACTAAGCTATTGCTTCAAGAATTTTTCAATATCTTTGAGCTTAACTTCAAATTTTAGTTAATTGATATTCAAAAACCCAATCTATGAGATTGCCTTCCTTATATACAATTTTGGAATATGCAGTTTTATTTATAGTAAATCTCATGTTTGCTGATCTACAAGTAATACTGTTGAGTAAAATCCTTTACGGTTAAGGTTTTTGATTAGAAGTTTTCAGCTGAAACTCCCACACAGCACTGCGTAATTTAAATTTAATTTTAATTACTTTTGTTTTCCTGTTAGTTCTAGAAGATACTAGAACATTCTTTACTGTTCTGGAACAGTACTCCAGAGCATTGATTACAGTATAAAAGAGAAAGTAACTCAGTATGTTTGTCAGGTTTTCGTTTTTTCAGACAAGTGTTAAGTGATAAATAAAAATATTCGAGCACCGGATTCGTACAATATTAAAAAAATCCATTACATTGGAGATAAAAATGCAGAATTTGTATTTTATTGATTACCAATCATGTGTTTCTTCTTGGAAACATAAAACACGTATTTGAGATTCAAAAATTCATTGTAATTTTATATGTACCGAGGTCATACTTTAATTTCTTTTGCGGTAGTTTATGGATATACATTCAACGTAATCTTATTTGTATAAAAGCTTAAAGAATTGATATTCATAGATCAATGAGCAAGTCTTTTGAACAAGACGATCTCATCATGCAAAATTTCCTTTGATCTAAGATTATCGCATAATCACAAAAATAAAATAAAATCCCTTTTAAGTCCCAATATGCTTAAGATTGACACAGGAAAGCTTCCTTTCAGTGAAAAATTATTATTTTTTCTTCGAAGTCTCACAAGATTGAAAGGTGATATTCATTTATAAAAGCATACTTAAAAAAACCATATAAAGGAAAATAAAACCCAAACTAATTTCATGCATGAAATGCCGCGAACTTATGAATTTCACACCGGTAATGGAACTTTAAAGAAATGAATGGAAGAGAGCAGTCAACAATAATATTAAGTAAAGCTATTACTCAATACGTAGAAAGGAAGTGACGTTTCATTTATCAAACATGTCCACCCATATCATCCGTTTTTATGCAAAGTAGAGGGAAAGGGTTTCCGATGCACTATTTAAATTGAAATAAATCCTCTGACGTGAAATGTAGGTAGCGGTGAAGTGCGATGTACTTCTGTTTCAATAAAAAAAATTAGTGACAGTTCTTATATTAAACTGTGTGACCTTCAAATTTTATTTTTTTGTACAGAAAATTTTCATATATGTTTTGTAAGTTAAAGTGTGAATAAATTTTATATTTATGAACAACAGAACTTTTTCACAAGAACTAGTAGTAGTAGAGCGAATTCCGTTTTATATTTTAGAAGTATTGCTTATTTTAAAGAAACCAACTACGTTATGAGTCAAAATTTTTAAATAAGGTTTTGTAAGAATCAATGTGTCGGAATTTTTAGTTAGTTATTTTCACAAATAATAAATATGTTTTACAACAACTTGTGGTTGTAGAGTGGCTTTTGTTGGATTTGGGCGCATTGCTTATTTTAAAGTAACCGATCACGTTCATAGCCAAAATTTTTAAATAAGGTGTGTTGTTCGCCTAAGATTTTTTGTTTTTTTGGAGGCAATCAAAAGCTAGTTAACTGGGTAATAAAAAAAATCGGCTTCAAGTGGTTGCGTTGTGCGAAATTATTTGTTCTTAACTTCACCCAAATACTTTGAAGAGGCTACCAAGAAATAAAAAATGGAAATTATTCAGTTGGGAAATTTATAATTTATAAACACGTTAATTTTTCAAAACAAAAAATGTATAATTGATTGACATTCATTTAATTCATTTCACTTCAGAAAGATCCAGAATTAAATATATAAACTTAAATAACCATGAGGACCTGAAATAATTCAAAGTAAAAAACATTCACTTAAATTGCAGTTGGGCTCGATGAGGAATAGTGATTGGATCTTGAGAGGCAAGAAAGTCTCCTGAAGAGAAATTTGGAACCTGCACTAAAAGATTTATTTTAAAGATGAGAAACATTTTGGCAACCGAGCTTTTTTCTTGAACTGCTGGAGGGGTTATTACTCACCGTCTATCCAACTTGCAGCTTGCTAAATTTTATTTTGTAGAAGATTTTATAACTTTGTACAACAATAATAAGAACATTAAAATATTTGGATGTTATTTATGAGTTACTTTATATAGTTTGTCAAATTTAAGGCTATTTAGGTAAAAATGTTAGGATGGTTTCTTTAAGGTATTATGTTGGATAATATTAGGTAGCATAGATGCCCTACAAGATAAGTATTGGAGAGCAGCCATTCCATAGTTACGAGTGTGACACATCGTACGAGAGTTATCACTTTTTCTATAAAGTATTTAATGTTTCAAACATATATTTTTTCATGAAGCAAATACACCACCCAAGGAAGCATTTTGCAAAAATTAAAGATTTTCCGTTTCTTCTTTACATGTTTAAATAATTATAAATATGCTGTTACGGGTGTGACAGTTATTTTACCAGGTGTTACACATAGGTTCACAATTACCAATTTTTCTGCGAATAGGTAATATCTAAAATTCACTAAAAAATTTTTTTATGATAAAGAAGGTTAGATGCTTACTACTATGTATTATTTGTAAATTGTCAACGACAAATATAATTACCAAATATTTTTCAAAAAACATGCTACGGGTGTGACAGTTTAGAATTCTTGGAAAAAATCCTCTTACATTAAAAGTGCTGTTTTCAACAGTAAATGAATAAATTAAGTTAGACATGTTTTCAATAGTTAAATTAATTTATTATTTCTAACTTTTATCAATAAAAATGATATTGGCCTCTGTTATTTATGAGAATTGATGGCTTTATTCTAACTATGTATTTTTCCATGGTTTCACATGACGTATATTTAACTTCTGATCAGATCTAGTATATTCTAATTTTTTTTCAAGCATCTCAATGTTACTTTTTACCTGTTTCAGAAAATTTTAGCAATCTCAGCAAAAAATCTAAATTTTTTATGCCACCTCGGCCATGTTACGGGTATGGCACATTATACGACTGTTATTATTTAATATTTCCAATATATATTTTAATGAAGCAAATACATCCCCCAAGGAAGCATTTTGCATAAATTAAACATTTTCCGTTTCTTCTTTACACGTTTAAAAAATTATAAATATGTTGTTGTGGGTATGAAAGTTATTTTACCAGGTGTTATATATAGATTCACAATTATTAATTTTTCAGCTAATAGGTAATAATTATATAGGTAGTCATTAAATGTTTTATGATAAAGACAGTTAAATGTTGAATATTATGTGTTATTTGTAAAATTTTTAATGACAAATATAATTACCAGATTTTTTTTTTCAAGAAACGTATTACTCGTAAGATAAAATGGTACGATGTGACTTAGTTCAGAATAATTTTAAAAAATCTTACATTAAAAGTACGGTTTTCAATAATAAATGAATAAACCAAGTTATACATGTTTGTAAGTGTTGAATTAATTTATTTGTTCTAACTTTTATCAATAAAATTAAATTTAGCTTCTGTTGTCTATGAGAACTTTGAGGCTTTATTTTAAGAATGGATTCTATGCTTTCACATGGTGTTTCTTTTTCTTCTGGCCAGATCTAGTATCTTCCAATTTTTTATGTAACTCAATGTTATTTCTGAAACTCCTTGGAAAGCTACAGAAAACTAAGAAAAAAAAGTCATATTTTTTTAAATCTGTCATTTGCAAAAGGAGATCCTTGTACGAAATGAGAAGCAGCAAATGAAAATCCCTGATTCTTATACGGTATTCCTGAGATATTGAGATTTAAGTTCACATTCTGCTTTAAATTTCCTGAATTCTTTGCTATATGTCCATTTATAACGCTAAAAACCAAATGGGCTGTTTTATGGATTTGATTTGTTTTACTGATTTTATCGACTAGAATTCTTAATTTTCTGTTTTCTTCTCTTCCAACATTTTTTCTTTCTTTCAGCATAACGCTTCCTTTTTTCACTCAATAACTTCCTTCTATTACTAGTTTATGCATTCTCTATTTTTATTTGCCTTCGTTTTCTGTCACATCTTTCTTTTTAAAGATATTCATGCACTTTGATAGAATCACTTCTTTGGTTTTTTCCTATGTTTTGCTACTGTAGTTTTAGATATTTTCATGACCTGAATAACAAAATTAATGCATTTAGTAAGACCTTATAGGAAAAGAAATCAAAATAAATAATTTAAATATTTTACAAATTTAAACTTGCATAACAAAACAATGTTTTCAATAATACTTGAAAATAAAATTAAATAATTTGCTGAGAACTAAAAAAGAGGTTTATGTATACATGGTCACAATTTTTACATTAATTAACACAATATAAAAAAATTATTTTTTAAATTTAGCCATCGAACCATACATCTGAGAACAAGTTTTAACCAGTAAATCCAAAACTACAAGTTTTTATACAGGGTTAATAAATTTGTTATTACATAGCGTTAAGGGTGTGACACTATATATGCCTAATTAACATATTAAAAAATATACATTTATGAAATATAGCTATTAGATATGCCTGAGAACATGATTTATAAAGTGAATTTAAAAGAGCAAGTTGCTAGGTCCAATAGCTTTTTCTTAAAATAAACTTATTTATTTTTTATTTTACGGGTATGACATCATATTGAGGAATTAAAACCATTTAACAGAAAATAATAATCTTGCCTTGGCGTATATTCTTTTCAACTCCTCAAAAAACAGGATTTATGTGAATCTCAAACGACAATCAACAAAAGTGTGCACCTACAAATGTGATGCACAATTAGTATTGTAAAATCATCACCTGGAAATGGGGATTATTCATTAAAAATTCAACCGGATTTAGTGTAAATTTTTATTTATTTTACTCATTAGGAAATAAAAATAATTGCATATTTTGCATATTTGTAATCAGTGACCTTTTAGAAATGTATATGACACATTTGGGAACTTTGATATATGACACATCTGACTGGAACTAGTTTTCAAATTTGGTCACTGAGTAACTGTTGACATGGGAGACCGAGAGTTATATTGTAGAGATTGTATGCAATAAAGTATGAAGAAGCGTTCGGAATTTAATGATGTCTTATAAAGAAGATTCAGATGAGAACATTGCATCGTATATTCAAGTTTAATCGAAATATTACTAAAAGCGTACTATAAGATTAAAAAATTTTATTTATAAGTAAAAAAATGCAAAAACCCTATAAAACAGTAATTTTTCGATTTGGCAAAAATTTACTGGGATCATAATGTGACCTTAATTTCTTTTCCTAAAGTAAATTTGTATCATTTTACAAAAAAAGGTATAGAAGTTTTTAGAAAAAACTTTCAGACTTTTAAGTTTTAAGTAAAAACTTTTAAGCAATAAAATTGATGTTTCCTCCAGCTGATATGGTTTTAAAAAGCGTATATATGCATAATATGACCTTAAAATTTCTCCCTGCAATCAGAAACATTACAAATGTATAAAACAAATGGAAAAAAAATTGCATCATCTCACTCAAAGAGGTATAGAAAAATTTATAGATAGTTTTGAGATTTGAAAACAGTTTTTAAAATAATACAATTAATGTTTTTACACAACTTTTTAAAATGTGTATAAATACATACATACATACATATACCACTCTTTCAACAATGAAAATAAGCAGACTCAAGTCTTGATTTGATTGGTTTTATAATCATTTTATATTAATCTTATTAGTTACAAAATAATATAGTAAGCCTTTTTGTAGTGGTTCACTGATCATGCTGTATAACTAACCTCTCTTTTGAATTTATCTCCTTTAATTTAAAAATATTGTTGATAAATATATTAAAGACTTTGAACTCACCTTTATGAGTTTTCTAGATACTAACATTACAAAAATTTCTTGGAAGACTAACTTTACTGCTTCCTTGTTTTCCAGGAATTTATTTTTGATGCTGTTGTTAGCTGCAATAAATAGGTCACGTCTATTGAATTAGTGGTTCACACTGAAGAAATCACTTTTGCTGAAAACGTCAACAGTTCTTAATTGAAACACCGTCTTTCTTTTGTCTTCAAAGATAAAAGATTTAGCTTTATTTTTTCAACTAGATGTGTTTCACTTAAGGGAGATTTAACGTAGTCAGTTCTTTGCATAACCCTAAGCACTAAATCAAGTTAAATGTGCATGCATTTGCATGAAAATTACCCAGGAGGGCGTCTGACTAATTATATCATTCTTGTATAATCAGTCCTATCTTAATGTATATAAAACATAATTTACGATTTTTTCCTTCAAGTTCTTTTATTGCCACGTTGACTCAGG
This sequence comes from Pardosa pseudoannulata, assembly GCA_032207245.1. Lineage (NCBI taxonomy): Eukaryota > Metazoa > Arthropoda > Arachnida > Araneae > Lycosidae > Pardosa > Pardosa pseudoannulata. The sequence goes on along the minus strand of CM063503.1, from coordinate 10,943,153 downwards.
TCAGTATTATTTATTTAAGAGTAGGATATTTTTAATTTCATCTTTTCATTTCACTTTGAAGAATTAATTTATTGATATCCAAATTATATCTTCCAAATATATATATATATATATATATATATATATATATATATATATATATATACAGATATATATACATACATATACACACACACACACACACACATATATATATATATATATATATATATATATATATATATATATATATATATATATATATATATATATATATATATATATATGTCAGGTCTAAAAAAGGGGTAATTGGAAATTACGTGAGTTATAAACGATTTTAAAAAGAGAAATCTTTTATAACTATAAAATAAATGAAAAAGACTCACGCTTGCGTAACCTTTTGGAGTAATGCTGTCAGACGTAGAGATACTTCACAGGAAGTTGATGACTAATCAAGCGAGAAGTTCAGTTAGAGCGTGAACATGGAGCTGTGAACACTTTTCCACGTTTAGCTTCGCCACGAATAAATGCAAATGGCGCAAGCCATGCCTGAAACGGAAACCTCGAAGTAAATAAAGAAGTGTTTTTATTAAGGACTAATTATTCCATTCGCCTTAACTCTGGATCATTTCATATATATATTAAAGGGCCCTGGTTTTAAAACAAATATGGGATTTACACTTTTTACAGTCTGTTCTCAGTAGTGATCAGCTGTAATTTTAAACATTGATTTCATTTATAAAAATTTTTTTAACAAGGGATTTAGTTAGTACCACATGTAAGCACTTGTTAAGATGAAGTTTCATAGCAGATATGCAGATTTGTCATGATTTCAGCTGATGCACTTACCGAAAAATTAAATTTCGAGTTAACCCTTAATTTGACACGATGTTTTTTTCAAATATTTTTTTAATTTCTGTTATTTTCCCATGTCTGTATAGACATTAGGATCTCTGTAAAATAAACAAAAAATATATCATTTTCCATTTTTGAGATAATTAATGTCCGCTGTGGTGAACACTGACAATTATGTTATATAGTAGTTATAAATATACATGTCCGGTGTAGCAGCCAGACTTAGCCAAATTAAGGGTTATGATCCAAAAATCATAAAATGTCGATCCAAATGACAAAATTATAATAAACTAAAAAAATTTAGGAGAATTTTTAGAGAATTGTTATCTAACTTTTCTGACAAGGAAAAAATATCCCATACAAACTTAAAAATTATACAAAATTTTTTTTTAACCTTCTCTAAAATGATACGCTGTTCATTAATAAGTTGAAAAGCAATCAAGCAGACTTTTTGAAACTAGGGCACTTACGATTCTTCTTGAACTTAAAAATCAATCACCTTTAAAAATATGCACAATCTCTTCCAGTATTTTCCCAATAGCTTGGTAAAACTGTTCGTACTCTGGTATACATTTTACCACACAATCGTTAATCACCTGATATAACAATTTACTTCGGAAGTAAATCTAACATTTAGAGTTAATGTCATTCAGATAATTAAATAGTTAAGTTTTTTAACCACGAATTGGTTATAATTTATATACCTCTACTGTTTTATAATTATTACAAAGTTTTGAACTTATTATATAAAAAGAATTTATGTATTATTTTATTCAATGCAGATTTCATATGACCGTAATTTAAGTTGTAAGTTAAGATCTATATTATAAATAAAGTTATCGTCTGAACCGTAATATAATATATAGTTTTTTTCCTAACGTATTAATTGTTCTACATTTTTTATTATACCAAATTTTTATTATACCAAGACATGTTGTTTGCTAGTTTTATAAAAAATGAAACGAATCTTAAAAGATTCAGAAATTTTCGTATAAATTCATAAGCATTAATTTTTAATTTATTAGTTATTATTAGTATGTAAGCAAGCATCTTATAACAATGTATTTTTCTACATTTAGGGCCTATTTTCTAACTGTTATTGTAAGTATTAACTTGAAAGATTTTGTAAATAAAGACCAATACATTTAACAGCAATTAAATATCGCAAGAAAAACAAAGTATGAGTAATCGTTTCTTGAAATTCTCCGTCATTAAACTGCTATTTGTATCGTACTATGATGATGAAATAGTCTATTTATGTCCTACTTTAGCGCTTTCTATCTTAACGTGACCTTAATGTTCTCATCAACTTGTCATACCTGACTCAGTGCAGAAAAAAAGCATGGGATGACATTACAAAGGCTAGATGCCGAAGACGTGATCAAGATTTAAACATAAGAGACAACTTTCTCAAGTCTCTTCTGGTAAAATGAACACAATATATTCTTTTGAGAAGTTAATATATTTATTATTCTGAAAAAAAGAATTCTCAATATCTGTTACTTCATTCGATAAATATAATGAATGTATTTGAAACTTTCTTTTACAGTTACAATAAACACAAAATTGCTTCTTAAATCCATATCACACATCATCCTGTACGCCTTGAAAAAGTAACGGATTCAGTGTAGGATTCCTTTTCCCGATGAAGATTGCGGGGGTTTCTAGTCTGTTTGCGATAAATTATCAACCATTTTGTTTCGATTTGGGATGACGTGTAATAATCCCTTTAATTGGAAGAAAAATTTTCCCGATTACATGAGAAATTCACTCATTCTTTCCCAGGAAAAGGAATCATAAACTGAATCTGTTTCTTTTTTAACATTTACAGGTTCCGTGTGATATTCCCTTGATGCAGTTTTTATACCTCAGTTTTAGAATTTTGAATTGGGATTTATATTTCAAGGATTTAGCGAATTTAATTTTATATCTGTGTTTTACTTTTGTGTTTTGAATTTTTTATCAAATGGTACAGGTATTTAGGTATTTAAATAATGCGCTGTTATATATACATGATATATATGTCGAATTTTTATGCTTTAAAAAAATTAGCCGTTAGAACTTTTTTAATAATCACAGTTTTTCTGCACGTATATTTTGAATTAGATAAATCATTCTATTCGACATTTTATTTCTAAAAATATATCTCCATTTGAATAAATTTGAAGCATTTTGTTCATAGGAAACGAAGAAAATTATCAGATAAAGCGATAAAATATAGACAATTAAAATTTGAAGTGAAATAGCGCGTTGTTGAAGTAGAGGAATTAAAAGTGGAAAAGATTTTATTGAAAATATTTAAAAAAAAAAAAAAAAAAACAGGGAAATTTAACAATAATTTATATGTATGTGAAATAGAAGAAGGAAAATCAGTAATAAATTTTTATAATATGGTTTGGAGATGGTACTAAAAGTAGGGAAACAACAAAAGTCAGTCTTAGAAATAAATGTAAAATGAACCAACACAGAGAACGTTTACTTTAAAGTCACATACAGAGAAAATGTTAAGCATTCAAAGAGTTAAAGGTAAATATGTCAGGAGTAAAATGTATAACGCTGTAGTTAAAAAATAAATGTTGCAAATCAGGCAAGACATTTCTTTATTGTCTCTTAGCTAATGAAATTTTCCTATTTGTTTTCTTGTCTTCCAATGATGGCTGACTAAGCGCTAACAGTCATTTATGGAACCATCACCTAAAGGCTTTAGGAACAGTTTTTCTATATGGAAAATCGTTTTACTTAGTCGAGGTTTCAATTCCCAGCAGAATCAATGAGGTGATTTACAAGGGTTTTCAGGTGTAGCTCAAACGTGAGCTAACTACCTATCCAAGACATTTAGACAGACTAACAGATGATTTTACTTGGTCGCGGTTTAGATTCCAGATCGAATCAATGGTACATGCTGCGAAGGGTTTTCCTGGTTTTCCTCACATTGAACAAGTGTTAACTCGCTACTTATATAAAAGTCCTCTAGGGAGGCAGCCTATTTCATAAATGGGTATTCTTGTGGATTCGCTCCCCTGTGGTGCATTGGGATCAACGACAAGTCGGTGAAGTAATTCAAAGCACTGTTTCCCCTGGGTGAAAGTTATTATGTTTCTCGAATACTACCATTGATTAAAAATTGTTGATATGTTTATACATAAATTTCATCAAATGTTAGATGTAAATAAAAGTATCTTCTACGTCAATACAAGTTAATAAAATTCCATTAACCTCATTTAGCTTAATCATGCAACCTATAGGTAAAATTCGATAAAGTAAATATTCCATAGCAATTTAGATTTTAAATGATTAAGAAATTCCTAGAAGGAAAAATAATATAAATGTGCATACTTGGGTTTCAGAAAGCAAGAATAAGGAGCAAATTCACTGTTGAATCATCATTATAACTAGTAGGACAACCCATGATGGCTCGGTGCCTCTTTTGAAGATTGTAAAACGTTGATTTATTTCTTAGCACCTGATGTCCAGTTCTTTACATTGAGAAATAAAAAATTAAATTGAAAAATAAAAAATTAAATTCTACAAAATCATCCCAACTTATTTGTGGTCTGCCCATTTTCTAACTCTAGACTTTTATTGCCGAACTCTTTTAACAATATTGTTGTCACTCATTCGAACCAAATGGGCAATCCAATTCATTACTTATTTAGGGATGTCAGGACGTTTGTAGATTTTTCACGATTCAAAATTATATCTCTTCCAAATATTCCATAGTATTATCTTTATTTATGTCGCCAAGGATATTTTATAGCATATTATGTTAAAACTGGTTCAATAAGAATTTTGTTTTTCGCATAATATAATTTGTTTGTATATTGTTAGAATGTGTCTGAACATGAAAACACGTAATGCAATATTGTACAATATCTATCTTTTTATTGTCAAGCGCTATATCTAGCAATAGATCCGTTTAGTAATAATTTCGGTTCACTTGCAGTATTATTTTTTAATAACATACATATATAATTTTTCAATAGATGTATTTGAGTGCAGGGTTTAATAATGCACAAAATATTAACACATTTAAAACAATTGAAGATGAAACGTAATTGGTACTTATTTTTCATCTGCTTTTTGTTAATAAAACTTCATTTTCGTTGTTTATCATCAGCCATATTCACAGATTATCGCCGATGCATAAAGTTGTTCATTAGACATTTTCACGACGGTAATGTTTAGACTTGGTAGGGCCTGTAGATGGGCCGGTTCCCCTTAAGATAGCTGCAGATAAAATGGGTTGAATAATAAATGATAAGAAAAGAAAATATCTGTCTTAAAAGAAAACATAATCTCTAACCACTTTCTTGAAATTGATTCTCATAGGTTAGAAACCGTGAATAAACTTACTTAACTAAGATTACTTATATCTAATGATAAGAGAATACTTCTTAAAATATTAAACCATCTTATCTTAACAAGTAAAGCTTTGTAATGAATTATAAAAGTATGTAAATTCTAATTTTCCTATTCGGACACGTAATGAGACAGACTACTTGTATTAATGAGTGTTAGAATTTTACCATCGCCCTCTAATGAAATGTTGATTTTCGCATTTTGAATAAAAATAGTTTTTTTCATTTGAATTTTCTTAAAGGGAAGATTCCAGCTTCTTTTTTGACTTAGTGATGCACGACCTTGCACATATTGACGATGCGGGCCTATCAACATGGGCTGAAAGTTGTATATATATTGCCAATGCTGTTGATAATGAGTCTGGAATAACTGTCTAGAGTGTGCAATGATAAAGAGGGGAAAGAGAATTTCACCTTGTCCATACCTCTGCATATGTGAAACTGTAAGAATACGCCCAGAAATTTAATTCTACACATTGTGTCTTTCGGCTTAAAACTGATATAGTAACATACTGTATACTTTTATGTGAAACATTTTCACAGTTTCAGATCATTGAGAACCAACTCCAAGAAAATGGTTGACAAAGAAAAGTATACACAGTAAATAATTTTAAAAAATAAGAATGTTTTATTCTTATATCCCTTATAGTGAGCAAAAATATTAGAACATTTATTCGATCCATTTTTTCCCATCACCCATGGCGTATCCGATTGCAAGCGGTTGTTAACCCCAACGGAGCGAATGATTATTACCACCAGTTGAACGGCTTTTGCCTCCTGCTTAATTACTTGCTTAAAGCAGAGGGCTTAGCTTCGGTGCTGAGCGCCTTGATTGATTGCGCGACGCGCCACTATTATTTACCGAAATAATAGGCTAAGGATACTGAATGTAAAATCGGAAGTGAGTTGAAAGGTAGAGATTACTATTTAATTTAGAATATGTTTCAGCACGATACGTTTACAAATGTTCCGGATGAGACGTTTGTATCATGATTATTTCGGAGCAATGAATTTCATTTTCCTGTTACTTGAGCGAAATGCTTTGAATTGTTTGTAGAATTCTATTTTCTCTTAACATTAGCTACGCGTTACTCTAACTAACCTTTTGAAACAACAAAATAAGAAATGTGAAGTATTCTTACTCTTTAACCCTTTGACTGGTTTTATTGGAGAGATATTTTTAAAAAATAATACAAATCTCTTTTACATCCAAGCTTTTAATGATATTATTATCGTTTTTAAACTTTTGTTATTTTATTAGGCATAGCCAGGTTTTTATGGAGATAGCGAAGTTTTTCTCCAGATAGGTAGTAAATGTAGTTTTTTGCAAAAAGAGAACTAAGAACTATGAACGTCTATTACTATTTAACTTAATAAAAATGTTTAATCTTTTGATTTATTTTTAGAAAGTCTTTTATTTAAAAAAATACAAAACTCTTTCACTTATGCTCTATTATTTATTGTCTTTTTACTGTTTCAAATATTTTTATTTGATTATCTTGAGCAGACTGTTATGAAGATAGCAAAGTATTGAAAGAAATTTATCTTTGGATATGTACATAGAAACAGTGCTCATCAGTGGAAAGGCTTGAAGCTCAAAATAGGTATTTCCGCAGTACTCTGTCTATCTGAACACGAAAATTTCCATGTAAAGTTCGTTCATACTTGGTCTTGTTTTTAAGACACATAACCAGTTGGGTAATAAAATGTCACTACAGCTGGTTTGTGGGAAATTGAAAGTTCGATTGTTGGCACACCTCATAGCTGTGATTCCTATCAGACTGTCTCTCTGATTGGTCTTTGGAAATAAGTTTCAATTTTTTTTTTAATTTAATCATTCAAACAGATCACTAAAACCTCCAGTTTTCTTCTTTCATATAACAAAGTACGAAAGTGTGTTAATACCGTTGTCTTTCGTGACGTCTGTGATGAAATGCCTTTTTCTGCCGAGTTGTAAAGACAGCTTATTTTCACCACTTTGATGTGAAGGAAGTTGTTCAGGATAAACTGTGCGTCCTACTTGTTTGTATTAACTAATTTTTGCGAGAGTAGCTAAGCCAAAAGAAGTGAGCATTGAATTTAACCGTATCTATGGTTTAACGTGATCCAGCCAACCAATTATGAGATTCAAAAGGATGATTATAAAGGATCAAATGATCTCGCTTTAAAGAAGAGTAAGTCGCCAACCGCCAAAACGACAACTACCAACTAATGTAGAAAGAAATCCTGCAAAAATGCTGTGACCTTGGATGCAATATGTCTCTAAAAGTTCATTTCCTCTTCTCCCATCTTGATTTCTTACGTATGTAAACTGTGAAGCTGTACGCAATGTGCATAATGTAACGTTTCCTCAATATAGCTCTGAAAGAGAACACATATTAGATTCACTGAGATAAGTCAATACACTTCTGCTTCTGTTGAATTGTTGTTAAAAGAGATGATCCGGACGTACTAGAGTCAATTCAAAAAGAAACCCAAGTAAAGGCTAAAATTGAATATTCCTTCCTTAAAATTAATCGAACTCTTGATTTATCTCAACTATATTAATTACTTTTATAGATCATTCAACTATAAACTCAAAACATATTAGAGTAGAACCTTTAAAATATAAATTTTATGGATAACGATGTAATAGGGTATTAATTTCTTTTCTACAGTAAAAATTGTTCTGCATTTTTTATTGTAATCAGTTAAGAGGGATAATTTTATAATTTTATAACAGTAAGTCTTGGATATCTTTAAAATTTTTCTATAGTTTTATTAAGTATGTGGAAATTTACCACATGTCAAAACAAATACATATTCAGCATTCACCAATTTCCTTTTGGATGTATAAGACCCCTTAACTTGATGAAAGGTTGTGAGAAATAGTCTCTGAAGAAAACACAAAAAACGGCAATTTCTTAACTTATTGAACTTTTTTTGTTTTTAATATATTTTACATCAAGCAGAATTTGGTGCCGATACAAGAAATGTTTTCTTGACCGAAGTACGCCGAGTGGTAGCCGATTGGTTAGGGCGCTGATCGTCGGTATCGGAGTTCGTGGGTTCGAATCCCACTATGGCAAGGATATCCGTGGCCGTCCGGAATCGGCTTTAAGCAGCTGGTCCCGGTCTTATTAACCCTCATATGCAAAATAGTAGACCGTAGCGCTCCAATCCAAACCAAACCAAACCAAACCAAACCAAACCTTGACCGGAGTACATTATTTATCTCAGAAAAATGCATCAATTAGAAAATCATAATTTTTTTAAACACACATTGAATTTATTTGATTAGTAGAGTATAAAATCATATATGTTGAGTTTGAAAATTATAGTATTACACTAGCATATGGCCCGTCATATGACGGGATCAGTAAAATTTTTAATTTTCCAGAATTGTAAAGTACCCTATGAGGCAGGTAAAAAAATGGTTTGTTTTTTGGCTGAGAATTATCTGCTACACGCTCAATAATTTGTTTATCTTCATACTCTTCTAAAGTCTCCCGATACTGTGAATGCAGTTTAGAATCACGTTGAATTCATTTAGAAAGATAATTCAAAGTTTTCTTAGCTACGTCGAAATTATCATTGAGTTCTTCCCAATTTTTTTGCAGCAGTAATTAATGATAGTAAATCAATGAAACTATCATTTCCACTACATCCTGGAGGTGGATAGAATTTGTTGTAAATACCGGTGATGGCAACAAAAAGTAATCGATGACTAAATTTAAAACTATCACATATGTAGCTAATCTATTTTTAAGACAAATATAAAAGAAAATTATTTACGTAATATCTAAGTTCGGTGATAAAACGGATGAAAATAATGAAGATGACATTTAAATAATTTAAAATAAGAAATTATTAAATGAGATGGTCAAAGGAATGACGCCATATGCTAGAAAAAAAGTGTCATTTTTGAAGCGGTGGATTTCGTCCGTTTTAAAGATGACAGTATTTTTCACTGTGATATGAAACATATTTATACAAATTTATTTTAGAATCGGATCGATAGAAGATAAACTTTACTAGCTTTGAATTTTACTAACCCTAACTCATCAAGAATCCAATTTGGATGCCTCTATCCATTCCATGTCCAGCCTCTTCATAAATTTGAGGACAGACAGACAGATAACTTAGGCTATTATTATATAGGATATTAAGTAGATTGTTATATTAAGTACAAACTACTCTTTTTGGCTCAATTTTTCAAAATGACATATTTCTATTTGTATCCCAGTTTAATGTTAATGAAATAATGCGTTTTCATTTTGACAATTATATATAGCCACTAGGACAGTTTTATTGCTTCTAAAATTGGACATTTAAACAGAGCACACCTGAGATAAAAATCTAAGCAAATAAACAAATATTTTGTTGATAAATTTCTGTGTAAAGTTATTTTAAGATAAGTAACTCTTATCTTCTCGTTTCCAGGTCTTTAATTTATCGCCGTCCACACAACTACAGAAATTTCCCGTTTTAGGAGAGAACTCTAAAAAGAATGAAAGAATGAATAATTTGAGCTAAATGATGTATATTTACAACTAGTTTTAAATGATTTACAACGTATTAACTGTCAAAGCAGATGTAAGTGTTTAGAAGATACGACTTTGGATAAATTTCAATGTATAAATGATAGAAATTGAAAATATTTCATTTTTACTATGTACATATGATTGCATATATTAAATAAGTTACTCAAATGTATTATTATATTTTAATAATTTATAACGTATTAACTGTTAAAATTAAGTATATTGTCAAAGCAGATGTAAGTGTTTAGAAGATACAACTTTAGATACATTTCAATGTCTAAATCATATAGATTGAAGATATTTCATTTTTACTATGTACATATGATTACATCTATTAAATAAGTTACTCAAATGTATTATTATATTTTAATAATTTATAACGTATTAACTGTTAAAATTAAGTATATTGTCAAAGCAGATGTAAGTGTTTAGAAGATACAACTTTAGATACATTTCAATGTCTAAATCATATAGATTGAAGATATTTCATTTTTACTATGTACATATGATTACATCTATTAAATAAGTTATTCAAATGTATTATTATATTTCAATAATTTATAACGCATTAACTGTTAAAATTAAGTATATTGTCAAAGCAGATGTAAGTGTTTAGAAGATACGACTTTGGATAAATTTCAATGTATAAATGATAGAAATTGAAGATATTTCATTTTTACTATGTACATATGATTACATCTATTAAATAAGTTATTCAAATGTATTATTATATTTCAATAATTTATAACGCATTAACTGTTAAAATTAAGTATATTGTCAAAGCAGATGTAAGTGTTTAGAATATACGACTTTAGATACATTTCAATGTCTAAATGATAGAAATTGCAAATATTTCCTTTTTACTATGTATATATGATTACATCTATTAAATAAGTTATTCAAATGTATTATTATATTTCAATAATTTATAACGCATTAACTGTTAAAATTAAGTATATTGTCAAAGCAGATGTAAGTGTTTAGAATATACGACTTTAGATACATTTCAATGTCTAAATGATAGAAATTGCAAATATTTCCTTTTTACTATGTATATATGATTACATCTATTAAATAAGTTATTCAAATGTATTATTGTATTTCAATAATTTATAGCGTATTAACTGTTAAAATTAAGTATATTGTCAAATCAGATGTAAGTGTTTAGAAGATACAACTTTAGATACATTTCAATGTCTAAATGATAGAGATTGAAAATATTTCTTTTTTACTATGTATATATGATTACATCTATTAAATAAGTTATTCAAATGTATTATTGTATTTCAATAATTTATAGCGTATTAACTGTTAAAATTAAGTATATTGTCAAATCAGATGTAAGTGTTTAGAAGATACAACTTTAGATACATTTCAATGTCTAAATGATAGAGATTGAAAATATTTCTTTTTTACTATGTATATATGATTACATCTATTAAATAAGTTATTCAAATGTATTATTGTATTTCAATAATTTATAACGTATTAATTGTTAAAATTAAGTATATTGTAAAAGCAGATGTAAAATTTTAAATCTAGCGAATAAATTTTAAAACCTAAAGAATAGAAAATTAAAAATATTATTCAATTTTTAATATGCACATACGATTACACTTATCAAAAGAGTTATAAATTATAATATTAGATATAGTCATAGTGCTAAAATAGTATATGAAGTGTAATATGTATAAAAAAGCAGGGAAAATTGTTCTTTCATATAATATACAGTGTCAAACAAACTGTCTGTGCATTTTACAATTAAACTTTATAATCTAAGAAACTAATGCATATTATATATTAATGATGCATACGTATGTAAACATTACTTAATGTACTGAATTAATATTTGACTGCTGTGAATGATTGAACTATACGTACTTAGGCTAAAGACAGTTAGAATGGATAGCTCCGAGAATGTTAGTCTATTAAGTCATTGCAATTGAAAATGACCTATGTTAATTGGAGTTACTGTTTGGGAGTTAAGCAATTAACCACTACTGTATTGTGACAACCGAAAATATTTCCCAGTATTCAGCTGCAGATGTAACCAAGCAGGCATTTTAAGTCACACATACAGTATTTTTTTTCTAGTTAATAAAAAAGAAGCTTTAATGCACAAAACATTGAAAAACTTCGGTTAGCATTAGATGCATAAGTTTAATTAAACAGTATTAGAGGTATAAGACTCCTCAATTTGACTAAAAGTAAGAAGAAACAGTTTCGGAATAACAACCTCGATATTTGGCATTTAACTTACAAGTATGAATTTTTAGTTGATCGTCAAATGCATCGTTTCTCAACTTTTCCTTATTTGCAACTCAATTTTTAATTAAAATTTTCATCCCACTCCCCTCTCCTACAAAAGCAATTTATACAGAACTGCATTTTGAGTATTTTGACACTACTAAGGCCTAATTACAAACCTTACAAATCACCAGGAATAAGTAAATTTATAAATATTTTGCTCTGGAAGATATGTCCAAAGTAGTCATTAGTACTTGTTAAACTTGTTTTTAGTTTAGTATAAGTCAATTATTAAATATATTATGCAATACTGATACAATCCTATATGTGTAGTATGTCAGTGTAAATCCTTATTTCATTTTTTTATGCCAGAATGTATTTTGTTTGGATTTTCGTTCTTGAAATTAATAAATTTTTTAATAAGGTTTACCTTTGACATGTTTGCGCTCGCCATTTAGTGTTATAACAAATCTTTCATCAATTATACTTGTAGTAATTTTTTAAATTGTTATTATAAATATAAAATCATTTATAATGTCATAGAGATAAAAATATTAAAAATTATTATCATAAGTACTATAAAATCCTTATTAACATATTTACATTAATAGTTTGCTTTCACATTTGCTTATAGGGAATCCTTCACTCTTGTTTCAACTTTAAGAAGAATCATCTCTCCTGTAATGGTTGGTAACCGATGGACCACTTATATATATTTGGTTAATAAGTTTGCTAATATGTCCTTCGCATTTATACTCAGTTGTATAGCTAGTATATTTCTAGAGAGTATTGTAGTGCCATTTTCATCAATATCACCATACATAATTAAAATACAGAAATAATTAAGTAGGGGAATCATTTCCCCGACATTCACCTTACATATGTATAATGATGTTAAAATGCATTGAAAAGTAGAATAATAACTCTTAGATAGATTTAAAATATTTATCCATCATTTAGATTCGATTAAAAAAGCAATAAATCTACAAGGAACAGTAATAATCAAACTTGTACAATTGTGGCCTCAAACTCTTTATTATTAAGCGTTGCGTCTAAACCACAACCACATACAAGAAAGAAAAAATTTTTCTTACGGCTTCAGGGTTTAATATAGACGTCTAAAATGTTATGATCTGGTATTAAATACTTTGAAAGTATGCACTTCCATAAGATCGTCTGCAAAGTCTTGTTTCCGAGCTATTTATGCTTTTGAATAAATTTCTACACCGAATCAGGATGGTAAAAACGAACATTAAGGTTCAGAAACTCATATTAATTAAGCTAATTTTTTTTGTTATGATATATATATATATATATATATATATATATATATATATATATATATATATATATATATATATATATATATATATATATATATATATATATATATATATATATATATATACAATATACATACTGGCAGTTTTTAATAGAAAGGATGCTCGCTCTTATAAATCTGGAATATAGTAGATAATATTTCATATATGAACACTAACGTATAAAAAATGTCAAATTAGATGTTTTCTTTTTCTTTTTGAGCAACCGAAAATATTATCTACCTATTTTAAAATGTAAATTTTTGAAAACAAATTAGTAAATACTCCCCGTCATACTTAGGATTTTACCAAGTTTTTAAAACAAGAATACAGAAGATAAGAAATTAGTAATTTTAACAGTAATTCAAAAGTAGTAAGAGCAATGCAATTAGTGTTACCTCTAAAAGTATTAATTTTAAAATGGAAAGCAAAAATAATTCAATGAACATGATGTTAATTAATTAAACATTAATGAATTATCAGTGTGGTGGTTTTTAGGAAGGGATTTAAGGATTTTAAATAGGATTTTAAGCTCCGGATGGCCACGTTGCATGTCCGTAAGAGATGACTGTACGTTGAAAAGACCATGTTGGAAAAAGCCATTGGTCACATGTTTATTTAAAAATGATTTTATTTCATGTCTTAAAGCATCAAAAAACACTAAGCTAAGGTTATGTTAATATTTTTTTAAGCAGAAAATTTTAGTGAGTATTTAGTAAAAAGTAATGAAAAGAAATACAGAAGTGCAAAATGGGCATAGGTGTATTTTATTATTTGTTTCATATTTATTTGCAAGTTAATTAAATAAAAACTGTTAATAAATAAATACTCTTATGAAAATAGTGCATCATTACGTAAACATTTTTTGTTACAACATTTCATTTTGAAATTATTAAAAATATAAACGCTGTAAGTCAGTTTTATCTGCAGTGCGGAAGTGCGAACTGAAGAGTAATTTACTGTAATATTTTATTATTTAGAGTGGAGTTTATTTTTTGCAAAACAACAGATAAATAGAGACCTACAGATAAAATAAAATTATGAACCGTTATGAGGTGTTATTCTAACCAAGGATCCCAATGTTAAAAATCCGAACTTTACCTATTCGGAAATCGAATTTTATTTGTCGTTGTTGTAAAAATAATAGCAAATAAGAGCATAACTCCTGGATATAAAGTATTATTAGTTAAAAATTTTCATTTAGTTGACTGACATTGACACCTTTTATATTTATCACTGAAATAGATTTAAAATATAAAATATTTTAATTTCTATTATTGTAATTTTAATTTCAGTATAAAATATTTTGATTTCAATAAAATATTCTAATTTCAAATAACAACTCAAAACATTTCCCCAAAACTGATCCAATTTAATTTGAATCACTGCATTAACTCGAGTGTTTGCTTTATATCTTTAAACCTGTAATATATGGGATCATGTTTTGGTTAATATTTGCTACAATGTCATTAGAAATGACGTACAATTATTTTATTAGTTAAAATTTAGGTTGATGTTTACTGGAGTATCAAGGTATTCGAACTGAAGCGTGACAATATTAGGGTTTATCCTGATATCTCTTTATCAATTACTTTAATCCCTTATCAACATATAAAAGTTAGGCGGATTAGTAACAGCATCTATTACAGAATCACAAGGCAAGTGAGAAATATACAAATAGATTTCTGCTATTTCGAATTATTTGGATTGGTAGTATCTTTTATTTTTGGAATTACCGAGTTTCAGAATCTCTGTAACTTTATATTAGATTATAAATTCATTTCAAAGTTTTATTTTTAGAATAAATTTATTTTACCGATTTATTGAAACAAAACGATTTCATATTATTGATTTGTATAGAGAATAGAGAAAACATAAGTTAAAACTCAATAAGTTGGAGATTTCTTTTTAATATGTTGTGCCGCTGGCTTGGAACCAAATGATCTCCTGTAATTGGACATTCCATAAATCTGCTTCGTTAATATTTAGTATTTGTTTACAGAAATGAACAACTAATAAAATGTAGTTGTTCATTAAGGAAAATACTTTTATTCTTGGTGAATGATTTTTCAGAGGAATTGCAATTTTTGTAAAAGAAATACATTTCTACTTAAAAATAAACTATTGATAAAATATTTGTCAGTTTGTTATGTTTTAAGGTGAGTTTGAAGCCAATGTTTTTATAATATTTTTACCTACAATTTTTCTTTTCTTATATAAATATTTACCAACTAAGTTTAGCATAAAACCATAAAATAAATTCCTTTTAGAGAGTATGTGATTAATTTTATCTTTAAAAAAACTAAGATGGCAGGCACTGGTTCTTTAAAACTTGCTCTGGTACATCTGAATTGAAAGCAAAAGTATGAACCAACGATGAGAAATTTTATAAAAATAATATACTTACAAAAAATTTGAGTTAAGACTAATTTCAAACGTACGAATAATGTAGCACTAAATATTTATTACCAAAAGCTATATAATCCTATCAATAAGATTTAAATAACAAATCATCATAGTATATATCCAAATATAAAAAGTAAACAAGATTTAAAGTGTAATCTGATGGCTGGCAATAAATAATAAACTGAAGACTGTTACTAAACACAAGGCAGTGTCTTTTTATTTCATTTGTGGCCACAATAACAGTCTGAGTACAAAATTCTTTGATCGCTAAATCATACTAATGTATTTCTTCTTAAAACAAATAGCTATTTTTATTGTAAAATATGTATTTAAACGTTTTTAAATTTTACCACTGACAGATAGTTCTTCATATTTAAGTATCAAGCTTACTTTCCATAATATGAGTTTCAGATTTTGAATAAATACTATGCTTCTTAAAACGGTAAGTAACGTTACACTGAGTCACATAACTACTTGAAAAATAAAACATGTGCTTAAAAAGGCATTCACTTTATTCTTTTTGTCCGGATCATCACTTCATTATATTTTTCTACTAAGTTCTATATGTACATTTAAGGAAATATTGCTTAATTTTATTTTTCTACTAAACTGAATATGTACACTTCAGATTTAAAAGGAAGATTTGATGTTCTTTGACTACATAAACTAAAAAAATAACGTTACAATGTGCTATCTTTACTGGAAATTATAAAACAATGTTTTAATAAAAAGGGTTTTCAGATTAATATTACCACATATACCAATCGTTTAATCAATTTTTCATGTAAGTACAGATAAACTTCATTAAATAGTAAGACAAATATATATTAATCTAGATATAGCCGAACTTTTTATTTTATCTTGATTCGAAATGTACTAACAGTTGGGCTGAAAAGTTCGTAGGCTAAAAGAGAAAAAAAATTTTTTTTTGATAAAATTTGATTTTATTATTCAATGTTGTTGCCTTTAAGGGCGATAGAACGATTATAGTAGTCATACAATTTTTCGATGCCATTTTTATAGTATGATTTGTCTTTAGCCTCAAAATAGGCCTCTATTTCGGCGATTGCTTCTTCATTGGCGCTAAATTTCTTCCCAGCGAGCATTCTCTTGAGGTCTGAGAACAGGAAAAAGTCGCTTCGAGCCAAGAATACGGTGACTGAGGAAGCAATTTGAAGCCCAATTCATATAATTTTGCCATCGTTTTCATTGACTTGTGACACGGTGATTTGTCTTGTTGAAACAGAACTTCTTCTTCGAATGAGGCCGTTTTTCTGCGATTTCGTCCTTCAAACGCTCCAATAACGCTACAATAGTAGTTGTTGATGGTTTTTCCCTTTTCAAGATAGTCGATGAATATTTTGCCATTCGCACCCCAAAGTTCTGATTCCATAACCTTGCCAGCCGACTGTTGCACCTTTCCATGCTTTGGAGTTGGTGCATCACGTACAGTCTACCCGGCTGACTGTCGATTGGACTTCGGTGTAAAATAATGGAGCTATGTTTAATCCATTATCACATATTGAAGCATAAATTCGGATTTATTACGATTACACAACTTCAAACACAGCTCAGAATCTTTGATTCGTTGTTGTTTTTGGTCGATTGTGAGCTCGCACGGCACCCACTTTTCTCAGAACTTTCGCATACCCAAATATTATTTCACGATATGTCGAACACGTTCCTTTGATATCTTTAGATAGATAAAGGTGATCTAGATATCTGGGACAGATATCTAGATCACCTTTGGCTTCAACAGTATTTTTTTTCACTAAAAATTAGTGCTTTACTAACATACGAAATTTCTTTTTATCCATTGTTTTCAAACTAACAAAAGTTGCTTCATTCAAAATACTATATCTCACAAATTAATAGTCCGACAGGTGTTAAATTTATACACGTGTCTTTCAAAGTTTAGGGCTAACTAAAAATCATATGAGTTTAATACTAGTGACGCCATTTATGTATTAGCCTACGAACTTTTCAGCCAAACTGCTATATTCCCTTAAAAGAGGACACTAATATAGTTTCACTATGAACACAAGAGACATCTAGGGTCATCAATATAGGAACTATTTTCACAGTAACCAGGAGTAAACGAGAAAGATTCTAGACTGCAGGAAAGTTCGAAGAAAGCGATATATATACAGAATCAATCAGGGTAACTAGTCAGGGTAAAAATGAGAACCAATTAGATCCAGAAGAAAAAATATTGGCGTAAGTATAAATAAACAAATAAATTTACTTGTAAGTTATAATTAGAACAAAAGACACCATCATGCCTTAAAACTCGCCTCATAGCAGAATGCTATGTAAACCGACTCCACCAATTCTTCGTTGCACTACATAAAATTTAATCGATAAGTATAAACTGATATCAAAAGATGATAAATATTGCTGTAGAAAAAAGAAACTACATAATTGACTCTCAAAAGTATTAAACTAGTATAAAAATGATTTCTGCAAATGTTTCACCCGCCCCACAAATCTATTAACCTGGTTATCCTATTTTTAGAATTCTTATTGTTAATCAAATCAGAAAAATACCACCACTTACAAATACTTAGAAAATAAAACTTAGATATGATATTTTTAAGAGGTTGTTTGGAGAGAAATAAAATTTTTTGATTCAGAAATAAATATGTAGTTGGAAGTAAAATGAGGTTAGCCGGTCCAATAGTTATATGTTTAAAATATTCAAGGAAGTTCAATTTTTATTGCTTTCACATATTTTTACGCAACCGCTATTTTGCTTCATGAGTCCAAAAATGTATTTTATTCATAGCCTGTCTATTTGAATTAGTATTAGAAATCTGAAATAGATTCCGAATGAAAGCTTTATATCTATTTTGGGTAAAATGAAAAATAAAAGAAAAAGTAATATAGTATAAGACAAAGTCATTGTGACAAAATATATCAAAAATGAAAAAGAAAAGTTGACATGGCGAAGACACACTTTAAGCAAAATTGTTTAGCAAATAGCAGTATTATAGCAATAAATGATTTAGAAGAAAGGTAAGCCCAAGTGAAAGGATCAAAATTAACAATGAAGAAACATATCTTCTAATTTCATTTTTATTCTTTCTTTGAGGAAAAAGTCGCTTATATGTGGTTATGTTACAGATATGGGATTTCTATTTGCATAAATATTATTATGGTCCAAAAAATATTATTATGTCCTCTATATAGAAATATTATTATTATTATTGTAGAGACATGTTTTTATAACATTCGCCACTACCAAGCCACTGATATTTGTTGGCCATTTTATTATGGAAGCACCATAATAGGCGGTCGAAAGCCGGAGCAATACAAACAATGAGAGTCCTCGTAATCTAGAAGTAAGGACCAAGCAGAAGACCCCCAATCCTGGCTTGTCAACTCCAGAGGCATAGTTTAAGAATTTGGAGGACCTAGCGATCACGAATATATTTGACATATTCTACAACATTGTTTAAAACAGATAGCTTTTTTAAATAAAACATCCTACTGCGGTACTATAAAATGTAAATTAAAATAAAGTGGGCTCCGCTTAATGTGATCAGTTTGGGACACTGTGATTTTGATAACAATAAACGATTGATAACAATAAACGATATACAAAATTAGATAAATTCCCCCCCCTTTAATTCACACGTACTACATTTCAAAATAAAATGAAAAAACTCACCTTATATTTATGTACTGTATATTATCCTTTAAGACATAAGAATTGTTTACATAATAAAAATAATTGATCAATTGCTGACTGCCTACAATTCTTTCGAAGCTCATTGAAAAATCGTTCATAATCATAATGTTTTTTAAAGTCATCGGAGAGGTGTTGTACTGCCCGTTTCAACGCAGTTCAGAAACTAAGAAATGTTTAACTGCGCTGCAGCAGTACGCTGACTCATATTTGGCAACCTGTCATAACGATTTAAAATTTCGATATTTAATTTTAATGTTAAATCATTTCACTTTCTGGCTTCCATATTGAGAAACTGCACGTAAGCGAGTAAGGCATAACATGTGAATACGCTCATTCTCAGTTCCGAATAGAATTTGATGCCTTCTGCTTATCTGACAACTATTGACCAATAGCGGGATGTGCGTATTTCTGAAAAATTCCTTGAACTTTTCATTCCTACTGCTTTGTTTTTCTCCTTTTCCCTAGGTGGAAGAGGGAGAATTCTCGGAAATTAAAATAAGAACGAAGGGAAAGAAAATAATAGTTTCCTTCTGAATACATTATGAATATTCCTTTGCCAGTTAAAATGAGGTTCGAAAACTGATAACATTAATCGATGTAACTATCACATAAAGCGATAAAGCGATAATTTTAACATACAAATGAATAGAGGAAACGAGTCCAAGTGATTTCGATAACAATAAGCGATTGATAACATTAACCGCGATCGCATTAAGCGGAGTACACTGTATATACACCAAAATGGGAACTTTTTTGTACCATATGATGTTCTCTATTCTGAAATATAATCAGACAATTTTGGAAATAAAAAATATAGTTTTTGCATTACCCATGTAAACGGGCTTAAGTGCTTGGTTTCTTCAAATAAAAAAATTCCTATGGTTATACAAAAATTGAGGGAACGATCTCCAAAATCTCCGTTAGCTCTTGTGACCTCTTTTATTCAGATGAATACATCTCTGACTCTGGAAAAAATATTTATATATGTAAATGAACTGAAACGAAGTGTTTTCTTAAATAACCCCATTCCACAGTGGTCGTATAAAAATATATTAAACCACATCAAAATCGGAAACGATTGTTCCATATATCATCTATTTAGAAAATGATATCGGTGATAGTGGAAAAAACCCTTAACTTCTAAGATAGGATGAAGAGGATAGTTTCTTAAAATAAAAAATCCTCTCGGAGTCATCTATATAATATGCTGGAGCCACCTATTTATAATTCCGTTCTGTTGAATTAATGTCCTCTATTCAGAAAAGTACATTACTGATACTGAGAAAAAAAAATGCTGCCTACTCTACGGAGATGGTCTGAAATATGTAGTCTGCTTTAATATAAAACCGTTCTGTGGTTCTATAAAAATGAGAGAACTACCTGAAAATTGCTAGTGGTCTGTTTCATATAATGTCCTCTATTCTGTAAAATACACAATTGACTCTACAAAGTAAAAAAAAATTGCCTTTTATACTGTGATGGACTGAAATGGATATTTTCCTTAAATACAAAGCTTCCCTGGGCTCTATCAAAAATAAGAAATCACCTTAAAATTGGTAACATACTGTTCCATAAAATGTCCTCAATGGAGAAAAATACTCAATGGATGCTGAAAAATTAGGAAGACAATTTTATCTTTTTCGACAGTGATGAACAAAACTGGATAATTTTATAACGAAAAAATAAGTGCCTGAGTTCCTATAAAAAATAAACAAACTACCAAAAAATTAGTACCTTTCTATTCCATATAAAGTTTTCTATTCAGAAAAATATATAACACATACAGGTGATGCTGAAAAATATTTTTTTCACCCTTTCAAAGGCGATGATATGAAGTGGATTGTTTCATTAAATATAAAATCATGTTACGTTATTATAATAAATGAGCAAATGTCCTGAAATTCTATACACTTCTTTTCCACTTAATTTTCTCTATTCAGAAAAATACATAACTGATACTAAAAAGCAAAAAGTGCTTTTTGTGTTTTCGACGATGAAGAGCTGAAGTCTATAGATTTCTTAAATACAAAATCCTTCCACAGTCATTTAAAAATAAACGAATTGCCATAAAATTGGTGCGGTTCTGTTCCATAAAATGTCCTCTATTCCGAAAAATCCATAACTGGTGCTGAAATATTTAAAAAATAAATATTTTGGACCTTTCAGTAATTATGACCTGAAATGAAGTTTCCTTAAATACAAAATCTCAATAAGACCTATTAAACGGTTCTCCATTCGTATTACTTAATATAAAATTTGATGTTTTATAGTCTTTCTCCGCTAATATTTTTATATATTGTTGAATTTTGAGAGCCTCTTTAGCTAAGGGTAAATGTAATAGTAAAAGAAATATATTTTAATCAATGAATAATAATTATTGTCTGTATTAGGCGCATTTTTTGTAGCAAAAGTAATATGATTTTGCAGTTGATAGGCTTTTCACTCGTATTTCCGTATGTCTTCCATAAGTTGCTTCAAGTGCGTCGTTTGTAACAAGATTAATGGGACTATTATAGGTTAAAGCAAGTAAATCTTGGTTTAACGAATTGTATTAGAAATTCCCTATAGTTATATTTTGTTCCTTCACATTTCTAATGTCTTTTGACGAATTGAATGGATTTCAATTTATAAATATAATCGTAAAAATAAACATTCAGTTTATTTGTATTTAGTAATCTTTAATTAACATAAGCTAGTAACGAAATTTTGCGTTAGTATCATATACAACTGTATAATTGCTTTTGAAGTATTCAAACCATTTAAATATATCAAACTTTTGAAATTAACTTTTAAATTTACATAAATGGCTACCACTTTAACATAAACATGTAAAGAATATTGTAATCATTATATGCAAATACACTGAATACTATAATTATTACTATTATTACACTCAAAACTCGTGAATATTATGATTATAATTGCATAATTGTTTAGTTCAAACCATGTAATTACAGTTTTTCAATATAATTAAATTTTAAAGGTGCATCTAAAAAAATTCATATATTACGAATTTCAGAAAATGTGAAATGTATTTTACCAGTTTTTATGGTTTTGAGTCATACATCATACAATTGTCCACGTTGAATTTGTTAGCAGTATGCTATCCCTCAAATTTATAAATATTAGTAAAGACCATTTACTATTAATATTAGTCCAAAGTATAAATGCTTTTAGACTTCAATGGATAACTCGATATAGCATATTCACATTTATCTAATTGAGAAGAAAATTACTTTAATAATAGATTCATATCAAAGATGAAAATTGAATAAATTTGACATAAATATATTTCTCTAGTTTAAATAGCTCTTTTAATGATATATTGTCTGTTAACTATTGTCCTGACGGTTGGCTGGTTTTTTACTGTTAAATATAAAAAATATTATAATACTATGGTTATAATTACATGATTCATTAGTTAAAACCATGTAATTGCAGTATTTCTACATAATTAAATTTTAAAGGCTCGTCACAAAAATTCGTATATTACGAATTTCAGATAACGGGAAATATAATATTTTCAATGTTTTCCGCATTTTGAATCACACATCATGCACTCATTATACATGGCCATTTACTTATTTAGAGTATAACCCAAACTATTAACCCTTTTGTAATTCAACGTGGAATTTGATGTAGTATTTTCACATTTATCTAATGGAACAGAAGATTATTTTAACAAGAGATTCATATCAAAGATGAAAAATGAATAAAATTTGACATTAATATGATGTTTGGTTTAACTAGATTTTTAATGATGTATTTGCCCGTGAATGGTTGGTAGGATGGTATTGGACTGTTATGGTCATTCTTTGTTCCAGCAGGGCTAGTTCTTCACTGAACTGTAGAGCAACTTCCGCATGTACAAGGAAAAATAAACAGAAAACAGCAACAAAGAAAACAAATAAACCTAAAGCTATGAATAATATATACCGGATATATAGAGTATTTAGCTTAGGTTTTATAATACGTGGATTTTGAAAGCTTCATGGTGGGGTATAAGGTCAAACGTTTTGGAGAGTGTTTCTAAACGGAAGAGAAATTACCGGTGTGTATGGAACATTGCAAAATTTTTATTGGAATCTTTTTTTATAAAAAACTTTAATAAAGGGATTTTTCACTTCATAATTTCAAACGTGGACCATCGTTTTGATTGTACAACACATATTTTGTACCAGTAAAAGGGCTACGAACTATAATTTTAAAAATGTAAAAAAGTAAAGTATTCCTCAGTTATATCCTGGCAGTTAAACTGAAATTAATACAATGAAACGAGTACATTCGATTTGAGTATAGCAAAAATATCTAAAGCGTAATGGATCGTTTCAAATTTTTATATCTGTAATCATTTTAACTAATTTTTCTTTTATGGACTATCTCTATTAGATATTTTGCTTCAAACATGAAGTTTTATTAAAAAATATATTTAATAGAGAGAATTTCAAATTCACTCAGAAATTGAGAAGTGTAAAATTTGTTACAAGGAAACTAAAATTGGCTGTTAAAGCCGTATAATTGGTTTAAAGCATTATGGTTATTTTTTGCTACAATAAAGATAATTTGTCCACTATCTCAAGCTAATTTTTGTGTTATTTACAGTCGATTTTAGATTTTTACGAATATATTCACGCCACTAGTGGAGTAATACACATGGA
Organism: Pardosa pseudoannulata; assembly: GCA_032207245.1. Lineage (NCBI taxonomy): Eukaryota > Metazoa > Arthropoda > Arachnida > Araneae > Lycosidae > Pardosa > Pardosa pseudoannulata. The sequence continues at coordinate 10,919,117 of CM063503.1, read as the reverse complement.
CTACGTCAGTGGAATGAAGTGATCCAGCCTCAATGTGGCTGAAGAAACATGAAATTGCAAAACATCAATCTAAACACTAAAAATAATTTACTAATTTCCATTCTTAAAATTAATGAAATTTATTACTTTGGGCCATATTTAAACCATGCACATTTCTTAATATTTTATCTTGGTAATAAGTTAGAAATTTCTTCCTGATTCTGGATTTGCAACAGTTTGTAAATCCTTTAAAATTACCACATGATTGCTATTTTCTTTTTTTAAATTCTGTAAAAAGTTACTTACTCATATTAAAATACGCATACGACTATTTTAGAAATATGCCCCTGTATGAGATCTATTATGTATTCCTCCGTCTATAAGTTAATATATACGTTTGTTTTTGTAAATTAGCTAACACAGGCCTATACAATACAGCAAAAAACTATAGTCTGCAGACTTGAAAATTTTTTGATAAAAAATTAAAATAGATAACCGGAGGAAAAGTTAGATTGTGTTTGTTACCCTCAAAGTCAATAAGAATGTTGTCCTTAAAAGCACTTTATAAAATTAAATTGCACTTTAAATTCTCTAATGAAAAAACAGATTAAACAGTATTAACTGACCAAACATAAATAGTAAGTTAAACTATATTGATTTTATGATTAATTGCTTCTAATATGATAGTATATTTTATTCAAGTCTGCATATTCAGTTTCATATTTTTATAACCTGAATAATTTTTTATGCATAAAAAAATGAAATATTTTCATAAAGTAATAAACCACTGCTATAAGTTGTTGAAGGCTGCTGATGTCACAAATAAGGAAAAAATTAAATTTGTTATATTAAAAAATAAAATACTTTAAAATTTGACTAAAGAAAAATTTTAAGTTATTGTTACCATTAGAAGATTACTCCTTAAGAAGTTTTATTTTATACTAGATAAATGTTTCTCATTTGTATATACTACATTGTAATTATACAAGACCTCTAACTTAATATATTTTGGTTTCTATAAAACCTTATCCAAATAACGCAGATTAATAAATCAACCAAAGTAAGAAGGATAAATCATTCCTTTCTTAGGTGTCATTATAGAGTAATAAACCATGCTTTTATTTCTAAGATTTTCATATAGGTTTAATAGAAGTGCATTTGAATTCTAAATGTGCAGCAATTTCTTTTAGACAAGGAGATATGAGTGGTAAGTCAAATTCAAATACTCATTTGAATTTCGGCCCTAGAAAGTCATTGTCTTTGTTTAAGTGCAAAAGAATGAAACGGCTTTGTGTCCTTCTATCATATTTCTCCCTTATATTGTGGACACATGCTTGAATCCGATAAATCAAAACAACCCGGAATGAATAACTGCAGAAAATGTCCTCCAAGAAAATCGTTTTATCAGCTTAGTCCATTGTGTTTTCAAGAGCGACATACAATCATAGTTCTTTACAGAAACTTTTACGTACACACATTAATGCATTTCGCTTACAAAATTCACACACGTGCAATTTCAAGATTTGGAAGAAGCATTTATGTTTTCTTCTAGAGCGAAAGTTATACCTGATTCATTTGTTACTCGGGAACATTGTGTAAATGATAAACAAAGCGATAAATTATAGATTTATTTTGTCCTGCTGAGAAGAAAGTTCATTAAAATGCTTCTATAAGTAGAAGTCCTCTGAGTGATTATGTTAAAGGCAGAGAGGTATATGGTAAAGAAATAGAAAAATTAATTTCAAGATACGTTTTCTAATGTCAATCAACTGACTTTCAGTCACACTCACTTACATGAAAAATATATTTTGTGAATTGTTGTATGTAGAAATAGTTTACCTTTTCAGTCTTATAATATTCAGTAAAATTCGAGGAGCCTAAGATGAATAAATGTCTCGGGAAAGGGCTGAAAATGCATGAGCTGTTAGAAAAATAAATAAAACAGGAGTGCATTTAGATGATGAGTTATGTACGCTTGAAAATGTTCAGACACAGATCTTTAGTGTCTTTCGTAGCTGGTAGTATGCATGAAACAGTACCGGTAGATGGGCTTAAAGATAAATAACAGCTGATTCGAGTGGATGCACTACTAGAAGTTGCTCCACAGAGAAACAATGTGGAGGTTTTCAACTATTATGGACCGAAAATGGAACTGATTGACTGATACTCAATGGAGAATGAAGACCTAGTATAACGGTTTTCTCCCCTTTGTCAATCTGTTACTGATTTATACTTCTCTGTCAGAACACGATGAGTCTCACTCACATGGAAGAGCATCAATCAAGAAAGCCGCTTCCTGTGAATTTTTTACACCACTCGTGGAGTTATCGCTGTGACTGATAGGCATTCTTCGGTTTCAAGGAACGAATGTGTCGGCCACTGGTCTTCGGTACCAGAGTTTGTGAGTTTAAATGGCTTGGATGTCCTTAGCCTTTCATAATTAGCTTTAAGCAGAAAGTAATTTTTCCCTTGTGTATCAGAACAGTAGAGCGTAGCACAAAACCAAACCAAAGTAAACCATACTTTGTTTCCATTCTTTTACGAATATTAACGAGTTTCAAAACTATACTTCATAAAAATCGACTCCATACTGTCTATTCTTCATTTTTCCCTAACGAAGCTGGCAATACAGGCATTATATGCATTTATGCCAATACAAGGCTCTGAAGCTGTTACCTATTTAGCACCACCCAAGGAGCACGTGTAGCTTAAGGTATGCTACGGACGCTTGTAACATTATCCCCTCTAGGTTCTCGTAATTTAGAAGCAAGTACCAAGCAGAAGACTGGTTGTTCTTCATGAAACTGTGTGGTGTAGCTTCATCTTGAATCAACTGTTAGTCCGCTCCAGCTCCATCTGCCGGCAAATACTTTGTACTACCAGTTCGGAAAAAAAATCGAGGACTTGTCTGTAAATAAGCACTTAAAAAAAGGTTTTTAATGGCACTTTTGTAGTTTTCATCTGATTCCACCTCGTATTAATATTTAACATTGCGATATATAGTGTTTTAGTGATTATTATTAATAAAAAGACGCAAATCAAACACATATAATTTTGTTTCTGTATTCATTTTTTCAACAAGTCTGATTACTTGTCTTGGAGCAGCATCGTCTATTCTTTTGCTGCACGGTTATTCATGCCAGCAGCCGGATTCTATCTCACGAATTCCAGTTGCAAAATTCAGTGCCTAGTCTTTCGGCTTTTTCAAGTCTAAGACTTTCCGATCTTGTGCTACCCACTGTTATCGAGAATAATTAAAGTTGAAGTCACATAGACCTCGATGTAGAAGAGGTGTCCTTTAAGTAGAAGAAAGTTGAAAGATTTTTTTAAACTATTTTTATTAATTAAAATAAAAGTCCCATTTGAAGATCAGGTGAGCGAGAGCGTTAAACCGAAGGGAAAGGATGCTAGTTAGAGCTTTTACGTGGTACTTCAGTTCTGGATCACCTTTACAGTTATGAGTAAAAATTGAATTAAATATATTAGAGTAAACTATATAACAATTTTAGCTGTACTAGTTGCCAAGGTTTGTTTTAGAGAATATAGAAAATTTAATAAATTTTATTTGAATGTAATAACTAGGACTCAACGTTTCTACACGAAGGCTCACTATACCGAAACCTATTAATTAGAACATATTCCAAATACCGAATACCTATTCTAGCATCGGCATTTGGAATGGTCAATATTGGAGGTAAGAATAAGTGAAAGAGAAACATTTCGATAAAGGCTCAATTTTGATTTCATTCAGAGTAGTTGCTTAGTTTCACCTTTTTCTTTTCTTCTCCTGTTCTTACGTAGTACCTTTATAAAATAAATAGTTCATCTAAACCATTTTATCTCCACATTGAAAGTAAATTCCGCATCCTTGTTAGCGGCCAGTTGGTCAACCAAAATTGCTTGATCACAAGGAATCAGGGATCACAAGGTTTTGATTCTCTATTGCAGGGGTCGGCAACCTGTTTGTCCTTAAGGGCGCAATACTAAATTTGAAAATCACCGAGGGCGCATATTTTACAAATAATCAACAGGTATAAATAGGCATAAAAAACAGATTTTTTATAACTTTTTTTGTTGGTGTCATACCTAATGTACATATAATTCAGTGTGAAACTTGGGTGTCTTGCAACGTGTTTATAGCTGAAACTATTTCTTTTTATTTTTAAATTCTTCAAAAAGTGAATCAGCAGCTTCTAACATGGCTTCTTTCACTAATTCTCCATCTGTAAATGGTTTTTTATTCTTAGCTAGCAAATGCGATATTTTATATGACGCGATCGTTGCTGCTTTATGTTGTTGCAGTGGTTTAGTAAAAAAACTTTGCTGGTTAGTTATTGAAGATTTTAAAGAAATAATTTTTTTTTCTTCTAATTTCAGAGTTCATTGGATAGTCACTATCAAAATTGGTATGAACGGTCTTAAAATGTCGTTCAATATTACTTTTCTTGGGAATCGCAACACTATTATTACACAACAAACAAATACACTTCCCTTTGTAATCAACGAAACAATATAGATGTTCCCATTCATCGTTAAAATAATATGTTCTTTTTCTTTTACATTTATCCATGAAGGGTTTTGAAAGAAAAGAATTATTTCGGATTACTTGGTAGTTTTAAATGCACGGTCTACGCGTGGTCTATTCGAAATACGATCACACACTAACAAAAAATACGTGCGTGTTATTAGATAAGCTCAAGGTTAGCAAACTGCTAATCTATGCACAATCCTAAACTCAACTGACTACTTGCTGTATATCGCCGTTTGACAAGAGTAAGTAAATCGCTCTGGCTATCATACATTTACATTAGTCCAGCGAGGGCGCATTAAAAATCGATCGGGGGCGCCATGGGGCCCGCGGGCGCCGCGTTGCCTACCCCTGCTCTATTGTATAGTGAGCAAATGAGGATTTAAAATTTATAATTTACTTTCTCAACTTTTTCAACAATTTATTCTCGTAATTTGTGTGTGAAAATTTGTGTTTTTACTTCCAAAGTTAGATTTAGAAAAAGACAAAATAACTGCTGACTATAATATCGATATCTTTTAAAATAACAGTTTAATGTTTGGGCTTTTAATTGTATATATGTATGTATGTATGTATGTAAGTATGGATTCATATATTTATGTATGAATTCTCTCTATAATGGTACTAAAAGAATCTAGAAAAATATCATTACAATCAAAGTATCATTATAGACTGTTCAAACATTTGCGAACCCAATATTTATATTGTACACATGTTTGGGATTGTGTTTAGAGTTTTGATTTACTTTAATTAAATTACTTTGTCTCATAAGACTGTCTGTAGTTAAAAATTAGACCTTAGCGCTCCTAACTTATTGAATAATTTAAAATGCAAATATGTATAACATAATTAATATGTATGATGATTTTGTATTGAGTAAATAAGGAACCAGACGGAACCAAGTCACGGAACCAAAGAACATATTGCTACAGACAGTATCATAATACACAGGACGTATATATATATATATATATATATATATATATATATATATATATATATATATATATATATATATATATATATATATAAATATATATATATATATATATATATATATATATATATATATATATATATATATATATATATATATATATATATATATATATATATATATATATGTGTGTGTGTGTGTGTGTGTGTGTGTAATGAGACTGACTTCTCGACGGGGGGTTGCAGTCATGGCCATAAAAATGATACCGTTTCAGCTAAAGACCTTTATTAAGATAACTTTGAAGGACGGGTTCCCACTTCATCATAGGGACAAACCGAAGGGTCAGCTAGCATGAAGTTCTATGTACAAGACACGTAACACCTAGGTCAACATCTGTGGGAAAATATCTCTAGAAAAATCTGTCTCCGCTAGCGTGTATCTCCTTTTTATTTGGAAATTTCCTAAATTGTCCGCTAAGGCCATGTAGGTTTATAATTGGCCAAGCCCCTCTGAGGGCATAACCTGTAGCCCTAGTGGTCAATTTAGGTTAGGGGTTAAAAAGGGGAATGGAAAATGACGTGCGAATTTTTACCCTCGATTTAAGTTTTGAAAACCCCTGAGAATTTTCCTTACACACACACACACACACACACACACACATATATATATGTTGTGTGTAACTGTGTTATCTGTGTATTTCTGTATTTGTTGTAACTGTAACTGTGTGTTAGTACGTTAATAAAGATACCAGATATAACAGTATATGTGCGTGTGTGTGTAAGTATGCTTAGGTTACTTTGTAGATAAAAAATGTAACTGTAAATATTATAGATCTGAATATGCATGATTTTTCTCATAGGAAGGCAACTTTATGGGCCGGGTAAGGCAAATGTCGATTGATAATGTTTGACAATTTATATACAAGCACAAGTCTGAAATTTGCTTGTTATATATATATATATATATATATATATATATATATATATATATATATATATATATATATATATATATATGTGCGTGTGTGTGCATTTATGCGCTTACCGAATAAATGAATTCACAGAGCATTTATAATAAGATGAATGGCTTTAGATGGAATGTTAGGACATTTGTTAATGAATTAAAATAAACAAATATTATAGTTATTTTTGAGATATAATTTTACATTTCTTGGGTGTGATAATTCAAGTACACATTTAAAATTATTCCTATTCAAAGTGAATCAAACTAGTTCTTGTCACACACACACACACACACACACACACATATATATATATATATATATATATATATATATATATATTGAGAGAGAGAGAGACTTAATTCCAAATTATTATAATAACATTTTAAAAATGATATGCTTTTTCATGCAATTTTTTGAATATTTAAAATCTTTTGTGTCTCAGCTAGTAAATCTGATATTTTTTTTCAAATGCATTAGAATATACTAGAGATTGTAAAATGTTATAATAAAAGTACGTAGAAATTTACTTGAAATTAATATTACGAAATCTCTTTAAAATTAATAAGATATTTAATTCAGAGTATTAGTTTAATTTTTATAACGAAATGAAAGCGAAGCATATCGTTAACAAAGTACACCAAATAGTTCTGCTTTTGCTATTAAGCCATTTGGTCGACATAGTGGCTAGAGTGTCTCCTACGAGTCTGGAGGGTGTGGGTTCAATTCCTGTGTAATGTTTGCCATTTATTTGAATTGTCCTTTTAAAGGCAGATAAGTACAAATATGATTGTGATGAGGCGATTTAGAAATGTTATATAATTGATTCATTTATACATGAAGTAAAATGTTCGGGATCTAAATCTGACCTCATCACATCGTTGTAAACAGATAGAGGATCATAAATTTCTTTTCAACGGATATTGTTGTCTTGTACGGTGGTCTCGGGCGGGGTTCTGATTCCAGTCCCAGATTAGAATCCCGTCTTCGTACTTGACATTAAATAAGAAAGTACCTTTGTGGAGTATTTATGAGTCCCTAAGGGACAGTGCCCAATTAGAAGGGATAAGTTTTTTCACGTTGGCGGCCTCAGGGTGGGGTTTGGTCAGACCAATGAAATCCTTACAACTATCCCAATTGGAAGACAAGAAGGAGGAGGGGACAGGGTTGAAATAATAAAACATCAAAAATCTAAAAAGATGAGAGATTGATGCGGAGGTCCCAGAGGGTTTGATGCGGAGGTCCCAGAGAGATTGGTTCGGAGGTCCCAGAGAAGAGGTTCGGGGTCCTAAAAGAAGGTGTTCAAAAGTCGGGAGTCCAGTCGGGTCCGACGGAAGAGATTCGTGAGTCCAGAGGAGAAGGTGCTCGATAGTCCAGACTAGGGGAATCCAGCCAAGTCCGACAGGAAGTGTTCCTACACCAAATAGTACGGCCGCACCCAGAGACTCAGGAGGAAGCCCCTGACGAGACCAACGGATGATATAGATTCCCTCTCCTGATCAGCCATAGATAGCCTTCAGCCAGAAGTGTTCCGGGCCCAACATTTTAGACCCACAAAGGTACCCCCATTTTGCATACATTTTTGAAATCGAAATTAGGTCCTCTATTACAAAATTACTATTACTATTTACAAAATTTCTTAAATATATAAAATTTGTCAGAACGAAATTAGAAGAGTTTGAAAACGCTTACTTATGAAAATTAGCATCATTAAATTAGCATTAGCATTATTTGTACATAGATGTATATATATGTTAATAAATTTATTTTTTAATATTAAGATTGTCTCGGTTGCTGTCAATTTAGCTGTTAGTTTATTTTTATATTTATGTCTGTAGTTTCTCAGAACCTATGGTTAAATTTAGTACAAAAATACTTAACACAACGCAATTAAAAATAAATCACCACTATACATTTGATCACAGGTTGATACTCAAATATAAAGGAGGAATACACGACAATGATGCTCCCATGATGCTCCCATGATAAAATGCTGAACAAATACATTTGTAAAAGAAGAATGCTACTGATTTAAAAAGTGCCGAATTGAAAAAATAAATTTTGATGTTGATGAAAATTTTAACGCTTTTAAAATGATATATTAGATTAACTGAACATTTGTAATACAGATCTGTTTAACAGAAAACTGATCTATACTTGCTTAAAAATATCGAAATTTAAAATTTTTAACTAAGATGATTTTATTTTATGTATTTAGTAAAAATATTCGATGTATATATATAATATATGTAATATGAATATATGTATATATATATTCATAGTAATTAAGTATTTAGAGGTATATGTATGCAATCATTTAAGAAAACATAAAGATTAATTTTATAAGTAATTTGATAAACGTGGAACCGAAGAATTGTAATGTGTAAATGAAAAATTTGCCAAATTAAACTGATTAATTTCTAATAAAATGCTTAAAATGAATATGAGTAAGACTGCATCTATTAAATATGTGCCAGATCTCAAGAGTAAATTTCGCAACAATTTATTTCATTCCCGTTGACATCATTAATTAACGTAGGTGCCTCATTCAAAATGATTGCTCTCTTATAAGTTCTTAAACATGCGCAATATTTAATAAGGGAAGGTTTCCTTAAAATTAGTGAAAACATAAAAGTACAAGATTGAGTTGATATTTACTTGCAAAACATTAGACAAAGGACATCAATAGACGTAACCCTGAACTTGTCGAGGAACGAGTATTAATCTGTTGTTCAAGTACTCCGCAGAGAGAACATTTAATTAATAAGTGGAAATTCTCAAGATGGAACATAATAACTAACCATACCAAAGACTTACTTGAGTATAATATCGCAGTACTACAGCTGCTGGTCGCACTTAATATCTCTAACTACGGTTCTGAAGTTATACAAGCACCGTTTTCTCTAATAACAACTCAGTCAAACAACTTTGTAATAGTTTGAAGGACACGACGGAAAATTTGGTTGAGGAAATTTTCAAGTCGGGAGTTTTGAAGGATTTCTTATTCATGGAAGTTAAACATACATGAAACTTCCGAACTGTATTTCAGACATTCTTTACAATTGCGAGATAAACACGATGACATGTTGAAAGCAATTCTTATAAAGTATTGACGAGCAAAATTAAGTTTTAAAATAAATATTTAATGAACATTTCTATTGTTTTCTACGAGAAAAGAATGTTTGGAAGACTATTTAAAACAAAATTTAAGCATAAAGTTTGAAATGAATGTTTAATATGAAAATTTAATATATTTTAATTAGATTTATATTCAGTGTTTCCACTAATGCAAGTAAATACATGTTGTTTCAGCAAATGTCTATTTAACATTTTAAAATTAAACTCAAACAATAATAACCATTGTATTTAATAAAAGTAAATTCATGCAAATACACCAATAAAAGTTCAAATAAAATAATAATATAGTTTAACGAATCAACACAATGTCAAAACATACTAAAATAATTGAAATTTAAAAAAAATAATAAAGTTAGTTTAAACTTTTTAGGAAGTAAACGGAAACCTATTTTATTCTTTTAATTATTTTATATTAAAATATTTTACAAACTGATACTGTGTTATCCAGTTTAGATAAATCTAAGTTGTAATCATATTGTAAAATTATTTCATATAAAAAAGTATATTTTAAAAAATATTTTAGGTTAATTTGGATTAATTTAGATTATTTAGATTAATATTTTGTGCCATAAAGTTTGTAAAAGTTAGTTAAAAAGTTAAAACGATAATGTCCTGGTGCAAGGGGCAGCAGACTCAAAAACGGGAATGGTAATCTAATTGTCAATAATACAAAATAACGGGATGTATTAGACAGTCATTCATGTGTATATATTACTATTGATAATATATACAGGGTGCGCCTCGAAAATCCGAACAACATTGAATTCAAAATTTTCGCCTTTCTTGCCATTGATATCATGTCGGTAGATGCAGTGATTATGGAACAAAAAGCTTACAACTCTACTAAAACATCATAACCTTGAAACAGTTGGAATAAAAGCTAAATGTCGAGCATAATCAAAAAATTACGACTATCTAAAGTAACTATCTAAAGTAAAGCTATGCACTCGGAGGCAAATTATTCGCTCTTCAGGTACCCAAAAACAACTGTGTTTGATATTATCGAAAACTACAAAGATTCAGAGAAGTCTAATATGAATATTTAATATGACTCTCACTATTCATTTTGAGCAAAATTGGTTGTCGAAAAACGATGACATGTTTTGGTGAAAAATTTCTGGCATACCAGTAGCCCGGGTTAGAATTCTCTGGACTTCTATGTATGGAATGTAGGTGGTCATTCAAGAAAGAGAAAAATATACTGTGTTTTTGAGTCCATATAATGAATATGGTTAAAGCATATGTAAATCTTTTCGTTTTTGCTATAAATAATACTTAATATGTTCGGATATTAATGCCACAATCGGTATGCGGGTAACCTGAAGATTTTTTAAACGCCTATTTAAGAGCCACACGTGCCGCAAACTGGTGAGCTCTTGAGCTACTGTAAAAGGTGAAGAGTTAATTTTCGTTTTGTTGAATTCTATAATTTTAAAAAGCTAATATTATTAAATGCTTAATACTTTTAAATGCAAAAATGTGTAAATTTTTTAATATTTTTGTGTAATTAAATATTTCAGTTCAACAGATCTTTTATATTTAAATAGAAAAGCTCAGACTCAATCTAGTAACTCATTAAAGCAACTTGACCATCCTCAATCAAATTTTCTTAATGTCTGTAAGCATTAGAATCGTCTACAACAAGATTGAACATTTTAACTACTGATTGCAGGCAAATTTACTTTAAATTATTTTCATTATTTATATTAAGAACTTCATATGAGGCTTAAGTGAGGAAGAGGGTTAATTGTAGGTTTTCTACGATCTTTGCCATGTAGTATAAACAACAATCTTACAGCAAGCTTCAATAGTTATAGCTAACTACGTAACAGCCTAATTTCTCTGCAGCATCTAGAAGTTTATTATTTGCAATATATAAAATTTTGATCGATGAATAGAAAGAAATATTTCAAAAGTTGGGGAAGTAAAAAATATATATTAATTGGGAAAATAACAGAAATTTTCACTGGAATCAGGAAATGAGTTAAAATTGAGATAATTTAATATTCCCCCATAATACTTCTCATACCCTACTTATTTCTTTAAACACCCAGAACTTGCTCTCAGGAAAAACTGGGGAAGGTACGTAGTAAAATTCTATCAACACATATTATTTATTATTAAATAAATACTGCCTGAAAAGCTTCCAGGGTCGTAACTTTTAGCGCCCGCGGGAAAAAACTGGTCTGCGCCCCTGCCACCAAATATAGTGAGAAAATATATAAACATGTTATATGTATATGTATACATATATATACATATATATACACATATATATATGTATATATGTATATGTATATATATATATATATGTATATATATATATATATATATATATATATATATATATATATATATATATATATATATATATACATATCATATATTCAGAATGAACTCACAAAATATTTTGTTAATTCTTAAAATGTTCCTAGCATATTAATTAATTTTTTTTCTATTTTTCCTTATAAATACTAAAAAATATTTTTGATCAGTTTAGGGATATTATTTTTCTGATAAACTGAATAGTTTATTTGAGGGAATTATTTTTTATTTCGTAATTGAATTTTCATAAATAATTGGTAAATTTCTAATTTAAATTTAATTTTAATAACTTTATTAAATTCAAAATTTCAAACGAATACTCGAAATTATACTAAGGCATATTAGGAGTGTTTGCTAAACATTCTGTAAGAGTCTATAACAGGTTTAGTCTTTAGAAACATTTAAAAAAAAATAAGAAAATTCATAAAAAATAATTTTTAAACACATTGGATTTTATAATTTTTTTTTCAACTTTCCTTATTTCTACTTGGGGCTAATCGTCCTATTTCAGACTCCATTTTCCTCAAGGTGCGGCGCCCCTAAAACTGTTGCGCTCGTGGCAAATGCCATCTTTGCCACGCCTTAGTTACTGACCTGAAAGCTTATCAGTTTTAAACAGTAACTAAACTCAGTATTGTGTCTAATAGCTATATGTGTATGATTATTAAAACTTATTTGTAGCTTCCAGCACTGGAGAAACTGTCAAATAAATAAAAATAATTTAAAATATTTAAACTGTTTACATTCTATTGTGGTAAACAAATGTCAGTATGGAGAAAGAGAATTTTTCAACTGTTGTTGTATTTAAAGCTTTTCTAGACGTCGAGAAATAAAGGTGCAAGAATATTTAGCCTTAAACAACTGGACATGTCACAATAGAGAGGTGAAAATAATTAAGTGAGCTGGTGACAAAAACGTAAAACTTCTTTGCAATAATGCATATCAGAACACGAAAAACAAAAGAGTGAAAAATGACTCTAGAAGAGAGAATTTCACTTTAAAAGGGGGAATGAAGCACAAAAAATGGGCTGGTGGTGACTTTTTGAAAGAATGAAAAATTTGTTCTTTAACCCCTTAACTGTTTTGCGCGTAACGTGTGCTTTTTGAGGATTTCTTTCAGTTCCTCGTACTCTGTTTGAACAGTCTTGTTTCTCTATTTCTTTTACATGTTTTGTTCTAGTTTTTATGCTTCTATGCTTAAATTAAATTTCTTTAAAAGATTTCCAGAAAAATGTTTAATTGAAAATCCACGTTTTTGTTTATTGTTAGCCGCTAATATATCGCTTCTGCTTTCAGTTTTTTGGATTATTTATTGTGTGTTTTCTAAATTTATTCTTAAGCTTTTATTGTTATGTATTTCACTTTTTTATGAACAGCATACATCAATCGAATTAAGGAGGATTCACAAATTGAATGACAAAATTTATATAAAAGACGACGTCCCCCTTTTAAATAAGGTAATATGAATATAGTTTATTCGAATGTTCAAGCATAGATCTGAAACTTTAGTTATTTGCATACAAGAACTGTTTAAATAGGGTTTAAACAATTTTCCCGATAAGCTTAATTTATTTGAGAAAGAGTGACTTTTTGTAGAAGATGTTACAATTTAATTAAAAATTAAAAATATACTCTTATTGTATATAAATAACACAAGACAATAAAAAGAGTGCATGTTTTTGTAATGAATAAAAAATATGAAATTATTCACGATAAATTTTATCCATTTAAATGAATGGTTTAAAATTTTTTATACTTTATAACTGAATATGCTTCACTTTCTTATATTATTATATTTATATTATACGAAAAATGAACCTAAACGGGTTATTTCTATTTAAAAATAAAATCACCTATAAAATACCCTAATCTTGACTTATATGGAAATTTTTAGTTGTTTTAAAAGTAAAATATTTTTTATAATTTTCACTAGCATATTACAAATATTTATTTCATACTAATTTAGACAAACTTAGAAAAATGATAGCTTAATCTTAAATGTCTTTGAAAAGGCATTCCGTTATTTTTCATCAGTTACTTTTTCCAAGATTTTGACTCCAATGAGTGATAAAATTTTAATTATATTTGCTAGTCACCTCATGGTGGAATAATAAAAATTTAAAAATTTAAAACATTGAAAACATTATTATTGATGGGGAATAAGATTCTCATTGCATCAAAAATGAACACTTGAAAAACAATCAGTAACCTAATAAGTTTTGATATATTTTAAAATTCAGAACAAATTTTTTACTCCTAATGCAAAAGGAATATTTGAAAATAACACTAAAATTTAAAATTGTCTTCATAGAATATTCATAAGTTAATTATTTTCAGAGACTAAATGTACAAAACGAGCATTGTAAAAATCTTTTAAAATAATTTCAAATTCAGTCATATTTTCCAAAAATTAGAGATGAAATGCAAATTTATTAATATCAATCCATTTGCATACGAAACATTACCATTTTATTGATGGTAAAACAAATAATAATTCAATACGAAAGATATTTCTATATATGATTAAATTAGAAGGTTGTATAGAATTTTTAACTGCTAAAATACATGTTTTTGATCACTGCGCTTATACTGAACATAAGATTATATTTCTTATAATTCAAAATAGAATAATTCAAGAAATTTTGAATGTAAGAGTCAAAATACATTGAATCGCTTTTATAACACTCTTTCAATAAGTTGAAAAAGAGAGCTTCTTTCAGCTAGCACAAAGAAAGTTTTCTTGAATATGTGTATTTCTAATACATCTTAACAAAAATACATCTTTACAAAGGAGATTTTTAAGCTACTTGTAAACTATTTATATAAACATCAATAGATAAAGTTCAATATGTATAACAAATATGTAGAGAACCTAAAACATACATATTTGTTGCTAGTAAAGTTGTAAAAAACAATCTGGGCAATATTTAGAACATAAAACACGAAATAAGTATTACGTATAATGAAAAATTAGTAATAACCATTCTTTTTTAGACATCTTGAAATAATGTTTTGTAAAAACTTTATGGTTAGTAAATTCCACTAATACAAATAAAAATGTAGTTATTTTAGAATAAATTAGAAAAATCTCATGTTAGCAAAAGACATTTAAAAAGCTACTACTTCTTAGGTAAAAATTATTCAAAATAAGATTTTCTGACTGAACTAGAATAATTTAGCTCATACAACACATGCAAATCAAAAGATGTAAAGTACGTCAATTTTATAAGAACTTCGATCTTTATGATCGAAAGCAACATCTAAAGAACGGAAAAAAAGGTTAATTACAATAACTAAATTGCTGCCCGTGAGGTTTCCGAGCTAACTTAAATAATCAAGAATCAATCTTGACTTCTAAGAAACGCTGAATACTCTAAAGTCTTTTGGGAACAAAATCACGTGATCTCTCACTCTGGGGGGCGAAAATCCCACAAAGATGCTTTTTTATTGTATTTTTACTGCCTCTTCCCTTATAAAGAGAGTCTGTCGACTGATACGTTTTAAAATTCAATAAATGTGATACTTCACAATGTTGGACTTGTTTTATTGACAATCGCACGACTGCAGATTACTTATGATTTTTTTTGGTAGTAATCTCAGGCAATTGAAATAATAGGGGCTATTTTCCTATGTAATCGGTGAAAGATATTTTCGACGGTGACACACACACACACACACACACACACACACACACATATATATATATATATATATATATATATATATATATATATATATATATATATATATATATGGAATATTCTTTTAAATAAAACTGCATGAAGTAGCTAAAATCTAAAGTATCTATCTAGTCTTCCAAGGGATATTTTTATATACAACTGAAGAAAAAAGTATAGATAAATAGCCTTCTTTATTTACTGAGAATAAATTGAAACAAAGTGGTATAGTAAGTATTGTTTAATTTATACTGTCACTTAGTTGCCACATAATACGAAAACAAAAAAATACTTCACACTTTATGTTTGGAACTTATATTTTTTTCTCTTACCTGTGTATTTTTTATATCTCGTTTTCATAGAGGGTAATTAAACGTTCTCAGAATTTAGGAAAGAAGGCAGAATATATTTTTTATCTTAACTTACTGGGCACGGGATCGTATGTTAACAGACAGTTTAAAAAATAGGCCACCCACTCACCTTTTATGCAATTTAAAGCTCATTTACACATAAAGAAAGAGTCTTATTTTTATATGTAATAAATCTTTCAAAACACCCACGCTAACATCCTTTGGGATATAAGCTAGAATTATTCTATCTGCATCATCTTTTTCATTAAGTACATATTACTCTTAATTTTGAGAAGTTACTCCCAGGGCAATTTGATGAAAAAAAATAACGCTAAGTGTTCTACGACAAATTAGATCTTCAATACAGTCAGCTTGTCAGGAAAGAATGTATTGTTCAGCCATAGAAAGAAACACTGAAATAACTCTATAAATAATCCTAATGATTATTTCAAACTATTCTTACAATGTCTATCTACATTTCATACAAACTTTCTTTAAAGAACAACTTGCTCTATTTTGAAAAATGCTCCCATCAAAAACATTACGAGATATGTTAAAAATCATTTAACACTTCCTGGCTTTCTTTAAGCTTTTGTTGTAATGAAAGTGTTAAAATATATTTACTGGCATTTCAGCCATCTTGCTAGTTATGAGATGATATGTATTTCAACTCAACACAGTTTACA
Source organism: Pardosa pseudoannulata (assembly GCA_032207245.1). Classification (NCBI taxonomy): domain Eukaryota; kingdom Metazoa; phylum Arthropoda; class Arachnida; order Araneae; family Lycosidae; genus Pardosa; species Pardosa pseudoannulata. The sequence continues at coordinate 10,902,536 of CM063503.1, read as the reverse complement.
TTTAGATAAATGCACACGAAAATATGTTATAGAATATTTTAGAAATTCTTCCATTATTTTTGATTTTTCCTAAATAGTTAAAATAAATACTAGTGAAAATATAAGGCGCTTTCAATAAATAACTACCCGGAGATTGTTACGTCAATTTTTTACAAAATTTCAATAGAGAAAAATTTATAATAGTGAAGAGTCTTATCACAATGTAATCTGCCATGCATATGTTCTTACTTTCAAATTTAAACATCAAAAGCGGAACAACTCTGCGTAGTACGATTTTTGCATCTGACGGATATGGAGGCACAGAATTTTACGGGTGAATGTCTGAATATCTAAAAGCTGATATTTCAATGGGAGGTTCTCGACCATCCCTACGCAGTCCTGACTTGTCTTCCTGCGATTTGGAGATTGCAAAAATAAAAGTTTTTCATGGAAATAGTCTGAAAGTAAAATGAAAGATATCGTTGAATAAAATAAAATGATGTTGTCTCAGGTACGCATAATTCGTTATTTATTGAACGTGCCTAACAATATGAATATTTTTATTTAGTTTTCAACTATTCTCCTAGTTACAAACAGTATTGTTATCCAAATAATACTATTTGTATTATTTTCTGATTTCATTTGTATATATATATATATATATATATATATATATATATATATATATATATATATATATATATATATATATGTAAACTGAAGGATATTAAATACTGTTATATGAGTCTATGTTTTATTTTTCTGATTTGTGAGATTACAACTTCTTCTTCAGGATACGCCACCACTATGGAAAATCCGCATCTTGTGTTCTGCCAGGAGCACCTCTGAATTAAGATAGTGTGGGGTGAGAAATGTTATTTATGAAGTCTCATTATACTAAGGTTAGAGTTGATTTTCAAATTAGTTTATTATGTATTTCGAGTAATCTAAATTAAATATATCGTTAGCAATTGTTGTAAATGGGGTAAACATTTTAAGGCACAAAAATATTTGTTTTAATACTTATGGATACTTTTTTTTCAAAAATTGCTTTATTATGCATAATCTATGAGTATTCCCATGATCTCAAAAAGGTTAACAATATTAGAAGAGAAACTTTCGCCGAAAGTTGTTAGCTGATAATTTTTATTTTATATAGACGATAATTTTTATTTTCTAAGGCTTGCTTGGCAATGTTTGACGTATTGCAGTCATATTATAGAAGGCATTCACTATAAACTCTAAGACCAGGTGAATACTGAATAAAAATCCTTTAATATTCCTATATTATTTCCTTTATTATTTAAATAATCGTTATTTAGGAAAATTTTGGAGAACTTTAAAGGCAATAATTAACTTGTATAAATTCTGTGTACCCGGTTTGGAAAGCTGAAGAGCCATTGACGAGGTGTCAGTATAAACTCAACATTCTTATTTGCAAATTTTTGTATCTTTTTTTTCCTTACGACTTCACCATATCTAATATAGATATATTTTTTTTATTTTTGGTAGGTCTAAAACGCACATTGCACACACACACACACACACACATACACACACACACACACACACACACACATATATATATATATATATTTATATATATGTATATATACTTACGCATATATCTCTTTATATACATTATGGGTGGATCATTTATCAATATATCGTCTAATATTGATATTCTTAGATTTATTGATAATTATAGAGAAAACAATACCAAAGTTCTGCTCTACCGATATATCCCTGTCGACGAAACTGTTTTCCCCCAGCGTGCGATAACGTAGAATGCCGAAAGACATCCTAAATATTCCGCATAAAGTAATATTTTTCAAGCTATTGCATTTGTATGATGTCCATTTCACGTATTTATCCTCGTAATTGATACAAATACAAGACAGAAAATTTACTTTTGAAGATTATCACGTGTCTGTCCAGGTCTTCTGTAGTATATCCCGATAATATCCCGATAACGAAGCCAAAAAGTAATAGCGATAATAAGTCCGGAAATTCCACTGCTCGTAATTGGCAGTGATAACTCGGGGTTGTTCTGTTGTGTTCCCGCACCGGCGTACTGGTTTATTGGAATAATATCGGTATATATCAAGGGTATTGATATCGACTGCTTGATCGCAACATTCAATTATACCCATAACGAAGCACTTGGGTCAAGACCGGAAATTTTACTGCTCGTAATCGGCACCTGTTTATTAGAATAATATCGGAATATATCAACTATATTGATATTGACTGCTTGATCGCAACAGTAACTGGTATGTGAACATGTTGATATATTTCGATAGCTTGCTACTTGCTCGTTCATATCCTCTACTAATATCGGTTGCGTATAGTGTTTTGGGTTACTATCGGGATAAAAAATGTATGCTCCAAATCATGTTGATTGCCTAAAGTATTAATTTTATATATTTGGTAATTTTTGGATTTACTGGGTATGAATTTGGAAAAATAATTAGTGAAAATATATTGATTTGCAATTTAGATCTGACTGGACTTTTTTCGTAGCTATGTCTAATTTATGGAGCAATTTGAAATATCCCCGTGGTCTACAATATTGGAATTAAATTGCAGATAAGAACTATCTTTCTATTTTTGAAATTAAGATATAATGTTTTAAGTTACTTAATTATTTCTTTTTAATAATTTAGTTATTATTAGTAATTTATTATAAATTCAAATTTTGCTTTATTAAATTTAATTCTTATAAATAAAAAAAGGATATCTGTAACACATTTATGACAGTAAATTTTTCAGACGGAATATTTATTATGTTCGGAGAATCTATAAAAAGAAAAGTAAAAAAAATTATTAAAATAAATCTTTTTCTATTGAAATTCAAATATTTGAGATTTACAATTATTTCGTTTCTCTCAAATAATATACGAAGACTAGAATTTAAAAAAAATTGCAATGTAAAGTAGCCAAGTGTTGCTAAATAGTTTCTTTCATTTGCGGTCTTTTCTGTTTAAGAGCACAGTAGCTTTTATAAATATTTCAAGCATAGTCATCAGAACAGTTTAAGTTAATCTGTTAATTAATGCGTATAACTGATGTTCTGCGATCTGAAAGTTGTCATATTACTCTTCCGCCTGCTTTATATTCGATCAACGAAACAATTTTGGTTTGGATCACTATGGTCTGCAACTTTAGTTCTACGAACGCTATTGACAGACACCTACTACTTAAAGCTGATTCCAAACGCTTACGAATATCTATGCCGGGTGCGAAATTTGAACCAGTGAAATCCGATACCGAAGATCAATGTAAATACAATAAAGTAAGTAATTTGCCAATGAATGAGCTTAATTACGATTTGAGAGAAATATAATTTGGTATAAATAGTCAATATAAATTAGCAGCAATAGTGTTAAAATGAATTACTTCTGAAAATGTGTTTTAAACTTTCAGAAATCCTAAATTTTAGGATGAAATTGTAATTATAAAAACTTCAATTATCAAGATAATAAAAAAGTTTGGTATGAAAATTAGCTAAAGCTATTAAAAAATAGTAATAAACCCACCTACATTAAAATATTATCATGGTATATCAATGATATAAATATCATCACGGTATTAAATTTCTGATATCATCCAGCCATAATATATATATATATATATATATATATATATATATATATATATATATACATACATATAGATAGATAGATAGATAGATAGATAGATAGTTATACACACAGTTGAAAACTAACTGTAAAGTAAGTATTTTATTAAGTACATGAAATTCAATAAATTGCTAATACATGTGACATTTATTTTATTCAATGTACGTACAAAGCAAAGATTACTTAAATAATATAATATAATTCTTAAATAATAATATAATTCTTAAAAATAATATAATTCTTAAAAATACCGATAAAATGAAATGAATGATTTAAGAACAATATCAAAAATTATTTTAAAGAACCACTGACTTTTATATCTCTTAAATTATTTTTAATCCCAATAATCTTTTTCATTTATTAAATACTCCTCTAAGCTTTGCTATTTGCATACAAAGTGGAACAAATACCACAAGAAAACCATCAAAATTTGTCAAAACATAGAAAATTTATTCCTATTAGAAGTTTGATTTGATAAAATATCGGTTGACAGCATGCATTCAAAATATTCGCACGCAGAGCAAAAACAAATGAAGAATTTATTTCAGCTCCCGCATACGTGACTAGTGTCTTTATTATGTAAGATACAGTTGTTGACTGATAAACATATGTAGCTTTATAAAAAATATGCTGTTGAGAGAAGTGTTAAAACAGTCTTTAAAATCTGTGTTTTCATTTTTTCTCAACATAAATATATCAAACTGAAGACAAAACACGTTGAATATTTCTAAAGATGACTATAAAAGTTGAAAAATACATTTTTCATGGTGATAGATTAATTGAAGTTACTTTTATTTATCACTATAACCGAAAAAATTTCCGTACAGTTAAAATCGTGGAACTGATCATTTTGTCTCAGTATTGAAAATCTACGATTTAGTAGAAAAATTAACTGTTTTCATATTAAGTATAATTATGTGTTTCCAGATAATATTGTTTATTCATACATTTAGAATGGAAACAGAAATATGATATTTAGTGCAAATACTATTAAAGTTTCAGTAATTTTCCGTTAATTATGGAAATGTCAGATTTAGATGCCTAATACTAGATACTTCCGCAGAATCAAATATTACCTAACAACCAAATTTTTTAATGAATTTTTGTTTGTGACATAAATGACCTTTGAGTAAAATACGAAAGAAGTGCAGTATAAAATCTAATAGCATCAACATTTAGTTACTCTTAGATAACATATTTCTTTTTTACTTTTACATTTACTTTTTTAGAGTAATTTGTTTTTACATAATGCGTATTTACATCGCACTTGCATTTCCACGGTTAGATAATCCACGATTTTAGGAACTAGAGTTCTCACACAGAACTAATAAACGTCTAATTAAGGATATTTTAATAGTCTGATATTTACATTACATTAAGAAGAGTGAAGAATTTTGTTTGCTTTTCATAATAATATCTTCAAAAAAAGGGGAAAAATTGGATCTGGGTCAAAGCCACCATTCTAGTTTAAAAAGCAGTTGTCTTTCTTCATTTATCCCTGTACTCAACCTCAGAGGTTTTTTTTATTAATTTCAATTTTTTTTTTTGTTTTTGGTCAATCTGGTATCAACATTCTGCTCCCACCGTAGAACGTGGGAATCCTGTCAAAGCTTTTAACTTCTAATTTTATTCAAAGTAATGAGTTCATTCTCAGTCTCATTTTGCCTTTTTCTAAGAAATAATTTGAATTTCATCGAACTCTTGAATATTAATTATAAAGTGACATTTGCCGTCAAATATTCTTTCTTTTTAATTTTATGATTCATTGATTCAAATTTTCTTGAAAATAACTGTTGTTGAACATTTATGTTTGTAAACATGATTTAGGATTCAGTCAGGTTAAAAAATTATATTGAAAAATTCTTACCGAAGAGACGTACAGGTTTGGTTTGGATAGATGTTAGACTAATCATTTTCGCATTGCATGGTTGCATTATCATTGGCTCTTGAAAATCGGAGCTGGATCAGAATTGTAAGTGAAGGTATCAGCTCAGCTGATGATCTTCCTTAATTTTTTCTTATACGAGCACTTTGTGCTGCTTTTGTTATATCCTAAATCTTATCCCATTCATTCAAATTTAACAGAACTCGTGATCTGTATTACTGCTTCCATTTTTTCTCGTTTTCAGTTATTCTTTGCTTGTATAAATAGAACTATCAAAATTGAAGGACATTTTGCTAAGCTTAAATTACATTTATTTAAATCTCCTGTTTAGATATTTAAGGGGTAACAGAACTAGAGTATTCCCAGCAACTTGATATATTTACAGTTATTTGGAAATTATTTCAAATGTATATAACTTTGTGTAAATTTTAAATATAGTAGCTAAAACACTGCATTTTAATTTTCCTACACAACAGACCTCTTGGATCAGAATGACCAATCTCGTGGTTTTATGGATAAAAATTACAAAAACAGAACTATCAAGTGTCTAATTAATAAAAATTCAGTAGTTTATTATTTAGATTTTATAAGAAAAATTCAAGACGTTTGTTTAAATACACATTGTAACTATTTTAGAAACACAGAATCCATATATGATTTCGATCAAACTACCCCGAGTCATGGATTAAGTGTAGAATTTCTCAATTAATATTCGTAGATTTCAATTCATGTTCTTTTAACACAATGTGGGACAAATGATAAATACAAATGAAAAGAGAAGAGAGCAATATAGAAAAGAGCAATTAATTAAGCAATTAATTATATATTTCATATAATTATTTGCTTCTTTATATCATATTTAATTAGATAAATTTCCTTTTTTATGGAGAGATATAAAAAAAACCTCCATGAAAACTTGAGAATGTATCATTATTTTATACTAATGCAAGTTTTATGTCGAATACTATAAAACTACTTTAGAATTAGAAAGAATAGCATGGAGTGAAGAGAAATATTTTCTGACTCTATGAAAATAGTTCAATATTTACTTGAAAAGACTGCCAATTTTTAAGGAAATTGCTAATGTCAAAATATAAATCTCAGAGAAATGTAGATACTTTTAATGGTTTTAATGATGTCATTTTTGATAATTTGTTATCCTTTTTGATGTCAAGAGATATCATTAATTCTTACTGCATAAATATTTTTAGCTTTATTATGCCAATGATACGTAAGTTTAGTAATTTCAATATTATTCTTAAGGACTGCGAATCTTGAATAAGTACTATTCTACTTTTCCATTATCGAAAACAGCTAAACTACGAGAGGCATTGATGCTCTGAAGTATTTTTTTTCTACAAAAATATCAGTATTACGTTCAATCTCCAGGTTTTGGGAGTTAAATGTGTATTCACATCTCTCTGTTGGTTGAAAACTCTTGTTGTACTAGTTGTGTTGAAATGAGTCTTGATTCAAAATTTTGCTAATTAAAGGTTGAGGTTTCTTTCCATTACCAGTTTCTTTACGAAGTAAAAAATATTTATGGAGAGTTTATCATTAACTCTACTAGTATGTACAAGTCGTATTGTTAGTTTAAAGACTGCTGAACAAATGTTCAGCATAAGCAAAGCAATGGATGCCTATGATGAAATTTAGTTTCAATAAAAAGAAAAATGCCACCAGAAAATCACAATCATTGTCTTTTGAAATCAACAGACATTTTAATATATGTTTTAAAAGTTTCAACAAAGGAATCGTATTTGCTGCAAGTTCCTTCACAGTCAAAGTCACTAAAAATCTCTTGTACTCAGTAGGTTCCCGCTCTCTTTCGGAACCTTCAGTGTTTCCTATTTTTCCCTTACTGAAATCCTTTAGGATTGAGGTAAGGTAGTCTAACAACGAGGAAGTTGAGTGTACATTTAAACATTGGGCCAAAGCGGCGGCAGTATACTTTATTTTTGTCGAACATGCTTTAGCTCGCAAAGTGCATTGAGAAAGAAGGCGATTAATGAAAAAATAGTGTTTGACGTACTTATATAATTTTGTAAATTTTCCAAAATAGATTGTTACTTCGAGATTAAAACACTGAGTACTGTTCTATGCTTCGTAGATAGAGAGAAATAACGTAAAATTTTTACTCAGATAAAAAAAAAAGTATAACCAGGTCAGTTGCATTAAATAATTACTTAAATAACAAACTACGTAGAGACGAAATTAACCCTAAAAATTATTATTTTATTTTTCTTAAGTTTCCTGTAGACACAGTAAAGTTTGTAAAACCAAGTTAGAAACAAAATAAATCTAATGTAAACATAACAATGAAATCAATAAATTGTTTAATCTATATGAATATTTTATATAGTTTACACAATCGTTCAAATCTTGATAATTATGTGGAAGTTAGACGAATGATATCTAGTTTGGCTTAAAATCATTTCGAAATCAGTTTTTATATTTTGGACAAAAAGTGAAATATTAAAATGAATGGAGATTAATTAACAACTTTAAGAGAATATATAAATAATATGTCACACCAAACATTACGGATTTCCTCATATTTGTAAAGAATATTTAAATAACTCGTTAGTCTGAAATGATTTTTGACATTTAAGGAAATCGAATATTTTAAAAATAGGAAAAAAGTTAACATTGCATAGTATTAATGAAGTAAAATAAATTTGTACAGTTTGCAACATTTAGAAATATATATGTTTCAGTATTTTTAACGCAAATGAGAAAAAAAATTATATATCTATAAAAAATTTTGAACATAATCGGAATTGTCACTTATGCCAAATAAATAAATAAATAAAATTTAAAAAGTCAGATGTATTTATTTTTCCTAACTTGCCTAAATTATACGTCAATTAAATATATACAGATTACGCTAATGTTATAGTAAAATAGCATTGACTAGACACATGATATAAAAATTAATCTTTAATAAAGGAGTAAAATATAACATTTATTAATTATTCTTTTATTTACTTCATTAGCTATAAAAATGAGAGTGGGTATAGCTAGTTGTGACAGAATACAGAAATAAATGGAAAGCCGAGTTCCAAAACTTTTAATTGAAGATAATTTTAAAATAATAATTAACACTTTTCAAAAATAATTATTAATATTTTAGTCCAATGTGAATAACTTTTGCATAAATATATTACTAATGAATACTAAAAGAAAATAGAAGAAAGAATCTCCAGAAAATAAAATAAAAGCAAATAAAAAAACTTTGTCCAGTGTTTCTTTAATCGCTTCATGAATTAAATGTTAAATAAATTTTCATGACAAAAGAAAATAATTGTGAAAAGAATAAAACAAAAAATGTATTACAATCCACTGTATTGATCATTACAATAAATGCTTAAAAATTACGAATTTTACACTCGGCGGAAAAAATAATTGCAATTAATGCTTATCAACGTATCGTGAAAAACGTGCTGTAGAAATGAGTATTACGATTTTAGTATTCTTTAACTAAATATTAATATATAACACATAAAATAAATCCTATTGAAACTTTTCAATGGAGCTCGTTTAATAAAATTAATAATCAGCACCAGTCATAATAATATTTGTTTAAAATTTAAACAAATATTGATTTTCACACATATTGATAATAACATATTAAGAAAACTACATAAAAACAAACAGAAAACTTTCCGCTATCACTTTAATGTTTATTAAAGTATAAGTTTGAAAATTGAGAATTTAGGCCAAAAAGGAAAAACAATTGAAAGTAATGCTTATCAAAGAATAGAAAACAAACGGTTCTACTATCGCTCTTTCCAAAACCCCTTCAAAAAGCAATGTTTCGAATTAAATATAATGTGAATAAATATTTATGTATTATCTGTGGTATCTCAATCGGCAAAGGCAATGATTTCGTAATCTGAAGGTTTGCGAGATCTAAGCTAGAACTGGCCAAAGATCCGACATGTTTATTAATGGCGATTGGGACTCATAAAATAGTTTCGGAGACGCAATGTCTTCCAAGGTCAAAAACTGTACATCTAGAGGTGGCAAGCCAAGCCTGATGGTCTTCTGCTTGATACTAAATTACGAGAATCCATTTTGTTTGTTTGTGTTATATTAGGAAGAAATGTTGGCCGCCTATATGGGATCTCATAATAAAATAGACAAGAAATTCCGCTGCGTTGTATGAGTGAATGCTTAACAAGCAAGTGATTCCACAGTATTAAAAAAATATTGATATAATATATGCAAACGGAATACTGATAAAGCTCGTTTAAAAAAACTTAATAAATAATAAATCAAAAAGCAATTAATATTAAAATAAATAATTGAAAATTAAGGATTTTAGGCGTAAAAGAAAAAAAATTGCAAAGAATGATTATCGATGTATAGTATACAAACTTCTCTTCTATATCTTTTTTGGGAAACCCCTTCTTAAATAGATGTTTTAAACTTACAGTGACTGAGCGAGCACATCTGGGCAAAGCCCAACAATGACTAATAATACCTTTAAATGTCTTGTGCAAGATGCAATTTTCCTATTTTTAACAGTTTGAAACTGTTCATACGCATATCTAAAGATCTTATACTCTGAAGTTTCTCAGATAACTTTCTAGTACAATTTAAAATAAAAATTAGTTAAAATTAATCTTTAGAAACACAGAATCTGTTGTACTTAAAATGAAATATATACTTAAAAATATACTTAAAATGAAACGATGTTTGTATGAAAAAATTGGTATTTTCATTATTATTACATTTTTTCTAGTTTATTTTTCTATTAATGCTTACAATATTAATAAGATATTGTATATTTTAAAAGATATTCTCTAAATGAAATTTATTAAGCAACATACTTATTGGAGATTAAAGAAATGCTTTGGAAGTTTTCTCAGCTCAGCAGAAATTAAGCTCATTTCTTAATTAAGCTTCTTTTGAAACAATTACTAATTTATATCCCGAAAATAGTTAATAATATTTGTTTCTGATTAAACACGTTTACATAAATATATTGTTAAGGGCATCCAAGAAAATAATAATAAAGCAAGCAGGAAAAAGTGAAATTCCGCTGCATTTTATTTTTTCTGCGAATAGTTAAGTTAACAATTAAATTTCTTTTAAAGTTTCAAAGGTTTTTCTTAAATAAAAATGAATATATTATGTGTAATTTGAATATTCATGGAGTTTTTTCAATGAATCTTTTTTTTTTAAATTAACAATGCTAAAAATATTTAATAATAATCCGAACTATTTTAGCTTACATAAATTACTACTGATGAATTAAATTCTTCAGAAGCCGAATAAAAAGAAATAAAAAATTTGACTTAAACTTTTCAATTTAATCTCTTATTAATGTTTAAAAATTAGTAATTTTAGGCTAGGAAGGTAAACTAATGTAAATAATGCTTTTTTATCCACAGTAAAAAATATGCAATTATATGCAAAATGAATTATCATGGAGTGTTTTCAATGAAGCTCGTCTTAATTAATTAATAGTTACAAAAGTAATTCACAATATTAGTTTCCAGTTTAAAACGCTTTTATGTTAACACATGCTAAAGACATACTGAATTCTGATGAAGATTTATAATTAAAAACAAATTATAAAAAGTCCAATGTCTCTTTAATAGTTTATTAACCCGTTAAAGCTTTGTTTTTAGCAAAAACTGGTAAAAAATTATAGTTTTTTTTAGAGAAAAGGGCTATAAAGGTAAAGAGTTAGTTTTTGAAATTTCAGTTGTGGGGGGAGGGGCGACTAGGGAAAAGGGGCAAAAGTTTTAAAAAATTGTTATACAGACAAAGTGTGAATGATTTGATTACATCTTTATTTTCAATTTAACCTGTGTCAGGCACGGACAAATTCTTTCAGGGGTGAAAAAGGCAGTTTAAATCACTAATCAAAATAGTAAACAAACAGTGCTACTATTTATATGTAAAATAATCATTGAACTTTTTCAATGAAGCTCGTTTTTAGTAATTAATAATTACAAAACTAATCAACAATATTAACTTCCAGTTTAAATCGCTTTAATATGAATACATGCGAAAGACATTGAATTCTGATTAAAATTAACCCTTAAAATCAAATAATAATCAGTGTACAATCGCTTAAATGGTTTATTAAAGTGAACGTTTGAAAATTAAGAAGTTTAGGCTAGGTAAGAAAATTTATTCGAAACAATCCTTATTTATGTATAGATAAAAAACTGTGCTGGTATTTATATGTAAAATAACTGATCATAGAGATTTTTTGAATGAAGCTCGTTTCATAGGAATTAATAATTATTAATAAAAATATTACTAGTTTTCAGTTTGAAACGCTTTAGAAAAATTAGAAACAGAAAAATAATTCATATAATTCTTAGCAATGTAGACAAACGGTGAAATGTAAATGAATGTTTGCAACTTTTGTGTTCTCTACATAAATATTGATGTATTATATGTAAAAGGAATACTAATGAAGCCTTAATAAAAAAATAGAATATTTGTTTTCAATTGAAACAACTGTCCCCTATATTGCTAAATGACATATTAAATTCTCAAGAAAATTTATCAATAAATCTGAACAATAAAAACTTTTAGAACTTCATATTCGCCTTAATCGCTTATTAAAGTAAATGATGGAAAATTAAGAATTTTAGGCCAGGAAAGAAAAACAAATACCCAGAATTTATAGTAAACAGAGTTGCTACTATTTCTCTTTCAGAAAACCCCTTCGAAAATGAGTGTTTCGGATTCACAGCGAATGAGCGAGCGCATCTGGGCAAAGGCCGCCAGCGATTGGCCGCATTTGGCGCTGGAACGGGCCGCAAAAAACGTCGCGAGTGTTTTGGAGTGTGCATTTAGCGCGCCACTTTCAGCCGAGCCGTTAGTTATGCGGTAGCTATCGCATGGCTAGCAATGGGCGAAGAGTTCCCGGTGACTTTCGCATGCGGGTAATGTGCGTGGCGGTCCGATGGGCAATCGGGTGTATGCTTGTTTGGACCGCGGTCATTTTACAGCGGTCACCTGCTATCCATGCAGCTGGAGAGGATGCGCCAGTAACAGGTGAGTGGTCTAGCAATCTCTCTTCTCACTTTCCCTTTCACTTGAAAAACTTTCTCTTCTTTTAGTTTTGAAAAATAGTAAAACTGTAAATAAAATTTTACGTGAGAAAATTAAAAGGTCTTTTACAAAACACCTTTAAGATATTATACCTTGCAAATGTTTCAAAACTTTCAAAGGTTTTAGCATTTTATTCAATCAAAAAATAAATTTTATTGTTATTAGAAAATAATCCTAAAGTAACTACATATTTTTACTTATTAATTTATTTAATCATTCTGATATTTTTAATTGTTATAATAATAATTTTAATTCACCTTTTATATTCTCAAAATAAATTTTTGAAACAAAATTCAATAGTTAATGTTAACTATAAAAATATATAGTAACTTATATATCTTTTTGTGTTGCAAAACTTTTAGTAATATTAGTCTATAAGAAATAAATGAATTAATGATTACTGTATAAATTTTATTATAATTTAATTTCGTTTTTTAAATATCCATTTATATATGCTAAAAATGTTTGTAAAATCTACAAAAGAAAGCTTTTAGATATTTATTACATTATTGACATATTAAAATTAAATTATGATAATATTGTTTCTACAAGTATTTACAAATTTATGTTTTAAATACTAAAAAAATGCTCATTTAATGATTTTCTTGTAAATATTCTCTTTTGACGTAAAAATATGGTTCCTTTTGTATGATGATTTGTGTTCATAGAAAGGCATATGGTAAAGTAAATTTAATTTAGTAAATTCGTACATGCATAGAATTCACATGAAAGCATTAAACACGATTAATATTAATGTAATTTTTTTAATCTTTGCTCTTTTAATGCCATTAGTAATGCAGATTATGAAAGTTTCTCAAATTTATTTCCAGTATTGTGATTTTATTTTATTTATAAACAAATGAATACCAAATAAATTAAAGTTTTTATTACTGACATGTAATAAATTTGATAGTTGTGCACAATAGAATGTTTTATAGCTAACTACCTCATAAATAGTTCTGTAGCTAATCAAAAGTTTTTATATTGCGTTTTTACTTAAACCTAATAATGTGTACTTTATTAATCAATGAGAATGAACAATGGATCATATAGTTAAAAAGTCCTCAAAATATATAAGGAAGGTTTTATACTATTTTGTTCATTTATTGAAAGGTTTCTATAGCAATTATTGAGAAATTGAATTTCGAAGTCATAAATATAATTTCAGATATTTTTCATTATTTATCTCGTACGGAAAGTGTTAAAAGATTATAAATATTCATTTAGATATCAAATAAGCTTTTAACCAATGTGCCTAAAACTGAGACAAAATTAAAAGTTTCATGGCTTATTTAAAAAAATATGAAATTGGATTTTAGGTAGTTTATTGTTTTGGAATATGTAGAATATGGAAGCTTTTTTCTCCTTCATGCACAGCTGCAATTTTAATACAGTGAAATGAAAATAAGCAAGAAAATTCTGAACTTAAATATTCATTCTTACGACTGCAATTAAAAATGATTATTTTAAGGAGTTATAAAGGTTTGGAGATCTGAACTTATGGTGACAACCTAAAAGATATGATAGAGGTGCTCGGTATATTTATCATTTATTGTTATAGTTCTTTTATCTCTGAAAAAAAAAAGTTACATGTGATTTGAAAAAAAGGCTTATTTTTTTAATTTTAATAATTTTTCTATATTAAATACTCTATTATCCTACTATGGATATTTCTTGATTATGTTCCAACTGAAATGTATGAAAAAAACTAAGAATGTTACACGTAATAATAAACAGTTAATAAACATAATTGCTGTCAAGAAAAAGGCAATGCTTAATTCCGACTTTTAATACTTATTAGAAGTTAAACTCTGTGCTTTTGTTTTCAGTTTTATCTACTTTAACAATATACGGTACCTAAAACGAAACAGTTAAAAATTAAGATTTTCATGTAATAATTACGATTTTATAAAGTCTATTATATTGTGAAGTCAAAGAAATTTTAGTTTTATGAAATATTAAATTTTCTCTTGGAGTAGCATAAATATTTTTTTAATTTCATGTATGAGCATGTTTTATTGAATTTTTATGTAAATCCTATGATACTAAAGGGTTATATATATATATATATATATATATATATATATATATATATATATATATATATATATATATATATATATATATATATATATATATATATATATATATATATATATATATATAAATATATATATATATATATATATATATATATATATATATATATATATAAATGTAACATAAATCATAACTTAAGAATATGTATATTAAATTCTAAAACTATCAGATAAAAAATACTTGAGCGACATAAGAAAAAAATGTATTGTTAATATTAAATCCTGTGATTTTCAAGTAAAATCATTGAACTAGTTTCCTAATATTTAGACTTTTAGTAATAATAAAATTAATAACACATTTGAAGTGATTTATATATTTCTAAATATCTTCTTTTTTTCTGTAGAATTTTTTGATCGGTATAATCGGTGAAAGCAAGCTTAAGTATAATTGTACATTAAAATATTCTAAATACAGTAAATGAATACGGATAACTATTCGTCCTAATAAACTTTTTGTTGTATTCTAATTTCAATGATGAAAAAACTAAATTATATTAATTTTATTATCTATATAACTATATTAATTCAATTATACATTAAATATATACCATAGTATTTCAGCAAGATGGCTAACATAACTTTTTTACAGACCTAAAAAATTTTAAAAATATAGAAATTATTTTTTAATGTTATAACATGTTATAAATTTTTTAAAAATATATATTTAATTGAAATTGTTTTCTATTCTGATATTGAGACTATGGTAATCCTATAGTCATGGCAAGGAATATGTCGAAAAATATAATATGTTTGGAATTCTAACTTAGTACCAGATAAATTTAGTGTATAAAAAATTTAGAGAAGGACAAAATTTCTAATTTTGTGTATGTACGAATTATAATAACGATAAATTATGGTTTAAAAGCGATTTTCCAATAAGAGTCCTATATAAATCCGAAATATTTTTAAAAAAATTTAACTTTTATTTATTAGTCTTAAGATATTCTCTAAATAGATACCGTTCAGAGTTACACATTTTTCCGAGGGTTTCTCAATCTTTCGAAGGCTGTCATTGTAGAATTCTACTGCGAGCTTCTTCTTGTCTATACTGAAAGTTACTTTAATTTGTGGCTTTCTGAAAACAAACAGTTTAATAATAACAGTTGTAATTAGCAACATTGGCACTCAACTAATAAGAAGTATGTTTTATTTAGACATCTAGGTTATGTTAAAAAGAATTAAAAATTTATGATAACCTAACGTAGATATTTTTTGATATACAGTGGAACCTCCATCTATGACACCCGCATTATTATTTTTCCCGCGCTGATCGTTCGCTTCATTTGATCTCTAATTTATCCCCACAGAACCAATTTCCCGCATTTATTGTTCTTGGTTTCTTCGTTTTTCGTATGTATCATCGAACCTTTAATCTTTACCGTCATTTTTTCCTTCCAGAGTGTTGTTTGCATTGAATTTAGGAGACTTAGGAATATATTTTTTATGTTGAGATAGGAATGAAAACGACAAAAAGATTTCTTGATCTTCAGGATATCATGCCATGCTGTGGGAAAATCTAATAAAATAACAAAAACACAATCATACAACACAGCAAAAGTGAAGCTATGAACTAGGGCTGTTGAGAAACTCAAATAAGAGGATATAAATGAGAAAAGACCATTGACGACAATTTATTTTAAAAGTTAGAAAAAATTCCCGTTTACGACAATTTTTTTTAAACTCAACTTAAAACTTAGACATAATTACATATCTATTTATTCCACTTTGTAAATTTGACCAGTCTATACAATGTTAGTTCTTGATAAGGTACTGCAAAGCTGGTATCATAGAATCAGAGAAGATGGCGTTCAGCTAAAAAAGGATGAAATCAGCCTCTGCATGCGCTAATTCATATTTTGCGTTGTTCTTTTGCCGTGATCGCCTGCTAATTGCAATGAGGGGTCAAACTCCTTTCCTAACTCAGGAGGGTGGGGATGGAACACTTGACCTGTCAAGCCAGGGTCGGAGCAAAATAGGGTGCTAGAAGTACTTAACCTCTCCGTTGGTATCCCACTGATAACAACGAGGACATTTACTAATGGAACTCTTTGGTACACATGACTTTTTCTAGACTATCAGAGAGAGATTTACCTAACAAGTATGGAGGTGACAAGATTGGACCATGAATGCATAGATCAGAAGCCAGAGCACGAGAAAGGAGTAAGACAAAACGAAATTATATAAGTACTGATTTTGACAGATACATGCGACTTGTCAAAATCATTAACATACGCTCCCACTGACAGTGATAATATATTTGCAAGGGTTTTTGTAAAAGAACGTATATTGTTTTTAGTTAAATGGTCAACTTGACAAAGCAGTTATCAATTGTAAAACATTTATAAAACTTTAAGCATCATTCTAAATAGATAAGTTATATTTTATAAAAGTACTTCCTATTAGTGTCGTAAATAACTAATTTACATACTTTTTTTACCTCATTCAATTTCCTTCATTCATTGTTTGCTTTCATTTCCTTTCCCTTGAAGGCGATGGATAAGGCTAATCTGTATTACTTCATTTTTATAACTCCTCGACTTATATTTTATTTGCATAAATCAACACAAACTTTGAAAAACTTCTTTGCAAAATATTTTATCACAACATAAAATAAAGACAGCATATTTTTTTTTAATTTTGGAAAAGTATATTTTTGTAAATTTCTTTTGTACTAGCAGAGTGCGTAAACTCACTAAAGCAACTATA
This sequence comes from Pardosa pseudoannulata, assembly GCA_032207245.1. Classification (NCBI taxonomy): domain Eukaryota; kingdom Metazoa; phylum Arthropoda; class Arachnida; order Araneae; family Lycosidae; genus Pardosa; species Pardosa pseudoannulata. Next base: position 10,885,143 of record CM063503.1, on the reverse strand, counting down.
TTGAAAGAAGTTACCTTTTTTCAATCTGACAACGCAATTTTGCTCAAACGTGCTCCATTCTGTTGCTAATGTCTGCCTTACACGACGTTATATTCTTCTCGTAGAATTAGCTATTAAGAACCGAGAAAGCACAAGTCTGAATATTCTATGTCGAAATTTTCGTTTTTATTTTACGTTGAGAATCTAAGCATGAATTTCATCTTAATGTATACTTTCTTTTTTATACTTAATGTTTACACATTTTAATTTTAAATTACCGAAGAAAAAGACCAGAATGTTTAAAACGGTTTCAGAAGATCGTGTTAAAATGGCTTAGAAATGTAAATTAAAGTTTTTAAGAACGGAAATATAATATAAAATTCAGTGTTAGAAACGTAATTCAAACACTTGGAATAGGTATCTACATACCAAGTAATAAACAATTTTATAGGTTTTGTTTTTAATTTTCCGTTAAATTCTTCACAGTAATTTTGCATTATTGAAAACATCCTAATTATATATATATATATATATATATATATATATATATATATATATATATATATATATATATATATATATATATATATATATATATATAAGAAGTATAATTTCTAATCGACATAAAATTTTTTTAACTGGATATAGTACTTTAAAAAAAAGTCTTCATTAAAAATCATATTTTTGATTTAATAGAAAATAAAGATTTCTCTTATGTTTAGAGCAATGTTTTTCCTAAATAATATGGGTCTAACTTTGTATTATTTAACTTTCTTTTATATGAAGCAATACAAATTAAAAAACAAAATATATACACCATGTGAAAAAAGTAGAAATCTACTTACCCAAAAAATAGTTTTTGAAATTTGTAAATTAGAAACAGCTATTAAAGTTTAACAAATATTATACCACACCAACTAAATATTTATGTAAGTTATTAAAACTTAATCCATATCATTAATACAGTGTAACTAAGTATATAAAACCAAAATTTTGAAAGAAATATTTTTAATTTTTTATGTAATTGGCTATCCTATAAATATGGCAACAGTCCAATATACTACTAAAACTTAACAAATATCACTTATATTGCATTAGGCTGATTCATAGATTAAATTTGAAGAAATGGTCAAAACAAAGTTCAACATTAAATTTTAAGCACACTGTTGTTGGTTTTTCATTGCAGTTATTGAACTGGCTGTAAGAGAGTAAGTTTATCTTGTAATCTCCAGTTTTTCTACATAGAACAGACATATATTTACCCCTTGTTGTGTCCAGGTGTGTGAACAGGTGTTTGATTGGTTTTCATTGAAAGATAAGAAATTAATGTGAGCTATCAATGCAATACCGAATTCATGGTAAAATAATCGGGATTGCATCGTCGTCTTAATTTTTGGGCACCTTTTTTATATTTACAAAATACACGTGTAAAATATATTTTTCAACAAAAACTTTCAGCTACATTATTAGCTCTGATTTTAAACTGAAAGTAACCTCCACAATGTTTGAAAAAAAATATTAAGAAATATAAAATTAAAGATTAAAAAATGACAGTTTTTAAGAGGTTGCTGAAAGTAAATTTTACAATACAATATAATTGGATTTCTCAGTTTTTTTGTTACTATGCTAAAGTTTGTCTATGTTAAAGGTGTTAAAATAAAATTCACTCAGAAAATAGTTATAACTTTATTATTAAATGTAATTTTATTTGCTGTCCTATTTATAGGACAGCGGTCCAATATGGATTAAGTTGATGTAGAAATTAATTTCTAATAAACATATTACAAATGATAAAGTAAGTGAATACAAATTTTTTATTTGGTCACTAAATAATAATTTTTACTATTTAGTGAATATAATTTTATTATTTTTTAACGGTATTGCTTATGTATTTTAAAATCAAACTACTTAAAATAAAAAAAAAATTAATAATATTTTTAACACCAAACTGCTATTAATGAACTAGTAAAAAGAAGTTCAAATGAAAGAAGAACGCTTTGTTATGAAATAAAAGAAAGCTATTAAAATACAGATTTTGAGTCACGAATGGCAGCTATGTCCCTTTAAACCGTTTATTATTTTTCTTCTTTCTGTTTTGACACTGAACGGTGATCGAATGGTTAGAGCGTTGACTATGGGACCTGCAACCGGCTGGTTTGAATCCTGCTGTTGACCTGGATGCTCATAACCACTCGAATTATCTTTTAGCAGTGGGTTACGGTCTATTCAGCTCTCGAGTTACAAAAGAAGACTTAACTCACCAAACCAAATCCTTCTTTTTGTAACCCTAGGCAATTTTTACTGTACAATGAAGGTAGGTGAGGCAATATTAGTTACGGATATTTAAGCTTCTATTACTAAATATTCAAAAGGTGACATATTTAATTAGTTGCAGCTTAGAATTTAATAGTATCAAATTAACATACTAATTAAAGAATTATATTTTATTATTATTTGTTTCTGTAAAAAGTTTAAGTATCTAAAAAAGTTCAATATATTTTCAGTATTTATAACTTTAAAACTTAATATAGAAACCCGAGGATTTTTAGAACAGCTTTTTACTTTTGGCAATGCAACATATGTACAGCGGTACAAAATTTTATGATTCTACGAAAATGGTTTAAAAAATAACTTTATAAGAGTTATCATGGAAGCACATGTTTTTCGAGTGAATGAAACGTCTAGGCACAAAATGCGATGTCAATAGTCAAATGGAATCGGTCGGTAGATATCGCTAATACTACAGTAAAATTCCGAAATTTGGGCTGGAAGATGAAGTCGCTGACGAATACATGGTCAGCTATTGAAAGGCGAAGTGTAACAAAATATTTGTGTTAAGAACACTTCCTTAGCAGAAATTTATCGCCAATGAATTGTTTACGGACAAACTTTAGTTCCAAGAAGCTGTTGTAGTTTAGGTGGAACGAATTACAGAAAGGCAGATAACCAAAGGAACTTATTAGAACATCCATCCTACAACCCGGATCTTGTACCAAGTGATTTCCCTCTCACTTTGTTGAAGAAGCTCGTGGTAATATGAAATGCTGACAGCATGTTTTATTTTAGGTTGCCATTCGTTGACTGGATCTGGAATAAATTTACAAATGAATCTAATGCTTTGAGGCTCATGGAGGCTATGTTGAAAAATAATTATTACCAAACGCTTTACTATGTGTATCTCTTAGATACAAAGACTTCTTATTCCCTTTTAAGTAACCAAAAGCAAAAGTACCACTTAATGTGCTTTTGTTTTTGGTAAGTACTTATATGATTCTCTATATTTAATTAAAAGTAAAAATAATGAAGTTTTCTCTGTAACTAAGAGAATATAGATGCACTTTATATTAATGTAGTATTTTAGTTGAGAAATCTCCTTTTCTTTTATTATATTAAGTTTTTATAATTTAATATTCTGTAAAGTCGATTTTAATTTTTTGTGAAGGCGAAAATGTCTCTGTTCCTTCAAATCTGTTAATAAACAGAAGTTGCAAATGAGTGTTATTTAAGATCAGAGGAGTTATGTCAATTTTCTAGTAAAACCCTACCTTAAATTGATATTTTTTAATTTAAATTTAGATTTGACTTTGCATAATTTTTCATTTTTTAAAAAGTGATTTATTTTTTGCAGTTAATAAATAAATATGTTTATTTTAAAAATAGTGGAGTTATGTCTATTTTCTAGGGAAATAATAGTTTAAAGTTTACATTTGATGATTTCGTACTCAGATGTAGATTTAGTTATATTTATATATATTGTCTTTAAAGTTGTTTACTCTTTGTAATTTTACTTAAGCAATATAATTCTTTCCAAAAGCTGCATTTGAAATAATAATGGAGAGACGAAATTTTATTTCAACCGTATTTGCTGTAATAACACAATAAGTGCTTTACATAATAATTTTCCCTTTATAAGAATTTATATTGTTAGCTCCAAAGCAACATATGAATTCATAAATTCAGTTTGGTTTTAAAATATATAGAATAAATGTGAAATGTATAAAGATATATTGATAAAAATATATGCTACTGAAAAATATATGCTGCTGTAGTTGTTTGCGTCCTTCATGTAACAAGATGTTTGCATTCAATACGAATTGGGTAGACAAGTAAGCTTACATGTGTAGACAGCAGATCAATGAGATACGATTGCATTGTCTTTCAACAATCCCATACATTCTAGTCAATAATGACTCTCAAGATTAAATTCAGTGTAAATTTCTTCTCACTACAGTATACGTCCGTTTGTTGCAAATAGGCTTGTTGTTGAATTTCAGTGCCTAATCTTTGTGGAGAAAATTCAAAATAGGAGTTTTAAACACAATCTTTGAATTGCACATAGTTCTCTATATTACCTATTTTGTGCAAAGTGCCACAAACTATGCTTAAAAACTCATTATGCCATTGAAAAGTTTCTATAACTTCAAGTTAACGTCATTTCTTTTGAAATTTTCTCATCCAATTTCAAGAATTTACTAAGTAAATAGAGTGATTCCCCACGATATAAATAAAATGCTTTTAAACATTTCATACTCAATATTAAAAAGGAATTTACTTTGTAGATTTTTTTTACATTTTCGTACTTTGTAAATCTAATCAGAAATTTTATTGTAGTAGTAAAGGAAACAACTAAAGTATGCACTTTTATGATTCAAAAGAGTCTCATTAAATGCATATTAAAATTCAAGAAATCATAAATAATGAAATATAGACGAATTATTCATAATACCAAATTATTTTACACATCCAATTATACAATAATGAAAGAATTTTATTTAACATATATTAATCAACAACACAGTTGACCCACAGATTAAACAATTTGTTGAGATGAAAGATTGAACAAGAAAACAAATAATAAATTTTAGAATGTTTGCAAAATTAAATTAATCCCACCCGTATTGGCAACAGAATTATAAATAACTTAATAAAACAGTAATATGGAAATTTATACTTGTCGTGGGATTTGAACTCACGGATTTCAGAGCCAAAGGACACTACCGTACCTGTTTGGACTTAATTCTATTTATCTAAAGATGAAATACATCATAAGATTTACATTATAGTAACCTAATTATAAGATTTCTTGATGGGTTAAATCGACTACTCATTATGAAAATGCAGAAAGCCAAATTTTCGTAGCCTCTAAGTTTGAATTTTAGTTGAGTATTAGGTTTTAAGATTGATTTTAAACAATAGGTTCTGAGGAAGTTAAACCTGTTATTGCACTATTTCGATAATAGCACTTTAATAAACAGAATCTAAAGAAATGACTTATCTGAAAAACGGCATGGGAGTCGATTATTGAGTCCCACTGCTAAAATAGATGTATGTTTTGGAAATACCTTGCAATAATTATTTTCAGCAGCAGACTATAAAATTAGACTTCTTTTTTAATACAAAAGTTTGGTGTAGTGCACACATTTAGAAAAAGCTGAATGAATAACGGATATGAAAAACGGTGAAGTTCTTAGGGTCAAATACTTCTGTTAGCATGGATGAACTTTTTATGGAATTGGCTTTCAGTAGTAATTCACCGGGAAAGTAACTGGTGTGTAGTAATAGGTTTATTGTAGTTCTTCCAGTGAACTCAACCTACTTGAAGAATGAATATGAGATACGGTATCGAAATTTATGTATGATCAAATCTAACTGCTAGTATTTGTTTATTGTAATTGTCTTTCAGAAATTAGCTCTCACAACGAACTAAAACTACGTAAACTACTACAGATTTGAGAAACGGCATTTGTGGCGGATGAATCGGATTCCTCTACGATCATGGACGTATATATTTTTCAGAATTAGCTTTCCGAAGTAAGTCCTGATGAAATTAGAGGGGATAGGAAAACCGTAGCTCTTAGAACGAACCAAACCTAAATGAAACACGTAATGTGAGAAATGTGAAAGTTAACTCTAAATCAAAATTCCTTATGTCGTTTCTTCAAATTACTAGTAGATCCACAGATTTCTATTTCAAAATGTGCATAAAAAAGTTCTCTTTCATTAATTGTACTTTTAAGTACGTTTTTTACTGAGAGTTTTAAAAAATGATATGTTCTGTATATTATTATATGACCATTCTGTATAATTTAGTAATTGCGATCAGAAGTTAACTGCTTTATGTTGGATTTATAAGATAACGAATCATAAAAAGTTTTTATCTGTGCTTGTAGAGATTTTTTTTGTTGAGTACTTTTGCCTGCTTTATATTAGAAATCTGTAGGCATAATAGCTCGCTGATCCCACTAATGCTGCAAGAATCAAAGATACAGTCATAGATATAAGCTACTTTAGCCTTCGGGGATTAATGGTGCTAATCTCTTGGCCATCATTTATTGGTAATGATTATAAACTTTCTCTGTAAGAGATTATTCTGTATTACCACTGGTATAATATAAATCTTGTGGATATCTCTTTACTTCTTTTAATCATCTTTTATATCAAAATTACTTATATAAATGTATCTTAGAAGCAAAATAAATAATGTTAACATAATTTAAATAACTTAAAGCTAAAATTGTGATACGTTGTTTCCAAAGCGTGATTTCACCTTTCTATATTTTTCAGTATGGATGATTTATTTCTTCCCGAAGTGATTATATACCATTTTATATGAAGTAGGTTGAAACACGTTATGCTATTTGTCTCCATATTTTATCGGAGTATGGTTTGTAATATTTTAAATATTTAACCTTTCATAAGGAACTTTACGGAATGAAACAGCCTAATTTACTTTATAAGTATGAAGAAGCCGTATTTACATTTTGTAAATATTTAATATTTTTGTTCTTTTATAGATTATTATTAAATATGCATATTTATCGTGTTATGTGTCAGATTTCAGTTGACTTTTAAAACATGAAGAAAGTATTAGCTAAAGCTATACAGTATTTTATAACTGTTCGATTTACTATGATAGAAACTCTTGTGATAAAAAGGGAAATTTCAAAGAAAAAAGTAAACACTAGAGCAATTTTATGTTGCTTTCCTTAAGAAGAATACTTATACGAGTTTGGGTAGTTTCAGAAAAAAGAATTTCTTTTAAGTAAAAGCTTACGTTATTTTTTCAGTTACTTTTCACTTGTTATTAAGGACAAATTACATAGCTTCTAACTGCTACATTAAATGTTGAATAATTTTATAAGGTGTTATAGTAACAGAAATTTAATTTCTATTATATATTAATTCTTTTGAAACTGGTGTTCTACTAACTCTTCATCATATTTTATATCTTTCATTTAAGAAAATACAAAACACTTCCTTCTTGTTCTTAAATATAAATTTAAATAAAAATGACTTTTATTTAACCCCTTAAAGCACGAGTTTGGTTTAGAAAAATTTATAAAATATGACATATTTTCTTCACAGAAAAGGGATATATAGGTACAATGTAAGTTATTTTTTGCAATTTCAGTTTTGGTGGTGACTAGGGAGCGGGGAAAGAGTAAAAAGTATATAACAAATTGTTATACAAACAAATTGCAAACGATTTGATTACATTTTTAATTTGAATTTCGCACGTTCCAGACACGGGCAAATGCGTTAAGGGGTTAAAGCATGTATTTCATCATTTTCGTAAAAGATGGTATAATGAAAATGTTCATTCAATATGATTCCTCTTCCTTGTAAGAGCTGAACGACGGAAGAGGAGGTAGGGCACTACACTTCGAAGCTGAAGTTCTGGGTTCGAATTCTGCCGTTGTCATAGTTGTTCTTTATCGTTCGTATAGAACATTTTTGCCTACGACAAACATCAGACCCTCGATGTTAACATCAAACGGGGTTTTTTACACTCTTTTTTTACATTGCAGCTGGTAATACAAACAGATATTTTTATGCCAAACAGTCTGTGAAGTTGTTACTCAATTAGAACCACAGAAGGAGATCGTGTAGCGCAAGGAATGCTACAGACTCGAGTAACTTTACCCTCGGATGGTCCGCGTAATGTAGAATCTGAGGCCAAGTAGAAGACTCCCAGGCTTGGCCTACCATCTCCAAAGATAACATTTGAACTTGGAGGTTGAACATTGCGACCATGAACTTATTTTACATGATCTAGCTGTTATTAATGAACAGAGATCTTTGGCCGGTTCGGACATCGTGCTCACAACCCTCCATTTTTGAGAATGACGCCTTTTCCAGCTGATCTACCCCGGCTCCAGTCCTAAAAAATAAAAATGAAAACATTTCACATTCTACGGCTAATTATATTTTTGTTAGACCAAACATCTTAAATACAAGTTTAATTCAATTTTTTGTTATATTGAATGCAAATATCATTTTCAGGTAATCGTGTGCAGTTAACCTTCTGCAGGTAATCGTACAAAATACATACGTCACTATGAATATAGTCTAAACCGTATCAAGACAGGTGAAGATAGATATTTAAAGTTTTCTTGCACGTATATAAAAACGTAACGCTTAACTTGTCAAAATTCATTCACAAATGGTCGAAATAAATAATTCGGATGAACTTTGAGTACTGAAATTGATCGTTATTACAAGAAAGTAAAATATTTCATAAAAGTTTTTATAGTAACTTGACGCATACTTAGCTTATAAGTATTAAAGTTTAGTAGAGTAACTGAAACTATTCTACTAAACTATAGAATTATGAAATATTATTATTATTATTATTATTATTGCTTCTAATGCGAAGACACTTGCTGTTATGCCATTCGTCTCTATCCAGTCGCAGATATTGTTGAACATTTTATTAAAAGTGCACTGTATAAAGTGCCGACATTACTCCCTAAGACGGTACAACTCAGGCAAACAAAGTGGGTCCTCATAATTTAGAACCAGAGACCAAGCAGAAAACAATCAGGACATCTTCCACTAGCCTGCCACTTCCACATGTAGCTTTTGGGAATTAAGAGGACGGTGCGACCTTTTTTACGTGACCCAGCAGCTTTTAATCAACTAGGTGGATCTTTGGTTACCTCGATCCTCGAACTCACTCACAACCCTTCCATAGTGAGATTGATGACTTTGCCGACTGAGCACAGTTACAATTATAAAATGTATAAAAACATAAATTTATTAGCTATTATTTATAGCACCAAAAAATCACTGAAAATTTCAACTATTTACCAATGATGACTTAATTTAAACCGTAGTGCTAGCCATATACATATTGCTTTTTATTACCGAAGTTAGTGGGTTCGAATCCCGCAGCTGGTAGAGATATTATTCATAACCGTTATAATGCGGTTTGAAAAGTCAGCACCCCCCCATTTTATTAATCCTCGTGTATTAAAAGAAGCAAACTAAACTAAGCCGAGCTATCCGTGTACACTTATAGCCTATATTTTTTTATTATGCTTAGAGAATAAATACGGATTTGTTATGGTTGTCTTGATTTCAGTAGCTGATGAACATAATTTTGTTACTTTACATTCACGGAATATTCCTCTTCTGACAGTCTTTACTTAATGCTTTAAAGCAAACAATTTAGATTAAAAATTTCATCCTGATTAACATTCTGATAAAATTGAGAATTTTATAAATTCTCAAATAACTATATCAAACAATTTCTGAAATAAATTTCAATGATTAGCATCATTTATAGTGTGTAATATTTTGAAACGTATCAGAACTCATGCTTTTAAAAGTTAAACCCCCATCTGGTAAAATATATAAATACAAATATTGATTTAAATATTGAAATACGGTATTCGATTTGTACGTGTTGCTACAATTCCACTGGCCACCAACAATTAAACCTTTATTGACTATTCTTTATTAAACTTTCCACAGGAATATCTGCTGTAATTTATATTTTTAAAGTATTAAACTAAATTATCCTTTTAACTTATTTGGAGGACTGTAAATTTATCATTGAAATAAAAAATCGTTAAAGTGCATTAAGGCTCCAAAATTAAACTGAAGAAAACTTAAATTATGTAAGAAAAATCTGTAGAAATAAAAATTGATTTAAAGAAAAATATTAATTTCAAAATTGCTAATATTTTGAAAGCGCATATTTTTTATGGTACATTAAGCCAAAGAATTCGAAAAAGGAATAAATATTTCGAACGTATGAACAGTTTAAACATTGTAAATGAGCAGAATATATTAAAAAGTAAAAATTATATTTTTTAATTTATATTGTTAATTGATTAACTTTCCTTGTTTATTTATAAATGAAACAGATTTACTTCAGTTCAGTATATATTTCATTCCTGTCAATAAATATCTAACATTTCAGCTTTTTGGATTTTTTTTTCAAATATTGTCCATATCTTGTATATTTTACAGGCGAAATTGGCAATGAAGAAAATTTGTGTCACAGATTTAAATGGAAAAGGGGTAGATATCAAACTATGAAAATTCACTATATTAAATACTGTTTCAGATTTAATCGAATTTCGTTACAATTGTAAAGCCTGAACGTTATAAATGGGAATTATATGTTTTTTTTTATATTCGGTCAGGATGTGGGGATTTGGAGGGTGATTTAATTATGACGTCATCTTATTTCACAACATAAAAATAATAATTTATTGGTACAACAATGAAAAATTATCACTAAAATTATGTAGTGAATAAAAAAAATTATAACAATTATAAAAGCTAACAATTTATAAGGGTTGTTTTGTATAAATTATTTTTATTAAGTGCTAGAAGGGAGAAAAATCGAGTTATTGATTTTTTCATGTAAAGCAAATGCAAACACAAATATTTCAAAAAGAAAATTAAAAGTAGTGGCACTATATATTAATAGTTTAATATGTAAAAAAGCAGAAAAAATCATTCATTTGTCTTTTAAAAGAAGTGAAACATATTTTTACATACGGCTTTGCTGCGAACTTCGTCCGTTAAAGGGTGAATGCAAATCTAAATAGAAACAAATAGGGGGTATATGAAAGTTAAAACACACCATATACCCTTATAAAATACTTAAACACTTAAAAGTAGTTTATATTACCATCACTAGCAACAATGAAATTCAACGTAAGAAATTTACATAATATGAAGAAAATATATTCTATTTTCTTTTTCAGAAATGTAAACTACCTTATCATAATTTAAAGTTCAAGAAAAATGCCACACATACAGAAGTATCGATGGAAAGAAGCCGTTGTTTACTTTCTAAGATAAAAAGAATGAAAAATCTTGTACATACTACGCAATGTAAATTTCTGAGGCGAACCTACGCAATTGTATCTTATAAGCATGGAGGAGGAATCTTGTAAATTATTAGGAAACATTTCATAGAATTTCTGTACAATACGTTATAGATAGAATGGCTATTTATATCGAAATAGAATGAAATATACACGACACACCCTTTAATAAGTAGGAAATCACTTAAAAGCATTTTGAGGTCTCTTTTGGGATACTAGCATTTTAGTGCAGTAGGTTTGCCCATATAATTGGATCACCATTACGCCATGTCCAAACATTGCGCTTGAGTCAACTTTTAAGCCCCAGAACGAATTTTTTCACGTATTTAACGTTTTTACGCATTATAATAGAGAGTAGTCTGTAAAAAAAGAAAAAATATTTGTTTCAGGAATGATTGTTTTATTAGTCTCGTACATACATGAATATAGAGATCGTTTGTTTTTCAATAATCTTGAACTGCTGAGTAAAGAATGCTTAATGATACTTATTTATTTTAAAATTTTAGATTACCTAGAACTGTCAGACAATGAAAAATACATTAGAGGAATTTTACATATGGTGTCATATTCATTCACAAAACTGTGATATACTGCGAAAAAGTTATTTTTAATACTAGAAAATGGCCTGTTATCCAAAAATACACTTAAGAGCCAAAACAATATGTCCACCCCTACATTTTGCAATGTACTCGCCTGGATGACGTGGAAGTTACGTGATCAGGTGGAAGTGGTATTTAACTGTTACTGGAGAGTCTGAAGAATCATTCTTTCACTTACTTATGTGTGTAAAGTCTGCAGATCTAAGCGAGTTTGATAGAGGGCAGATTGTAATGGCTCGAACGCTCGGAACAAGTATTCCCTAAACTGCGCGACTCGTGGGTTGTTCCCGATCTACAGTTGTTAGTACTTACGCAAAGTGGATGAATGACGGTGAAAGCAGCAGTAGACGTCATGGTGTTGGAAGTCCACACGCTATCAAAGGAAAAGGGCGTTGGAGACTGTTTCGCATGGTGAAGCAAAACCGGAGTCAGACAGTGGCTCAGTTGACAATCCAATACAATGCAGGGCCAAGTAGAATAGTATCGGAGTACACTGTTTGATATGGGGCAAACGTCCCACACGTCCCTTTGCTGACCAAGCGTCATCGCCAACTGCGCCTACGCTGGACCCGGGAACATCGCGACTGATCCATGGATCTGTGGGAGAGAGTTGAATGGTCAGATGAATCACGGTTTGTCATTCATCACGCCGATGACCTTGTCAGGATAGCCATCTTCCAGGCTAACAGTTGCTCCCTCAATCTACAGTAGGTCATACACAAGCCGCTGGTGGCGGTATGATGCTTTGGGGGACGTTCTCTTAGGCGTCTCTGGGACCCGTAGTTGTGGTAGAGCAGACACCATGAATGCTACAGGGTATCTGAACATCATTGAGGACCAGTTGCACCTTTACATGGCTTCTGTTTTTCCAGTTGGAAATGGAATGTTCCGACAGGACAACGCCCCGTGTCACAAGGCTAAAATTGTGTTGAGGGGTTCCAGAAACATGATGCTGAATTCCAGTTAATGTCCTGGCCGCCTAATTCACCGCATCTCAATCCGATAGAACACATTTGGGATGTCATGGGACGGCAGCTCAGAGTTCAAAGACCACCAATTCGTAATATCTCGGATTTGCTTAATCGTTGCCTAAACATATGGTACAATATGTCTCCGGCCATCTACCAAGGATTTGTGGCATCCATTCCAAGGCGGGTTGAAGCTGTTTTGCGCACTAAAGATGGGCCAACTCGTTATTGATAGGTGGTCATAATGTTTAAGCTCTTGAGTGTTTGTAGGCTATAAAATAGATAAAACAATGATGTATATTTTCGAGAAATAAATATTAATGTATTTTTATTTACATTGAGGTTATTTGAAAAGACTATATAATGATTATTGGGGAATAGTAGAATATAACATATATAATATAGAATATAATTATTTTCCGTTTGTCTCGGAAACTAATTAAAACAATTTTCAAAATCAATGTATAATTTATAAGGGCTTGAATACGATTTTGAATTCGACTACTAGAATCGTTAAGATTCTAATTTGTAACAGTAAACAGAAAAATATCACTGGAATTTACTTGCATTAAATTTCTCTCGTGTTTTTTAATATTTTTGAATGTTTTAGAATGTGTATAGATCTAATGCATTTATAAACTAATAATTGTTTTTTGTAAAATTCCAAGTTAAATCTTGTAAATTATGTCAGAAGAAATTATCAGGTTGTAATGAATTAAAGATGCGGAAATAGTAATATAATACTGCCAAGCAGGTGACGAAGAAAGGAAACTATAATTAAAAAAGTGAAATGAGATGCATTAACCAAATTATGCTTGCTTTTAGGGAATATTTCTAAAGAAGAAAAAGAGAAATTATCTGAAATTCTTTGTCATCTTGTACTTATGACTTACTACAGTAGATTCCAAATTACCTAACTGAAACATGCAAACTGTCAGGAAAAAAAATAACTGTGGCCCACGACACATATATAAATAAACAGATTTTGTGGCTTTTATTCGTTGAATTACTTCTAACATATTTTTAAAGCTGAAATATTGTAAAATATGTTAATCAAAATTAATCTCGTGGTCTGCAGCATGGAAACGAAATTTCCACGCCAAATACCGCTTTATACAGCTATTCAATATGCTGTCTTATTTTTTTAATTTAAATTAAGTAGATCTTTTTAACTTAATTACTTATTCAAGTACTTAAAAACTCAAACAATGTGAAGGAAATATTTGTAGGTAATTAAACGTTAGACAAAAGAAGTAAACAATCAGAAAAAGAATGATGCATTATAAAAATAATTTGACGTAGAGATAAACTGCTTTTCTCTGTTATGAAATATGTAAAATCTGAAATTACTAATGGAATATACACATGACATTTCAAGAATTACTTAAAATTTTGCTTTTAGTGTTTGTCCCTTCTCCTCTCTGCATTGGAGTATATATATATATATATATATATATATATATATATATATATATAATATTATAATTCCAATATCAAAAGACTAGAAAACGTACAAAAATCCCTCACTCGATACCATATATTTCAAGGACACAGTGCATTTAAAAAGTAGCTTTCCTTTTTCTGACTTGAGACCGTATTTTAGGTTTATTGTCATGCCTTCACACAGATGTAACTCTCATACTAGAAGAAGCGTACACCATGGGAAGATTTAATGCCTGTTTCCGCCACAACAACATAAAACAAATGAAGCAAATGGATGCTACATAAGATAACAAATGCAAAAGAATTCAATGTTATTTCTTAATATATATTCATATAGACCTTTTTTAAGGGCTTCCATATCCAAATAAATGTTTCCAAGAATAACGCATGTGAAGTACATTTTTAGAGCATTCCTTGAGGATTTCATAAAAGAATTTTCGACAACCAAACTATAAAGCCAGAAGTATTTGTTTCAAAAATATATTTCCTTATTGTGCATGGTGGCTTGCATTACATAAAATTAAGTAGGTCATCTTGATGACATTCGGAGAAGATGCGAGTTGCAGCGAAAGAGGTAAACAGCAGAGCTGAGACAATAGTTTTCCTAGAAAATGCACTGTGGTTTGTACCACAATCATTAATATTATATAGTACAAGTATGGACAGATTTAAAATGCACTATGTAACATATTTTAAATAATAAATTTCAAATTATTTGATTGCAAAACGCAGTAGTTCAAAATATTTTAGCTGGGGGCTTGTTTGGAAAGTATAAGATGGGAATCTTAAAGTTAAAACACATAAAATAGCAGATAGATTACTTAATTCTTCTTTCCTTTGAAACTTTGAAACTGCTAAATTAAAAATTTAGGTGTACCTGACAAAAATATTTTTTCTATATTTAAGAATCAAACAGATTACTGTTTGTATATGTGCTCCAAAACAACCAACCTATTGTTGGTTCGTTGGTTAGGAGAACTCCGGTCAATTTTTTGGAAAAAAATGGTTGATTAGACCAGGAATTACTACAAAAAGTCGATTAAGAATAAATATCATTCATACCAGGCATGGAATTCAAAGCATGGAGTACCGCATTCTATCTTAAAAGGTAGCTTACTACATATTCAGATTGTCTTGCAATTTATGTACAAAAAAATGAAGATAAAGTAAAAGAGTTTCCATGTAGTAGATAGATTCATTTAGTGGTCTGGAAGAAAAATGAAAAAGTAATATTATAGTAGAGTGATTTTGAATTAGACTAAGAATATTCTTATATGAATCAAAACTTTACATTTCGGATACAGAAATTAAATTATTCTCATACTAATAAATTCATAAGGAGGTGTGTACTTGTTTTGAATTCAAAAAAGTCACATTAAATTTTTGAAAGGGTTGTCCTTTTCCTGGACATCTTGAATTATAAATTTGTATACTCAGTGAAAGTATACATCGAATTTAACTTTATTTCTTGTTGAATATAAATTTATATCTTCTGACCCTCTTTGAATTTCAGATTAAACTCAACATATTTATGGAAATTCTAAAATATCAGTCCTAAGATATATCAACTTACGTTATTGGTACTATACACTACAAAAAAAAAATAAATGAAAGTATTCTTTTTGACTTCAAAGCTACCCCTTAATATAACATTTTATTAAGAATACAAATTAATTTGCTCTTTTTTAAAATAAACTTTTATGAAAAAAATTCTATATTGAACTGTTGTTTTGTAGCTCCAGTGGTTTTCTTAACAATTTGTCAAAAATAGCTGCAACTATTTTTATAAAAAATTATATTTTAAGCTTTTGCAATGTAATGCAAAAATATTGGTAATTTATGTTCTTAAATCTAGTAATATATGTATAGGATCATATTTAATAACAACAATTTCGGAAACAAATCTCTGATATTTTTAATTAAAAGTTACAGCTATAAAATTACAGCGTTTACTTTATAGTCCAAAGAAATAGTTCATAAATTACAGATACAGCTGAATGTGAAACTTAAATATTCTATTTTTAAACTCATCATCGTAAAAATAGAATTTACCTTAAGAAATGAAATACTTTTACCTCGTCGAGAATGAGAAGGTACAGCTTTAACTTGTTCTCTAATTTTTATCCCAATATGTCGCATTTATTTGTCTAATATGCTATATAAAGTATTTTAGAGAAATATAGTAGGTTAACGTACCAAAAGTATTCAGGAAATGTCTTTTTTCAACTATTATTTTATTAAGGGAAATCTCAATTAGGAATGAACTAATTATGATAAATAATTCAGGGTAAATTTATTTTAACATTAAGTATTTTTATTATTGTACAATTAGTTTTAAATTCTCTTACAAAATTTGAAATTGGTGTAAGAAAATTAATATAAGATTAAAAATTACTTTGTAAAATATTTAAATATAACTTTATGTTGTAGAAACTGTAATGATTATTTCATTTTCTTTAATATATGAATAAATATTTAAGAGGAGGGGAGAAATTTCAAGAGATTTTTAAACATTATTCCGATTATATTAAACAAATTTACATAAATGAATGAAAGATGATTATATTGATTCACTATTATATTTTTAGAAATCATGATTATGAAGCAGATTAGATTTATATTTTCATTTAGAAGATGATTTATGTTGCTGAAAAAGTTACAGCTATTTAAATAATCTAAACCAATAGATAACAGAAATACTGATGGTACAGACAGATGATCATTGATGGCGATACTTGGAATCATTTTACGATACTTTGAGATACTTAGTTAACTCATGTAATCTATACATGAGTTAACTTTAACTATCATGTTGTATATACTTTCTGAAAACTACTTCCGTTGTATGATTCAGTAAGAAATAGAGTAAAATCATTGTAGAATGTATTTAAGATATATTTTCTCTACTTTTAAAGCATTGTTTGATCAAAAGTATTTCTTGTTGGGAAATATAAATTAATGTAGATAAAATATGATATAAATATCCTTTATAGAATACCAAAATATTTTATATGTGTATTTCAAATTCCATAAAAATATTTTGTGGTTGCTTTGAGGCTATCTTTAGATGTAAAATGGGGATTGTTTTAAAATGTATTCTTTAGAAAAATATATGTACACTTATGCTTCGATGGAAGTATTTTACATCTCTGAGCAATATTTATTTGAAGAGAAAATGCAGAGGACTTCTATGCCTTTTAAATTTAACTTAACAGTTTTCTTCTTTAAACTGTATCATAAAATTTGTTGAAATTTCTCAAAAATAGACAATTTTCAGAGTATAAAATACTACACCATATTTTGTGTATTCGTAAAAAAAGAATTGAGAACTTTTTTGGAAACTACAGAGAATTGAAATGCATTTGTTTCACAAATTTACAGAGTTATGCTTCAGAAAAAATAATTTTAAAGAATATCCTATTATGCCTCATATGCAATGATGTATATATTTTGCTCACTATGTTGGAAAGCTAAATTTGAAATTGTAATCCCCCTGCTATCTACAGCAGGGATGGACAAACGTTTTCGGCCGCGGGCCAAAAATTGAAACAATATAAGTTTGGCGGGCCAAGATAAATTTTTTCTAAAATTTTAAAAACAATATACAAAAAAAAAATATAAAAAATGTAACCCCAAAATTTATTTCGGTTGTTGGTTAGGTTGTTTGCCTTTGCAGTCCTTTTTTTTGTTGTTTTTTTTTTTTTTGTTACTAATGGTCTTAAATACGTTACTTAGATGAATGAAATTGTGATTTCATTTTTAAAAGTTCCTTATACTGAGGTTCGAAGAGAGATGTACTGATTTTAATGCTAAATGCTCATCCGTCAGTCTACTTCTGAAATTATTCTTTCTAAGGTTCAAAGTTGGAAACACTTACTCACATATAAGAGGCAAATATACCGCTGATCTTCTGGGCGTGAGATAATAAATTTGGGGTATAATATTTAAGCAAAGTAGAAAAGGAGATGGACATATAATGTATAAATATATATTTCTTTTAATTTGCCTCTCACCGGCAACTTAAAATTCTATCCGCGGGCCGGATAAAAACTTCCGGCGGGCCGGAGTGTGCCCATCCCTGATCTACAGTGAGGCAGAAGGGCTAAATTATGTAAAGACGATAAAAAGAAATTTTTTAGAGCTGCCAAGGACTACTTATGTTTGAACTTTTTGCTTAATATTTTAAATTAACAATGAATTAAGTTTTTTTAGAATTGCACACACGGATTTATATATGTGTGTGCGTGTGTGAGTTATATCTTATATTTTTATTCCAATGTTTTGTATAAATTAATAGTCAAGACGAGGTTATATCTAACTTCTAATTTCTACTTCATAAATAGATTTATATTCGTACTGATAATTATTTCCAAAAAGGTAAGGAATAACTTACATATTCTGCTTTAATTAAGGATGCAAACAAATTTCCAGTCTCATCTCTATTAGGGAAATTTTTTTTATATCAGTCAACCATATTAAGTATATTCTATCCGGTAAAATAACTGCTGTTGTAATAAAAAGTTATCCGAGTTAAAATTATGTGTAAATAATAGCGATAGAGTTGCTAAGAACCATATCGGTTTGAATATAGAACGAAATACATTTTATGAAATAATTTGTAAATCCTTATTTTTCTGTTTTAAGGAAAAGTAGAACTGGAAAACAAACATGACTGAAATCCATATAAAGAGATAAATGCTAATTTAATTCTATCCTGTTCGCGAAAGCAAAACTCAAAAGATAAGGCACGTTTTACACCTTTTCTCAACTTTCAACAACCCTCGTAGCTGAGATGCAGTCATATGCAAGATCCTATATTCGGCCTTTTCGGTGGCAAGCAACTATTAGAGCTATCTGTCAACTCTGTCAAAATCTTGAAGTCTGCAACCGTTCTCAGGAAAACAGCTTTTTGACGTTTGAGATAAACCATGAAAAGAAATATTAGCACTTTCCTTCCAGCTTTCACCAAGAAATCAGTGTAAAGGAAATAAAACATTATTTTTTTACTCTGATGCATGAAATCGTAAGTATTAATTATACATTAAAAAGAAACTCACTTTTTATACTTAAAGTTTCAGGCTTTAACCTAAATATAACATATCAAAGTTTTACTTAATGTGTTATTTCATTCGGGTTTAAATAATCAGAAGGAAGATCATAAAGATAAAAATAACAATACTAAAAACAACGGCTATAATTGTGTATTCTATTACATAATTATCAGGCTTCTAAAAATCAGTTTTAATTATTCTGGGACTGTTTTTGTGTGCATTGTGTAAAAGAAAGGTAAATAATTAATATGTTGAGGAGATATCTGAAAATACATATTAATAGAATAGAATCTAAATTCTTTGAATGTATAATGTGTATTTCAGCAAAATGATTCCATCTCAGTGTGAAAATTACATTATGCCATATTAGTCCACTTGAAGATTAGTTCTGTCTTTAATGCAACTAATAGGAAACACTATGATAGTAATAGTATATAATTGAAATGGAAGTTATCTGTATCTTAAAACCTACTACGGAACTAATCCTTAGATCAAATTGGTATACTATATTATATACTTATACTGTATTGGTATATTCTTGTGGGACACCCTTTCTTATCAGAACTATGACGAAATTATATATTTTTTTCCAACGCAGCAAGTGATACAGACATTATCCTAATACCTTATCAAGGCTGCGAGCCTGTTACTCATTTAGTATCACCCGGGGAATATGTGTAGCTTAAGGTATGCTACGGACGCAAACTTACCACCTCTGGGACCTCGTAATTTATAAGCAGGGACCAAGCAGAAGACCCCCAGAGTTGGACTGACACACCCAGAGCTATCGCTTGAAAACATGAAGGACTATGTGGCCATAAACATACTTTATGTATCCCAGTCACCTTTAGCAAACACGACGGATCTCCAGCCCCGAACCCTTAACCTTTCAGTTACGAGAACGCTGCCTTTGCCGACTGAGCTACAGGGACACATGAAATTATATATATTCCTGCTTCTTCTGATGTAACAAATAATTTTCCTTACAAATAAAAAATAGACCCTTTACAGTTTAAAAATAGGGCTTACTTTTTAATTCGGATTCATTTATCCTTGTATGAATGCACTAAAAATTTTATCAAAGCTAAAAATGTATCAAAATATATCTAACAAAGCAAGAATTAAATATAATAAATTATTTTTATAAATGTATATTTTGTTCTAAACATATACAGCTTCTTGATTTGATTTGATTTAAGAACTGTTCCACCATAGTTGCCAACATTTTATTGCCTTCATCCTGCTACAAATTGAAAAATATCTACCTTTTGGTTTTGTGGTATCGCTTGATCCTTCAGGGATATTTACACAACGAACATGTTACGGTTGGTTTCTATCTACGGAATGTGATCTTCCGATGAAAAACTTAGAATAACAAATTTCAAAAGAAAAACTTTTAAAATACCAGAAATTCCTCCCAAGTATTGGATAAAAACAAATATCAAATGCTTTCTCCCATGCTATGAAACCAACACGAATTCTCAAATTGTACTCCAGGTCACGGACGAAACCGAACTGTAAAGAATTTAGATAGAATGAATCTGTTATTCAGATAAAATGTTTTTATGATACACTATGAGGTCTGCTGAGCAGTGGTACGACAAATTCACGGTATTATACTAAAACCATTCTAAAGGCTGAAATATTTAAATTCAAAATGAAGATATTAGGTATCATATATCATTAAATTGTTATAAAAAAGAACATAATTTTTATTGAAAAAATCAGCTAATTTTAACGAAAAGTATTTATAAAATTATCTACTAATATTTGATAACAATGATAATTTTTTTTAAATGCAGAAGGAAATATTGACTATATAAACAGGGAAAGGTTGAATTTAAATTTAATTTTTATCATGCAAGATCTCAGACCTCAGATTTCCCCCCAAACAAAAAATTAAAATGGATAATAGTTTAAGGTACTTAGTTCTAGAGTTTTGGGTTTTTATGGATGGATTGAACAAAAATATTGAAAATAATAAAAGTATGCTCTATTAAGTCTGCAATGTTTGATTATTTTGTATGTCTTTAATATTATTTGGTACGACGTTTTGTATTACACTTAAATATTTTCATATGTGTATAGATAGATAGATAATTGTAGGGCTGACGTTATAAAACCCATAAATGGGATACAGAGAATTAATAATGTTTAAAAAGTGCTAAAGCTGCAAGTTCTTACATGATTGGTAACAAACACTTCTATCATTTTCATTTCAAAAACTAATTACATCATATTGCTGCTTAAAGTCGGTTACGAATGGGTGTGAACATCCTTGTCAAAAAAAGGTGATTCGAACCCCTGGATTCCAATCAGGACCGTAGCCAGATTTCCTGGAGGGGGGGGAACAAAAAGGAAACACACTGTTATTTATGAATGATGCTTCAGTAAAACAAAATTAAGGTATAAAGGCATGGGCGAGGTATGACAATTATCCATTTTTAACTTAAATAATTAAAAGATTTGATTGAAAACGAGAAAAGGCAAAAACTAACTAGGTAAGGCAAATGTAGCAGAATATAGAAAAAACGAAAACTTTTCAGCCAGCGGCTCAGCAAAACTTTTATTTTTTAAGTGATTTCTTTTTAGGAACATGCTCTTATACTGCCAGGCAATTAGCACCTACACATATGTGGAACATTTTCTTTTGACGAAATGGTCTTCTAGAATTTCGCGAGGAGACCGGTCACATAAATTCTCACCTTGCCTACGGCCTTGATTCCAGTGATAAAAGATATCGCTCTACCCGTTCAGTATATTTACAGTAATCAATAGCTACTACGAGCTGTTTATAAATGAGAACATATTTTCCTTCCGAAATCGGAAAAACTGCATAAAAAGAACAATGTAAAGAATGAACAGAGTATGGGAATAAGACTAAGTCATTGTATGTTGTAGTTCATGAATCAGTATTTTCAAATGCGTTCATTTCAATAAGTATAAATTTTATTTGAGGTGACTAAAAACATGTGAATTACCAAAAACAAACTAAAAATAAAAACTCTGTGTATTTAAACTATTACTTAACAGCTCTTTAACTTTTAAAATATAAGAAATAGATAAACAATAATGTAAACAATGATCTGTGAGACTTTAATTTAATTTTAATTTTTAAATTAATATATTTTACCTCTGAAAATCGGGTACCTTATCTATAACTGTTAACTGTATTCTACCATATCTTTATGTCGGTGTTTTATATACCACGTTAAAGTAGATAGATATACAATAAAAGTCAGTCTCCAAATTTATGATTGGTTTGTTTATGTTAAAAAAATAAGATTATTACATTCAAAGCAAACCAGTCAGCAAGAAAACTATGTTCTTGAAAATAAAATGTTTCGAAAAACGACTTAAGATTTAAAATTGTTATTTTAAAGCGTTATAAAATTGTCCGCTCTATGTTTAATTGCATGAAATACTGATTAAACTTTATCCGACAAACGAATATAATACAGTATGTAATTGAATTTTTATCACTAAACGAGGGGAAATGTTACATATTGAAATTTTTACAAAAGAAATGGGAAGGGCAAATTTTGTTGACTGTGAAAGCATAAGTTGTATTTCAATTTTTAATTTATTGAAATAAAATAAGAAAATAAAGTAGATAAAGCTATAAATAATATATTTTTAAAATAAATTCCAATCCTTTTATTCGAGCGTTCCAAAATATATTAAATTTTTCATTTCCTTAAAAATTAATATATCCGAGTTGATTCCTACATAAAAAATGGAATATTTTATAGCATGAAATCATGTTTCTGATACGAAAGTTTTGCTTTTTATTATGTCAGAGCAGTTGAAATAACATATATGAAATCTTTTTATAAGCAATTCTGTTTGCTTTCGATTTCAAGATGTATGCCTAGACAAGAAGTGCTATTTTAACATTTGTTATAACCAATAAAATATTGGAATATTGGAAAATGAAACATAAAAGGTAATTTCTTCTCTTTTAACAACTAGAAGTTTATATATATATATATATATATATATATATATATATATATATACACATATATGTGTCTGTGTAATATATATAAATATATACATTTCTATGTGTGTGTATGTGTGTGTGTGTGTGTGTGTACGTATATGGGCGTGCGTGTTCTGTTTGGCCACCCCTCTTGTAGTTCAATCATGGAATTTTGTTAGACTTACAACCAGAATTACAATTGGCGTTACAGAAGTGTTAGTCAATCAAATGTGAGAGTTATGGTCATCAGATTACACTATCTTACACGCACGGATAATGGATCAGCTATTGTATAATAGTTATATATGTAAAAGTCAGCTTACATTCAGTATGCTGACTTTTATAGAATTTAGCTTGGTCACGTCACGCTCCCCAGCAGATTATTATAAAATAGAAGAGTAGGAAGAAGACATTTTTTATGTATGTAACCACCAAAAATATATTACAAAATGTAACTGGAGTTTTAATTGAATTAATTGTGTTGAAACAACCTTAGAAAGGCGTATACACACATACGCATATATATATATTATGTATATATATATTATATATATATATTATATATATATATATATTATATATATATATATATATATATATATATATATATATATATATATATATATATATATATATATATATATATATATATATATATATATATATATATATATATATATATATATATATATATATATATATATATATATATATATATATATATATATATAATGGTATTTTAACTATAATTCACCAAATAATTGTAACTATATACTGAAATACATTTCTTGAGATACCTTCTTTGACGTTGCTACCTTTGGCAAAATGTGTCTGTATCTCCTCTAATTACGGTAATCTGAGGCGACTTCGAGAACACTAAATTTTTGCTTAACTCAACTAATCTTATGCTTAACTCAACTAATCAAGAAATTTATTTTTATTCTACATAAACATAGTACTGTACAGTGAAATTTTACAGTAACTCTTCCTGTTTCAGTTGATGTCACTGCTGAAAAAGTAAATTTATGTGCGAGGCTAGAAAAATCCTAAATGTCGATCCAAATGATTAAATTATAATTGAAAGCAGATTCTTGAATTTTTAAGGAAAGTTTTTATAGGATTGTCATCGATCTTTATTAACCCCTTCCGGTAAAATGACGAGTCTAGCTCGTCATTAGTTTTTCATTCCATACCGCACAATGACGAGCTACACTCGTCATGCGATTAAAGTTACTGTTAAATATGATAATTAATTTAGTTTAAAATTTCTAGTGTACTGAATTTGGCAACACTTTTATCACTTGTGAAAATCACAAGTCACTATTGCATATTGTTTACTTGGTACAAGTCATTGCCAAATTAATGAGTCAGAATAAAAGAAAACCTCTAAGAAATGCCGTGTGTGTTACAAGAATCAAATTAAAAGTGAGACTACTTGGCGGGGTAAACAATTAAGAATTCCTTTGCACTTTGTTTTGAAAAGTACCACTAGCTTGAAGACTATTATCTGTATACCTTATTGATGTTTTGCTTTGATATTTTCTTAATTTTACTGTTTCTGATATTATTTAACACTATGTAAAAAGTGGATTTTATTTAAGAATATGTAAGAACTGTAAAATGAAACAAGTTTTTTAAATAAAAATTAAATGGTTATTTCATGCACAGTTTTACATTATTAAATCATACCGGAAGGGGTTAAACAAGAAAATCTAATACAAGAAAATCGTCTACACACTATTTCTAAAGTCGGCAAAAGGGGATTAGGCATTAATGGGTTAAATTTATCTAAGAGAGATATTTACTATATTTTATGTATCTATTACGTATTTTCTTCCACTGAATTTATTGTTTGTAATGTAAAGTATAAAAGATTGAGTTTTTTTTTAATGGCAACTAGAAATTCCTCGAAGGAATCGATTCGAATGTATCCTAAAATGCTCTACTTCCGTGATGTGGTGAGGAATGACAGAATTGGTTTTCTTTCTGAATATATCTGCCTTAACAAATGATCGGAAACTCAAAATCTGTTGTAACTGTTTCCGTCTCTGCCTCTTTGGTCGAGAAACAAATGTTCAGCTATTATTAAAGATTTTCTACTACAGAATTCAAGCAAAATAAAGTATTCAGGTTGGAAATAAGACATCACTTTGATTAAAAACAAGGATTTCTTACAGATTATTTTAAAAATTTATATAATAAATCTTATTGTGCGGAGAATTTAATAAATATTAAATAGAACAATGTCTGAATTTCAATTTCTAACATCAAAGCAATTTATGGTATTATGCAATATAACTGGTTTATTCTTTTAATGTCATTTAATTAATTTATATGTAGAATGTTAGTTTTGGAACTAATAAAAATTATTAATTAACAATTAATTCCTTTACTATTTTACATATTATTTTAAATTAAAATTCAATTACCTTTTGGGCTTGAAAAAAGCTTGCTTTTGATTCTCAGTGCGTGCATTGACAATTAATGTCCGAAAAAGTAGAGGATTGTCGTTCTAGTACTGGGTTAGTGGGTTTGAATCCCACAGGGGGCACTAATGCTCGAAAAAACTTTTTATTGTCTTTAAGCAGCACTGGTTTAACCAGCCCTCATGTTGCGAAGAACTGATCGTAGCCTTCCAAACCAAACCATTGCATATGTTATGCCATTCCCTTTAGTCACACAAATGCTTAAACATAGTACCTTCTATTTACCTAGTCTGATTTCCACCTTTTTCAATAAATTGATATTCAATGCACCGCTAGAACTTGCGTTACAAATAATTTATCACATTGCTACAAACCAAACCACTGTAATTGCTATTGACGTTAGATAGAAAATTCTTATAATTGGTGTCTTCTATTTACTTACCTGGATTTCCACCATTTTCAGTGAAATTATCTTGATTGTTTCAATTAGTTAGTGTTCTGGGTGTAATAAATTAACCGTAGCACTACGTATCAAATTATTGCATATGTCATGCCGTTAACGTTAGACACACTAATACTTACACATAGTATCTTCTATTTACTTAGCCTGATTGCCACCTTTTTTAATGAATTCATTTTGTACACCACTAGAACTTGTGTTACAAAGAATTAACCACAATTCTCCAAACCAAACCACTGTCTTTGCCACTGACGTCATAAAAATACTTTTATATGGTATTTTATATTTACCTACCCAGATTTCCGCCATTTTCTGTGAATTCATCTTGATTGTCTCGCTTAGTCTTTTAGTTGCAATGAATTAACCGTACCGCTCCGAACCAAATCATTGCGCATGTCATACCATTGACATTGGACAGAAAATACTCACAGAAAGTTCGTATCTTTACATAGCTAGATTTTAATTAAATTATTTAATTAAATTTATTGTTTCTAATCTAAAGTATAAAATATTAATTTCCTCTTTTATTTTGAGAGAAGTGGTTATTCTTCAAATAAATTCGAAATCTTGCTAAACTGCTCTTTTCTGTGATGCGGCGAGGAATGACAGCATTGGTTTTCTTTCTGCATATTTTGGTCTTAACAGATAATCAGAAACTTAAAATTTGTTGTAACTGTTTCCTTGTCTGCCTGTTTTGTCGAGAAACACATGTGTAGTTACTTTTAAAGATTTTCTGCTACACAATTGAGGCAGTATAAAGTATTCATGGTAGGAAATAAGGTATCACATTGATTAAAAACAAAGAGATTTTCTTGTATTTTTCAAATACAGATAGCAAATTTTATTGAGATTAGAATTTACTAGAAAATTTACTAGCTTGTTAAAAAGTTAAAATTATGATTATATGTTAAAATAGCTTATATAAAGTGTCTTTAATTTTGGTTTCAATGAATGAAAAAATTCCTAAAATGAAAGTAATTTCTGGTAATATACAATATACCTGAATGTAATTTAAATGACTTACACGAAAAAGACTTTTTTCCAACAAATTAAAATATTAATTAAAAAACTTAACTTATTATTAATTAAAAAGATGAGAAATTAATTACAAAATTTAATTTCTCATCTACATATTATTTTAACGTAAAACAGTTATGTTTAGGTTTGAGAAAATCCTATATTAGTTTACAGTGCCAGCTTTGTAGAATGTAGCGAAATATTTAAGACAGTCCCTTTTGGTAACGGCATTTGTGGGTTAAAGTTTCATTGTGGGCACTGGTGATCTTATCCGATCGGAATTATCTTTAAGGGATAACAGCTAAGTTAGTCCATTCATTGCAAAGTATTGACAACACTGCTACAAACCAAATATTCTTCAATGCCATATCATTCTTGTTGTAGGAATAAACACTTACAGGAAATTCCCTCTATTTACCTAGTGATCCTATACAATGAATTAATTTTAATTTTGTCACTAGCTTAAGGAAATAATGAAAGAGGTTCTTACGAGATTTAGAAGCAAAAGCTTGTAAGAAATAAATGAAAGTTAATATTATTCTCTTAAAATAATGTAGAATATTAGTTAATTTACTTTTAATCAACTGAATATTATGATAATTTAATTGTTCTAATATTGCAGAGAATCATTAGTTAACCTTTGTAATTATACAGAAATAATATATAATTTTTGTTGTAATGCGCTGGTAGTTAAATAAAAAAAATTCCTTATATGCTACTAAAAATTTCTTAAAAACTATTCTTAATGTTATGACTTTTTCAAAATATTTACAGAAAATAGAAAAACTAAATTCTGATATCTGCATTACTAAAATACTCTACTTATAATATTTATTATTGACATATATCAGAACTTAGGCCCATTTTATGATGATATATTTTACATCTGTTACCTGTAGCTGTGAAAAAATGAAGTTAAGAGCTTTTATATTTAACAGGTAAAGGTTACTGTGAATTTTGAACATCATATTTTTATAAGCTATTTCAATGTTTTATTCATACAATGGTAAGGAAATTTCTATTTCCTTGTCGCTAAAATTTTCTCATGAATTTAAAGTGAAAGAAGAATCTCCGATTTTAAAAGAAAGGAGAAAACCCAAAGATTCTCTATGTTTTCTAGGACAGTTCTCTTATCGTGTTCTTTTTTGAGCAGCGGTTTTAACACCTAACTTCTTTCTGCATGTATCACTTCTTTGCATAGAAAACACTTGATATCCATTTGCGTTTGCTTTGTATCACTATTGTCATAGTGCTTGATGTCATAGTGCTATTTTAGTCTTAAACTTATCCCAAAGAGTTACTCTTTCATATATTAAGGGTATCTAGTACCTTTCGAAACATAGAAGCTTTCTTATAACAGGCTTTCATGAATTCATAATAAAAAAATTCTGCTCCTTTTACAATAATTTTACAATAAGTTTTATTATAACACCTTAGATTTAAAAATTACTTAGTTTTGTTATTTTTTAAAAAATATTTTTTAAATACCAAAAATTTACACCAAATAAAAATTCAAATTCTTTTACCATCAAGATGCATATAAGGAACTAATTGTTTGCATCACTTTGATGTTAAATCATGCTATAAAATAAATGATTTTGTCCGTATTAATGTAATTGAGGAATAAAAACTATAATTCGCTGTTATTTGATAGTAAAAGTGAGTTTCTAATTTACGTATATAAATAGAGAGTAATAGATTTCTGTTTTTTCACTTGGTGTATATACTTTATTAATCTATTAAAAATTTTCCAAAGAGAGCATAAATTTTATATTGAATCAAAGATATGCTGTAATAATGAAGACTTTCAACTTGAAAGGTGTTAGTTTAATTTTCTGCGAAGTTTCTAGAATTAATGTATAGTAAATGAATTGAATAAAATATAGTCATAACTAGGTATTGCAGAAAAGAATTTCTTGGATAATTCTTTTATTCTATTTCTATTTTTTAGAAAAGTTCGTAACACTATCATCTATTGCTAAAGTGCATGTAAATCGCTTAATAATAATTTATGATTCCTTTATACTGCTATAACTTTTCCTCTGTTGACACGAAAACTAACATAAAGTAAACGAACTGAAGAAATAGGTAGTTCACCAATGTGGAAAATAATTTCTAAGATAGTTTTTTCATCGCGTTTTGTTTTTAAACATTGGTTTTAGCTTCTTATTTCTATTTATATCACTCGAATACATGAGAAAACACTTGATTTTCAGTTTTGTTTGCTTTATATCAAAAGAGCGTGAGAATCCCAGAGTTAATGCTAAAAAGAAATTTATAGCAGTAAGCTTCTCTTCGATTTATTTATTTTATCTGTTGAAACTAGAATTAATGCATAGCAAATGAATTGAAGAAATAGCTAGCCTGTCGATGCGGAAAATAATTCAAGACAGTTCGACTTTGCGAAATCGATTACAGGTATATCTATATTACACTTCATGGGGAAGATATTAATAATAAGGAAGAAAGGTTTGGTTTTAGAAGCTGTTTTGATAACTTAAAATTAAGCTCAACGTAATGTGAGAAATTTTAGAAAATTCGTGTTTGTAATGAGCAAAAATTAATCTTCATTAGAAAATATTAAATTATTTTATATTATAATATTAATAAACAGTTTTATATCCGTTCATTATTTATGATTTAATATGGTAACTGATAAAAATAGAGAAATTTTCCAGTTAGTAAAGTAAAACAATCTGCAATCTTTAATTTTTAAATTAGAGATTTTAATTCGTAAATGTGTGTTTCATAAGACATTGAAATAATTTGAAATAAATTTGACTGTAGAAAAATTATGAAAGATTAATTATTTTATAAAAAAAAATAAATACTAAAAAAATAAAATAATACAATTTAAAATAGTCATACAAATTCTTGTTTCATTTTGTTTCACGATATTAATTTATATTTAAGGATCATTAGTAAGGAGTATCATCAGGTTTTCTAAGGTTAAAAAATTTCTCATATCAGGTTTCGAAAAAGAAGTAATGAAAAAATAAACATTATATGTATAACAATAACATTTACAAATCCATTCATCGTTTTCCATTCATTAACTTATTCACTTCTGAGAATCTTAAGAAACTAAAGCTTTTATTCTGAGCAATTTCAAGGGATTTTGATTGCTTAAAGAACACTTTTATGGTGCACTTTGTTCCTCATACAAATAATCCCGTGGTTGAAAGTATTTACTCCCATGGTTGAAAGTATTTGCTTTCATCTTCTTCCCCTAAATCTCATAAGGATTATTTAAGACGCTCAGTAAATTACTTAAATACTCAAGGATTTACAGTACGCCTCAAAGAAACGGTTTGGAAAATCTAGAATAAAATTACAAGGAAAATAGTTTTTCCTGGTGTTTTTTATGCATACCTGCTTTGATATTTTTAACTGTTTTAATATATAGTTACATTCATAACTATGATTTTATAAACATTATTTAAAATTAATTTTAAACCTTTTTTTTTTGCTTATGACATCTATGCTAATCTTTTCACATAGTTTCAATTATTCCATCTATAGGGTAGAATGTCATTTTATCAAGTTAGCAAAATTGACTTTTTTAGCATTTATTTTAGAATTTTTAACATTTATGCATTTGAATAAAGTTATACGTATCATTTTGCACGATTTGATAAATAAATGACGATTAGGATTTTTTACAACAAAACACAAATAAATACAGAGGAATCAGTTTTATACAAAAACAGCAACAAGGGATAATTAATGTATATGTCGTACAAGTGAATAGTAGTAAATTTCTCCCATGAAAAGTATGGAAACACTACTAGGCTGTTTTATCATACATAAAGGTAGTTTACAGGTAAAAATGATATTTATATTAATATCTAAATTATAGCAGCAAAGTTAGCGTTTTCATCTATATTACATTTCTATTTAAGTTTCTCTATTAATTAAGACAAACATAAATAAATAAATAAAACTAACACTTTTATAAAAATCTTTTATTAAATAATTACATTCATAACTATGATACGATTAATATTATTTCAAATAAATTCTAAACTTTATTTTGCTTATTACAGCTATGATAATGTTTTCGCACAGCTTTAAAGATCTCAACTATAAATCTCAGTAAAATTTACTTAAATTTTTTTAACACGTATGCATTTCAATAAAGTTATAACGTATCATTTAACATGATTTGATAAATAAATGACGATTAGAATTTTTTACGACAAAACACAAATAAATACAGAGGAATCGGTTTTATAAAAAACAAGAAGAAGGGATAATTAATGCATATGTCGTCTAAGTAAATAGTAGTAAATTTCTCCCATGAAAACATGGAAACCCTACTAGGCTGTTTCATCATAGATGAACGTAGTTTACAGAACGTAGTTAATACTCGATAAGTGAAAAATTAAATACAAAAATCCTATGGGAATTTTATCGCAGAACGAGAGGTTCATTTTATAACTTAATACCTCGTATAAACTTTATTTTGTTTTTTCTGTATTTTCATTTGAAAATATTTGTAATTTCAATAATTGTATAGATCTTCTGTAGAGGACATATAGTACGTGTTAAACGTTATAGAGAAATAAACGCGAGTTACTTTATTTAATGGACAATATATTTATTCAATTCCGGATATAGAAGACATATTTAAAATACAGATATAAGGTATTTTTCAGTTATATAAGATTTTCATGGAATACAAGTAATAAAACGTAACGGGCTTATCGATATTAACTTATCAGGTTTATATAACCAGAAACATAGACAAACATTTTATGCCGTAAATTTGTTAGTAAGACAATGAATAAGAGATTATTTTAGTATTTATCATGGAAATCACATTTGCATTTTTTAATTTTATTTATATTTTGTATAAATTCAAAAAACTTTATATAACATTATCTCTGGAGTAATAGGAAAATACGTTACGTAGACCCTTCTCCAGTTATTTTACACACGTTTAAATGAAACAAAATTTTAGATTTCTTAATGTCTGAAAAAAAAGTATTAAAACTATTACGGCAATCAAGTAGCGGAATGAACTGAAAAGTAAAAATCATTTTTTTTTTAATTTTACTTATGTTTAACTGAAACGCAACAATGATTAATAAGAAAAGTTAGCTGAAAAATATATTAACGTTAATATTCCAAAAATTATTAACTGCATAAAGGAAAATAAAAAAGTAATATTTTTTAACTCTGTTTATGTCTATAATTTTTAAAAATATAATTATACTAAATTACAAACTCTTAGTAATATATATTCTATATAAATAAACTTTTTAAGCTTCAATAATCTTGAAAAGTTTAATAAATCGTTAAGTAAATATTTAAGAAAGATACTATTATAATTATCAAACACAAATTAAAGAAACCTTTTCGAAAATAAGCTGCTTATTATCAAACTTAGAGACAAATGATTTCAAATTTTCTTTAAGAAAATAAAGTCATTTAATACATTTTCATATCAGTTTTATAAATTCTCTTTTCAATCTTTTGTCTTTCTCTTAACTGAATTGCAATTTTCTGTGTAGCATAAAAAAGACCTTTAATAAATTAATTGGACTGCATAACAAATAATTTATCAACTAAATGTATTTATTTGCGATAAAATTTTAATAAGTTAGCTTGTCCCTATGCTAATAAGGAAAATGAAGAAATGTTCCTCTTAACAAAAATTTTAATGCATTTCACATCTTAATTAATATGCAGGGGAGATAAAAATCCCTGCAAACACTTTATTGACAAGAATTATTAAATTATTCATACAGATATTCGCAATTCATTCTCAGTTATTTATTTAAATAGAATCACATAATACTAAAATCCACTCTTTATGTTTTTATAAATAGGGTAGTAAGAACAAAAATTGAGGTTTATTACTTAAATATGTAAAGTTTGTTTATTTACTGAAAATTACTAGGAAAATTTTTATTATTCTCATATTTTCACTGTGTAAGGATGTATTCGTATTTATAAGTAAAAAACACTAAAAATAAACTCTTTGTAGCACAACAGCCCAACTTTGGGACAATGGACTACAATGCCAATTCTGTTTTCGAGACCAAGGTCCATGGGGTGCAAAGCACATGTGCCTATCAGGTGGTCACCCTAAAGCGGAACTCTCAGTGTTTAGTTCCTATAAGTGTGATTGGTCCTGAGTTTGTCTACCCACAGAAGAGATGAAAGGCTGAGTCAACTTTGCCAAGGCAAGGGATTGAATCCTGAATCTGATGGAAGTGCGAACAGTATTAAGTCACTGCACCCAACCGCCACAGGACTATTACGCAATCTTCGAACTAAAAACATTATCTTGATTTTATTTGGTTCTGAGAGCTACGGTGTACTGTTTTACTACACGAAAGCTAATGTGATAGGAATCTACTGCTTAAAGCCAGTTTTGAATGGGTGTAAACATCCATGCCAGTGAGATTCAAACCCACGAACAATTACCAAACAACAACACCCTACCTATTTGGTTATTTTTCATCCCATCAACTTGTATAATGGCTGATAATCGAGGAAACTGCAGTTCATAGTTGGCGTTTCAGAGTTTAATTCTACGGCTGACATAAATGTTATAGCCGCACTGAATCATTTTTAAGTAGAAAGTCCTAATGCAATTAGACTAGAAATAGAAGATATTTGAACAAAGTGCTACTATCCAATAAACTAAAGTTATCCAACTCAGTAGTAAAACATAAAGACTTCTGTCACTCCAATTTTCTTTAAATATTTTCCCGTTATAAATTAAAATATGAAGGATACATAATAATAAAATAAATTTTACTTAAAAATTTAATCTGTTTTGCAAAAGTGCCTAAAAATGTCTAAAATTCGGATGTATTCATTATTGTCTCAGATAATTTAAAATAGTTAAGGAAAAATTTTATTACTTAATAATTTACTTGTATATGATATTTTTATAAACACATATATGATATATCATAACAATTAATACAGCAAAAACAATAAAAAAATAACTTTGTATTAGTTTATTAGTATACTAATCCACTCTATATGCAAGTAATGTTGCTTTGGAATTTAAATAGTTATATTACGTTTAATAAAAATGATAAAAATTTTACTGGAAATATATATAGAAAATCAACATTTAAGAAGAGTAAATATAAAGCTATGCTGTTTTTTTTTCTATAGAAATCTATCTAAAATTTTTTACATTGAAAGTCAACAGAAACCATAGTATTTCCTGATGATTTCTGAACTAAATGCTTTTGGTTATCTAAGAGAAATAACTTTTTCTTAATTGTTCATGGTGATTTAAAACTAAAAGAACAGACTTCTAGAAGCACTTGGATGACTCAGAATGACATAGCATTGAATAAACGAAAATGCAATGTTAACGAGATAAGACAATATTACAAATTAAGAGATATATCTCAAAATTTGATCCTCCTCTTCTGACTTCAGGGATGGCTGAGATTCCATGCCAGATCTCTTTATAAAACATCGGGCAATTTCATTATCAAGACATATCTTTACTGCCACAGCCTTATATATCTTAGGCTAGCCTAGAAATTCCTGAAATACAGTCCAACAAGATCTCCAAAAATAAAAACAAGCCGCAAAATTTGACGATAAAGTTAGGAGACTGCAAACTTTACCAACAAGAACTCTACCCCCCCCCATGCCACGTACACATACATACACCTTGTTAGGATTACATTTGGAAATCTTCATTGCTATTGCTCCTCGGTCTTACCCTATCTCTTTTAGAAATGTGTTACTTCCTTTGTTTTTGTTTTTAAATTTTCTTAATGATTTTATCGATACTTTGTAAATTATAACTTTTCAAAATTTACGTTTTTATATCCTTTACAAATAAACAGAGGAAACGTAAAGTTTAAAAACAAAACAAATATTTAATTTGAATAGGAGGGTTTAAAAAATACCCAAATGAAATATTATAGAAGGCTTTTAATAATTGATACTTAATTATTCTGGTTAATTTGACAAATATAACTCACCACTTAATTCTATTTTCTAATTTCTATTAATTAATTTTCTGCAAGTGTATATTTAGTTTTCGATACAGATCTATATGGATTTATGTTTATTGTGTTTAAAACCTTTGTTAAAATGGCCTAAAAATGTGTAGTATATTTAAATTAACTTTGTATAGTTATCCAAGAAACAAATTCAGTCCCTCTTGATCCTTCAAAGTATAATTTTAGTCATAAAGAACTACAAATGATACACGTTTTTATTAATTAATGTCTACAAAATGTATTCAACATAAAACAAATCGTTTCAAATAATTTACTCTTTTCTTCTTTTTAGCATCAACTTAGAAGTACTTTGTATATTTAACTAGAGATTGCTATGATTTTAGAAACGAATAACTTAACAGTATGCAGTATCGATCGATGATGCTATTCGATTATACGTTTGACATGTGAAACGTTAATTGTCCTATTTTCTGTATTTATTTCTACTTCCGTAACTAATTACGTTTATAAAGAATGGTTATTCTTTTAGTATAAAATATTCCTTTGTTTAGGGAAAATCCTATTAAGTACGTCACAAAATCAAAAATCAAAAATAATATTCTTTGTGGTAAATAATATTAACAATAAAATTAATCTTTAAACATAAAGTGTTTATTTAATAAACTAAGATCTAAGGACTTTTGATGTATTTATTTATGAAGTTTGCGGAAGTAAAATTTAACTACGTCATTAGTGCTGCGACCTAAATTAAGATGTTTATATAAAGTATTTCCATTTCACTGGGGATCGTCTCCAAAAGGTTTGAATATATTTTACAGCATAGAACGGTGGCTGAAATATCAAGGACAGTTAATTCATAAAAAAAAGAAAAAAGAAAGAAAACTTTCACAATGCGGGGGTGTAAACTGTACTTTTACTTGGATATATAAATGTAAAAGATCTAACTGACACAATGGTATTCTCCTATGGTAACAAATTTAA
This sequence comes from Pardosa pseudoannulata, assembly GCA_032207245.1. NCBI lineage: Eukaryota > Metazoa > Arthropoda > Arachnida > Araneae > Lycosidae > Pardosa > Pardosa pseudoannulata. The sequence goes on along the minus strand of CM063503.1, from coordinate 10,849,159 downwards.
CTTCAACACATAACTAAAAACTTCGTTTTTGCTGATTCTGCATTTATTGTTTCATTATATATATATATATATATATATATATATATATATATATATATATATATATATATATATATATATATATATATATGTATATATATATATATATATATATATATATATATATATATATATATATATATATATATATATATAATATATATAACGGATAGTTGGAAATTACGTGAGTTATAAACGATTTTAGAAAGGGAAGTCTTTTATGATAATAAAATAAATGAAAAACTATTAATTAACTATTATTACCCACGCTTGCGTAACCTTTTGTAGTAATCCGGTCAAGCGGAAAGATATTTGAGGGATTTGATGATTAAGCGAACCGATATCAACACCTTTCCACACTAAGCTCCGCCACGAACAAATGAAAAGGCGCAAGTTTTGCTTTAAATGAAACGATGATTTAATAAACTTATTATTATCAAGGAAGGCTGTTTTCCATTCGCCTTAACACTGGACCATGTGATATATATATATATATATATATATATATATATATATATATATATATATATATATATATATATATATATATATATATATATATATATATATATATATATATATATATATATATATATATATATATATATATATATATATTATATGACAGGTTTAAAAATGGGGGGTTAAGAATTAATCGAGTTATAATTAAAAATAGTTAGAACTCATCAATGATAACGTAATAGGATAAAGACACACCCTCCAGTGGAACTATACAGAGTAAAGAAGCCGACGCGGAAGTAGAGGTAGGAATTTTGCTTAGGTAGCAATTCCAAAAAATACAGTTCTGAGCGGGAACTCGGGCTGATAACATCCTCCACGCTAGTCGTGGCAAATTATGAGAACAAAGGATTTCTAAATAGCATAGCCATGGACAGAAGGAGTACAATAAAGAAATTTTTATTTACGAAATTAAATATGTCTTCCATGCCTTAACTACTCGTCCATGTCAGATATATATATATATATATATATATATATATATATATATATATATATATATATATATATATATATATATATATATATATATATATAATTTGGCACCTGAGCTGTAAGACTAAGATTATGATTCAATTATTGCAGCCTTTCAAATTGTAATACTACATAATTTAATATCACCGTAAAATAACTCTATACTAGTGTTGTAGTTTATTCAACATTAACTACATGGATAGACATAAATGGTCTTACACATGCAATATGTATGTTTAGGATTCAGTGCACCTTAGAACATAATGAAATGCGATGTTTGACTCTTTAAATAAACAACCTTCTTCAATGCATATATAACACCAATTACTGATGAGTTTTATTTTGTTTTGTTTACGCATTATAGGTTGATAAACTTTGTAACAAGACCTAAAGTTTCGAAGTCCGGTCCTTCTATCTTTTTTTTAACTAACTACTTGGCCCTTGACGTAAAATGAGCTTGACACGCGTGCTGTAATACATTCTCCACCAGATAACTGGATAACCTAGATGAGATTTATCATCTTAAACCTTTAAATTTTAGTTTTCATGGTTTTTTTAAGTATGTATCCTGACAATTAGCTTGTAAGTATTCTGCTGTCTGCTCAAAATAAAATGATTCCATTAATTAGCTAAATATTAACAACTCTTCTGGGCTTTAACAGGCTCTAGAATCCTTTAATGAACACTGTTTTAAGTAATCACCATAATTGTTCATTGAACAGAAAATTCTTCTCCCAGAAAAAACTTAAAACTTCATTGCTCTCGATAATCCTTTGAAAACAATTATTCTTAAAAGAAAATTTCATATAAGGTTCGCCACTCCTCTTTTGCATCTGTACAGCTATACCGTGTCTATTTCTTTTATTAGACATTTACTTAAAGTTCCTAGTTTACATCAATGGTGAAATGACAACAAGTAGTATATTTTTGAGCATTGTATTAAAGTAGTAACAGCTTAGAAATATTTAAATAATTTCTAATCATAAAATATTAATTAATACTTCAAATAAATACATTGATTTAACATTTAAATATGTTCTAAAAAATTTAACACTATCGTTAAGATCATAAAGCTTATACTTGACAAATGTACTGGATTCAGGTGATACAAAAATAATTTTTCTCTATTTTCATTACTGTTTTAACATGAGCACTAATATTAACCAGATCAGTTCTCATTAGACCGTGATATAAATTAAGTGATATTTGGTGTAACTATGAAGTATTATATTCCATTTCTATCGAAACCATTGTAAGTAGTTAAATCCGTTATTGACGAGTCGAGAAATTGAAATTGGGTTATTAAAGTGTAAAGATAAAAAAGGTAATCAGGATATTTAAAATCAAACACATTTAAAATTAATAATTGAATTTTTTTAATGTACGGAATTTCTTGATAACGTATTTTTAGAAATGTAGTTATATTTTAGCATCCATCATTTTACCTGCATGGGAAATACGGTATTTATTTGTGCTAAAGAAAACATATTTTTTCAAAATTTAGGCTAAAGCTCAACATGTATTAAGATGATATTCCGGGAAGGAAATAAAAAATGACCAGTCATACTGCTTTTACTGAGATAAACGCTGTGGTTTAATTTGCGGAGGAATCCAGAGAATAATTATGAAAAGAATAAACTGTGAAACAAAAGAAATGTTTAATATTGATATATGGTTTATTTATTTTATTTTCTCAAAATTACACGATGAAGTATTCTGTTGTTGTTAATTCTCCACTCGCAAGACACTAATTGCCACTCATTATTTTGTTCTTTCGTAATTTTCTTTCTTCGATATCATAGTTGTTAATTTCTGGAGAAAGAAAACGTTATGAATATAGCTGAACACGTTCATGAAATTTCGCCAACTGATTCCTGCACACGAGACATATACGCATGCCGTTCAGTACGCTGTATAAGTGTTTACGTCTCTCGTCTATATTTAAAACTGAATGGTTTTAAACTTTTTATACACGTAAACTATTAGTTCAGTTTGGTAAATTATTTTTCCAGTTGGTAATGGCCTAGTTCATCTGTGACACAATGCCTATTGTTTGGCTCTAACATTTGGACTTTAGAAGATATATGAATTCGCGTAAACACTTTTTTGCGTTAGTTTTTTTTTCTTTTCTAGATCTCCAGATTAATGAAAGGAATCTTCTCTTAATAGGAAAAAATTCATTCATCATAAGTACTACTCTAAGGTATTTCATCTCTATTGTATTGAACATCCAAGAACTCTAATAATGAACTACGTACCACGAAGTTCAGACTTAAAGCATGGTTCCCAATTTATTTTTTTTACTGAATTCCTTGCAATTTAAATGCTGCAGTAGCGTTCGTATCTTACCCGCACGTTGCACTTTATAGAATGAAAAGGAAAAAAGAAAATTCAGTCTCTTTAATATCATACAAGTTGGTGTTCCACGTTTTTAGTTTTAGTTCCCAGGGTCAACCCACAATAGCCCAAGCCTTCCAAATGACCTTAGACAACCGATAACAAGCGTGAACGATTATTTTTTTAATTATTTCATGAGAATTTATTTATGAAAAAAAATTGCCATTCAAAGAGCTTTGGCCTTTGATTCGTTTAGTTTCTATAGCAATTTGTTTACAAACTACGAAATAACGTACAAGACACACTTCAAGTGCGTCTATACACGAGATAAAATGTTTTGCCCTTTTTTTTGTAAATTATCTGGTGGGAATTATATACAAGAATCAATAGAATAAAATTAGTTTCTTCATTTATATAAATAAAAATCACATTCACAGTATAAATCTTTTTTTTTTTTAAAAAGTAGTACAAACAAAAAAAACTGTTTGAGATTATTTTACGAATCCTTTCACTAGGTTGTACTTTGGAGAAGGTGTAATAAAATTTTTCTTTATTATCTAGAAATAGAAAAATTTTACTTTAATTTTATTAAAATATTCTTTATGAATCAATGCAGGGAAACTTGCCTTTAATAATATTGGATGCTACAAAGTTTTAGATTTTGTTCAATAAGAACCATATATGTGGCCAAATTTACTCCCTTTGAAGGAGCAGCACAATTCCAAGCTTTACTCAGAAATCGAACCCAAACCCATCAGGAAGTATAATACGCTAACCACTATTTTTATTAAATTATTTCTAAGGTACTATGACTAAAACTATTTCACGTTTTTTATTTTCCTATTTTCTATTGTACTTCGTTTATTTCTGCTACAAAATTTTTTGTTTCCCTTTATAATGAAATATGCAATGAAAGAAAATATATCAACATCTACAAGTTTAATTACCTAATAAATACTAAACTATCTAAATGAATATTTAAAAAAACCAGAAGCTAAATGCTTACATACATTTGACTAAGCATCGATAAACGAATTCTTATTTTTCTAATTTGTGAAAAGACATAAACAAATTGTATATCAACTTGTGCAATATATAAGTTGATATATTTAATAATGTTTTCTAGAAAGTTTTCACAACAGAATAAATTTTATTTTAAATTTAGAAAGTAAAGGGACTAGAGAAATTTAAATGGGATTTCAGCGTTTAACCGGTGTGACTTATTGCTTTTATCTGAAACTGGTGCATTCTCCAATGGCACATTACCTTGTAAGATCTCAGGAAGGTTTCAAATTACCGGACTATAAAGTACATACGTAATACATCTACTCATATATCTAAACGGATACAAACCTTTCAATAATTTTAGAGTATGTGTTTAACACTTAACTCTTTGCGTTCTAATGTCGTGCTTATGTCGATATTGTTCTCGATATCATCTTTCTTTAGCATTAAGTACTATACAGAGTATGACACGATACGATTTTTAAATTTAAGAATTATTGTTCATACTTGTTTAACTCAATTAAAATTGCTAGGTTGGTAATAAACTGATTTAACTTAAACATTGATTCTGACCAGTCTTGTGGAAATGAGAAAAAAATGTTTGGTTTGGTTTGGAGCACTACGATCTACTGTTTTGCTAAACGAGAAAATTAATTTATAGCACAAAGGGTTAAAAAACTATATACAGAAGAGAACGTTTGAATAAATGAACTTCAATTTTACGTAGTAGGATATGTCAGACGTTTAACCCTCCGAGTGGAACACACCGAGGAAACAATGTCTCTAAAAATACGTTAAAGTTTTATTGTGTCAGTGACCAATGTGTTCTATGATTTTTTACTTCACCCTTTGTCGACTAGATTGGAATACGGGAAACCCACCCTCTTTATTGTCCCTTTATTTCCGGTTATAAATAGATATATAAATAGACATTATAGATTTTTAATTTTTAATACACATAAAGCTCGTCAAGTCTCGAAAATCATTCCATAAGAAATAATGTATTCTAAAAGTACGAATAAAAACATTTTTAAGAGAATTATTTATATTCTTTTCCGAAAGTCATCCAAGATATTTAAGTGGTGCAATTAGAGATACATGTGTTACCGCAAAAGGAATACTTCGAAATAGAGATTGACAAAGCAATGAGAAGCTATCAGCGTCTTTGTGCCTCAGGGAGTACGGGTGCATCCCTCAATAAATGTCAGTCATAGAGGGGTGCAGTTCCTAAACAATCGACCGGACCCTCCTACCTCAAAACTCCATGGGGGGAAGTACTGGCAGAAATGTATAATACATCCATTTTCGGAAGGTTTTTGTAGGTCGAAAATTATACGTGACAACCGGCGGAATTGTACGTTCGAACCGCTTAGAGGGTTAAATGTCTAACTGGATTTCAACTAGATAACTCGTTATCTAGTTGTTATAAGACTCGTTATCTAGTTAGTATAAGACTAACTAGATAATTCATTTTATTTTCTGTATAAGAGACAGAAATAAGATGCAGTAAAGAAAACGGAATTAGTTCTTAAAATCTGAATTTTTTGTAGGTTTTTCTAGACCAATGGTTCTCCAACTTCTTTCCGAACGATGGACAAATGGTTAGGGTGCTGGCCTAAAGTAAGAATGTTTTTAATGAAATGATACAAGTAAATGATACATTAACGAATATTTTACCCCTCCTTATGCTGTACTGTCACCAGTGGTTTGAAGGAATCACTGTCAGTTCGCTTTCTGATTTTCTGTTGTTGTGCTTGTGGCGTCGTAGTTACTATTATTAATTGTATGTAAGGGATTAGAAAAAAATTAGAAAAAAAATTTCTGATTTTTTTTTAAAATTTCGATGGCATTTAAAAATTTCTTAAACAATCCCTGTAGGGTCATTATGGTTCTGCAGAACACAATTTGAGAAACCCTATGCTGAACGTCGATATGTTATTAAAAATATAGACGAAAGAATTTAGTAACAAGAACTAATATATGTAGTTTTTTTGTTTACTTTTAGAAACTCACTGACAATATATGTTTATTAATTAAATAAATATTGGTAATACAAATGGTTTACTGAACAGTTTTAACATCTTCCATTATACTTTATATATAATTAAAGAGAATATCGTAAATTTATTGGAAAATTACTTATTAAAATATTTACATCTGAGAATCTCGTTAATTACACTTCCTGTGTACTTAACGCTTTTGCTATTTTTGACATCTCCAGGAATATTACAGGCAATTTTACTAACATGAATTTCCTCTGAAACAGGGAAATGATGTTGACAAATTATGTTATAATGATTCTAAACTTCAACGTATTAGCGCAGAAAAGGCCTTTTATTATAACTATTTAAAAGGTTTTGGTATTAGAATCAGTATTTGGTTAAAACCATTAAGCTATAGATTTATTGCGTTGTCAAACAAAACAAATTTTAGAATTAAACTTTTCTATGCATTATTAAAACCACAATATACCAAACAAATTATTTAGATAGTAAAATGAAATGTCTTTACTTAACCATGCTCAAAGTAAATGATGGTTTAATTTAAGTACTGCCTTCTACCCGGAGTCAATCATTTTTAATCTAACTATTGTCATGGATGCTTACTGGCTTTCGTAATCATCTATAAGTGATATATTTAAATATTTCATTTTTAATAAAAACATTTGTTGCATGACAAACCAACCTTAACAAATATTGTTTAAACATAGTTTAAACAAGGATAACGGCTACTTAACAACTTCTAGTTTTATCTAAAGCATTTCAACAACTATTTATCACATTTTCTTTTATAGATATATTGTCTAAAACAAGGGTAACCGCATGTTGGACCGTGTTTCAAAGAACTCCATCGAAACTGTATCGAAACTGTGAAGGAACTCTAGACATTTGCTTAAATAGTCATTTTTCACTACCAATCAGCTATTACTTGAAGTCACGTGGGTGATATAACCCAAGTGTTAAAACTCTATATTTAGATACGGAACCTGAAGGATTTCACCTAGGGAACATTCAAGAATAGTCGCTATGGGTCCACGAGAATTACCGAGAAATTTGAATCTTAAACCGAAAGTGATAAAAATATCATTACACACGCACGCACCTCCCACTCCCCCATATATATATATATATATATATCATATATATAATATAAAATATAATATAATATATATATATATTACATATATACACATATATATATATACATATATATATATATATATATATATATATATATATATATATATACGCACTTAAAGTGTGGCATAAGATGCACATTTAATATGGCGTGCAGTGTCATTTGGGCTAGCCAAGCATGGTGTAGAGAAAATTTTATACAGTTATCAGGAAATTGTTAGGAATGGATTTGTTGTTTACTTTTGATAAGAAATTGCCAGTCATTTTTGCAATAGGAGGGCTAATTATACTAGGATTTTAGATCCGATACGGAGTGTCTAAGAAGGTTCATGATGTACGAACTCACGAACTGTGATACCACAAGTTCCTATCAGTTTGATTGGCTGAAAAAAATATGACTTGTGTAAAAATGTGAAGAAAATTAAGTAAAACGCTATCAAGAAATGTATGATATTCATTCAAATACATGGCTAAAATCAGTTTTATTTCATCGCAAAGAAATAAACAAATCGTAATATAAATATGTTTAACACTAAGTTGAAAAGCGTGAGTATTTTGTACTCATGCACAGAGCACATTTGATCTTTATTTCTGTGTTTTTAAGCGAAATAATTAGATTATAACTAAAATACATAACCATTTAAAAGTTTCCCCTTGAGATCATTACAATTATTAAAGTGAACCCAGGTACTCCCTACATAATGATAATATGGATATGAAAACACCGATAAATCCCAAAGAAAACCTGAGATAATAAAGGCCATTTTCTCCTTTTGTGTATTTCACTGTATACGCATCTCAGTTCATGATGGGAGGAAAATATTTGATAGCAATCTGAAATAAAGGAGTCAAGAAGTGAGAAATGGTGTTTCTTAGACTTTCGTCATTTGTCGTAATGTTTCAAAAGAGAACTATTACTCTACAACCAATTCCTCTTCGACAGAATACTATTAATATTCATAATCTCTGTCTACACTCGGAGAGAAACGAATGGATTTATTTATGGTTCCATTTTCATGTCTCAGAGTATGTTCTTTGGAGAATTAGCAGGGCATGAATTATATCGCATTATCATAATGGTATATTTATCGGTTGAAAATGGCAAATGTGACGAATTACATAGTTTGCCAAATGGTTACATTTCAAAGCGAAGATATTACAAGGAGAAAACTTGAGTAATGATTGTGTCATTTCCCAGAGAGTGCAATGAAATAACTCCAAGACGAGCTTTTCCAATTGCGCAAAATTATGTTCTTATAAAGTTGTTTCTCTCATTTGCAGGATATATTAAATACATTTCAGTGTATATTTGCCATTGGAACACTATTAATAACACTAGCACTCTTCTGTAATCAGTGAGCAATATATATTCTAAAGCTTCTTAATGCTGTTTTTAAAGTGTACTCCGATAATTAACCTATTAATAATAAGCGTTGTGTTTTTAGGCTCTTAAAATTTTTGTTGAGATTTTTATTTTCTTTAAAGATATTTTCTTTTTTATTGAGCTTATATGGCAAACCGAGAGACAACCCCAACATTTTCAAGCAATTGCTATTGTTTATAATTGTATCATTTAGATCAGAATTTTACAATATTTCAAGTCACGAGCAGGAATTTACTTTTAATGCAAGAACATAAAATAAAATTATGATGAATAGGGATAATATCTATTACAGTGCAGTCCAACTGGTAGCCCTGGAGCCATATGTGGTCCTCTTAATGATTTTCACAGCCCACCATGTAAATTATCTTTTTTTATGTAAAATTTAAAATATATTTTATATTTACTAAATTATTTTTATTTTTAGAAGTACGTACATCCCAATTCATCTACCTTTCGACTTGTAAGAAATTGACTTGAAAGCAATTCGACTTGTAAGAAAGATTGATATAGATACAAAAATGTCGCTTCCACACAACAAAACCTAATTTTTTTTTCTATAATTTTTTTTTAAAAAATTATGCTATCTTTCTTCGAATAAACTTGTTTTTAACAAAATTATATGGCATTTTAACAACTACATTTCGTTCACCTCCTGAATGTTTATTGAATAAAAGTGGTCCTACAAACTATCACAAGTTGCAGTGTTCTGTTATATTACAAAACTTCTCTTCAGTGTACTTTATATGTAGTAGCAAATGGAATTTTTACTAACATAATGGTCTCTTTACCATTCCCAGCTAAAATTATAGTTGTCAGATTTATACCCTCATTTGTCCGCATCAAACCATCTGTTTATAAAAGAAACAGTGAAAAAAACCTTAACAATGATTTTATTTCAGAGAGGGGCATTAATGACAGTTATCCCACTTCTTTCAGCTCACCGAACACTCATAATTATGACTTTTGGATGCAATTTTGTGTTGTTATCTCTTATTTCTCTTTATTTATTCAAATTCATACAGCCGCGGGATACATGCGTGAATGAATCTTAAAGAGGCATAGAAAAGTAAAGAAACGAGCATAGCAACTGGTTAGGTAATCATTCGTTCACATCTACACAATGAGATAATATCACTGATCTGACCTGTTTACACCACAAACGTTTACTTTTTTTAAATGATATTTTACGACGTTTAAAATTAAGATTCATCACTAATGAAAATTTGCTATAACATTCAGAAATATTTAAATATGCATTTTGCGGAGTGTAGACTATCAGGAGTCTTTAATGATCTCGATGGGTTAAGCTTTCTACTGGAGATAAGCAAGAACCTTAGATTGACATTCTCTAAATGGCACGCAGTAGATTGCAGAAGATTTGGGCTTGAATTTTAGTGATAACATTCTGTCAAATAAATAAGAATGAATTGAATGTAACCAGGATATGATATCTGGTGATCAAATATAAAGTATTTAGACCATGTTTCGATTTTTTTTTAAATTTCAAGATTGCATTCTTTATGTATTAAGGCATGACATGGTTCTGTCAACATCAAACAAGATATTTTTTCTCAAAAATTTTAGAGATATTTTTCAGAGTCAAGAAAATTTTGATAAGTCATAGATGATCTTTTCCATTATGTAAAGTGATATTCAAGAAGCTAAATTTTTAACCAAATTTAATTATTTCCTTTTTTAAAACTGTTTTTATTCTGTTCTACCCACTATGCATGTTGAAAAATATTATTATACACGTTTCTCAAATGTTATATGTGGGTGATATTATGGGAAATTCTTACAAAATATTTTTCAGTTAAAATAACATAAACTACACAACTGTCGATAAAACTTTTGTTTCAATTCAATTTATATCAAATTGTTAATGCAAATTCATGATATGTAGCTTCTGTTAATGATGCTAATTGCTTTCAAATCTATAAAATTATCTAATACAGACCCAGTCAGTTTTACCTAGTTATCTAGTAATTTATATTTCCAATTTATTGTGATATTCAATTTAATTAATAGTGGTGTCCAAAATCAAGAGAAATTTCATATTTTATCGAATTTCATGGATAACAAATTTTATAACTACTGCCAACAAAGATAGTAATATTGTGTGTGGAGAATATAAAAAATATTTGCATGTGATTGTAGAGCTCGTAGAAGCTCGTCTTCTTTAGTAAGCACAAATGGGTAAACAGAATTTCATTTGCTCCACACCTCGCCTAATTTCTTGGGTTTTTGCTTTTCCATAATTGGATGCAATCAAATTTAAACATGGAATTTGAATAGCCACCCATGTTTAGATGTTGAAATGAGGTGGTGCATCGTGGCTATAGCTGGTTATCCTCAAGTCCAAATTTGTACAGACTTCAGTGTAATGTAAATCGTACTTTTAGAGAGACCTTCAGGATACTGGATTCAACAAAATGTTGATTGGGAAAGATAATATAAGAGCTTTTATGGTAAAGAAGGTAACTATTTGTCCATGACAGTGATGCTTTCCTACAGTTTGCGTGTTTTCGAGAAATCTAAGAAGTCGAACTTCATGGGTTACTGTTTCCAGAAGGCTTTACGAGAGAAAGCTTATTGCATGAGGACCTGTTGCTTCTTCGGTTTGGTTTGGTTTGGTCTGGAGCGCTACGGTCTACTTCTGCGAACAGGATTCCGAACGGCTACGAACATCCATGCCATAGTGGGATTCGAACCCACGAACTCCGGTACCGACGATCAACACCCTAACCAATCGGCCATCGTTCAGCACTTTAATTCAAGAGAAATGTTGATAAAAACATCAATAACATTCGTCCCCTTAATGGTTTCACGTATACTATTGAACATTTTGTCGTCAATTATGTACTCCAGTTTTTGAAACTTTTCTTCCTTAGTTTTATGTGCAATACGGTTATGCAGTTAGGTAGAAAAGGATATGAAAAGGTAGCAAAGACAGGAAGAAAGTGTGTTGAACACTTAACATTGAATTCGTTTTTTGGCCGGAAGTAAAAAATGACAAAAATTCCTAATTCAGAATAAAATGCCTCTAATAATAAAATGATAATATCTGAATAATGTAAAAAAGATATTAAATAATTTTTCACCTTAATCCCCTATTTTCAGTAACGCGTGATATATCGTTGGAAGGACAGCAGGAATATTTTCTTAAGCACTCTTCATGGTTGACATTGTAGAGAATGAAGTGACATTCTTTAATGCTTTAAATTTTTGGAAACATTCTAGACTCAAATGTCTCGGAATTTCTTAGTAAAAATGGTTGCTGGCTATTGAACACTTTTTATAATATTTAAAGTTGATCTGCTAGAAATGAATGAGATTATATGATTAGCCTATATAATTAGTTAAAATTTCAAGAAATGCTATTATGCAACTTTCTGATGAACTTTGACAACATTATATGATAAGCAAATCTGTTTCATGCTTTACCGGTTAAATGTTGAAAAATGTGATAATTCTGGACTGCTTATGCTGCAATTATTTGCTGGAATTGCATAAAAATACCAGGAAAAGTAAGAAACGTTATTCGTGTAAGGTGTAAATATGAATATTTTAAACTCAACAGAAAGTTAACACGATTAACGGAGAGTGCACAATTTTTTAAATTAGTTCATTTTAAAGTTATGCAATTTTATTTTTTACATTTCTTCATGTACTATGTATATTTTTATTTTCAAAGTTTATGTTTTTTACAGGTTGATAGATTTTTATGGTTACATGAAGTATTTTATGGTTCACACAAAATAATTTGCATAAACCTTTATTGAAATGCATAACTTATTACCTTCTAATCTAACATAGATTTAACTTTAGTATATTCAATCACATTTTATAATGAACTCCTTTAAATATTTTATATTCTTCATTTTATAATCATCCCTCAAATCGATGGCATTTAGTCTTTTAAGTACGGATAATATTCACTAATTCTAGAGTTCAAATAAACAAAAAATAAATAAAAATAAAAATAAAAATTAAAATAAATAAAAACAAGTTTTAGAGTAGAACAAAGAACTGTGAAGTATGAAAAATATGAGACATTTAGGAGAGTTAATTCACTTGTGCAAACATCACACTTAATCTCTGGACTTTAAAACACTTTGATTAAAAAATAATTAATGATGATAATTGCATGAAGATAATTAAAAATATTTCTGATAAAAGAATTAGTCGTTATCATTAGATAAAAGCATTCTGCTTCGCTTAATATACAATTAATGATTGACTAAATTAAATAAATCATTTAAAACTTTATTGAACATTTCAACGTTAACAACTTAAAAACGAGCTGTTAATCAGAAATCTAAATATTTCCTGCTTAACGGTGACCTAGAATATTAATTATTCTTCGAACATGTAGCTTAAAAGCACTAACTAATCTGAGATTATTATTCATTTTATCCTTGAGATCTTTGATTGATGAATCCATTAAATTCGCAATTTATCTCATCATTAACTGATGAAACGGATTTGAAGTTTAAGATAAAAACTTAAGTTTTGTTACGTTGATAAGCGAGATAATTCTGATGGTGTCAGTAATATTACTTTAGTTTTTGACTCTTTTCACTACGATAAAGGTTAGTGAATCGATTCCAATGAGACAAAAGCTTAAAGAAGATTTATTCTCAAAGAAAGATAATTTAAATATGGGGCAATATATATGAGTATGCTAAGTTTATTTTCATAATTTTTATAATAAAAATTAATTTCTTCTAATGGGAGGATAAATATAAATGTATGCAAATATTTTAACATAATTTCTGTAACTATAATAAATCACAGTTTTCATAAAATTTCAAAGACATTAATTGGAAACTACATGCCGCACTCCAAATTAATATTTTGCTCTTTTATGTACGTATCTGTTTATACATGTGGTAATCATCTTTATTCGACCATAAAACACATCTTTCTCTTCCGTTTTCTCAGATAGTACCACTCACTAAATACTCCTCACACTCTTCACATTTCTGTTAGTACGCTTAATAGAAATATGAAGAGTATTACACTTAAAATCAAAAATAGATACAGTTCTACGTAATAATTTTAAATTAGCTGGCTTCATGTCTAATTTAAAATTAATGTACAAATGCAATATTTATGTTTTGAAAAGAGTGGTTAATTAATAAAATATTTTCTGGAAAACTAAAATATTCATTGAATTTCTAATAAGACAGAACATTTTAACTCTTCTTTAAATTCGTAAAATCTAGTGAATATTTGAATGTGCAAAACCTTTTGTATCCTTACCTTCTTTGAAATCATCTGTTTTAAGTGTAAAGTGCGTTGGATGTACATAACAGATTTTATAAAATTTTTTAACTGTTTCAATATTGAACAAATAAACTTGTGGAAGGCATTATATTTATGATACATGATACCTAAATTTTATTTTTCCACCCAGAACAACGTATGTTCATGTCATATGCCATTTTCAGCTATCTCGCCGAAAAATTAATGCCCTGATCTGCTATGTTGATCTTATGCGCACATTTTCTCTCTGCTCTCTATTTACAATCTTCTTGTTTTTACTACAACTTTACAACTTTCATAAACTAGAAAAAATTTTGCATGCATATATAAATTATTTATATTTTATTTTTAGTTCCATGTTTCTATTGTTTCATATTTCTATTAAATTTTATCCCTTAAAAGCCGTATTACACTGTGTCATCAAAAATAATTAAAATTTATATTTTAATAAACTATAAGGAATAATGCAAGGAAAAATAACATTTATCGATGCATATCATAACAATCAGAAAATAAACTTTCTTGAACTGATCAGTTAAATTTTACAAGCACAGATTTTATTCCTATATTTATAGTCTTACTTTTTTATATTTATAATCAAATTATATTTAATTAAATTTTATTATTTTTATAAATGAAAAAAGAAGCAACATTTATCTACTTAAAATACATTTTTAAGAAGCTACAATAATCGAATTATATTAAATGTTTAAATAAAAAATTAATTTCATGTCATCACAATTAATTTAAATGTATATTTTAATATTTCGTTAATGGTATAATAGACAGATTTATCATTTTCATTAAAATTAACATGTACAGCATATCAATTGGAAATATAATACCTAAAGCTAAGCAGCTATGTTTTTGTTAAGCATAAATTTTATCTTTATGCTTTATTTTATTCTTTCATAATTCGATTTTACGACATTTATAAATAACAAAAGGTTTTGCATTTATAAAGTGTTCACTTAATTTCTATACCCAAAATGTTGTAATAATTATATTATCTGTAAATAAAAAAATAAATGTTTGTCCTCAAAACTAATATGAAAATATATTTTAATAACTTATTAGGAATAAAATACGTGGAATATTTATGATAAAAGAATATTTATTGAAATAAAGCTTCCATGCAGTACGTCCAAGATAGCCTATTTATTATCATTTAAAGAAATAAATTTGAGTTTTCTAAATTAGTTTAAAAGCATATTTAATATCTTGTAACTGCTTCAATATGTGAAGAATGTAGTATTTATAGATATACTAGACATTGAATTAAAACCATATATATCTATAAAGTATTTTCGTTAGAAAATTTAAAGAAAAGTGTTCTATAATTTATAATAATGGAATGCATTTATAAAGAGATGGTGTAAAGTAAACTATATTCGTACACAAAACATTTGTAAAGCTGCAAATGCATAATATAATAGAATTGTCTCTTATGTGCTACCTTAATAATAAATATGGTTTTCAATATTGTGGTAGAAAACAAAGGGATTGCTGCTTATTTGTGAAAAGAAATTCGCAGTGTTAAGTGAATACTTTAAAAATCTATTTATATTTAGAAACATATATTATAGAGAGCATAAAAATGCATATCTTATATTATTTAGTATGATCATGAATTAGGACAAAATTTCTTCACGAGTAAAATTAATCATATTTTTTAGTTACATAAATACTACTAAAATATCACAGTACTGAAAAAGAAAAATATTACCCACTATATATTTAAAAATAAATGCAATATTTAATAAAAAAATTGCGAACGAAAAATGTATGTTAATAAATAGCATGTAATGCAAGTTTACAGTAATGTATTGCAGTTCAATTTTAGTACTATAATAAAAATAGCTAGTAGAAATAATGGGAAAACTGCAAAAATTATCTACAACGAGCAACTGTTGCTAAAACGTCACTAAATAAGGTAAAGCCTCAAATAATATTACCTTAATGTTTTTAGTATCATCATTCTATTGAACTTTTTCGCATAAAATCTTGGTAAAATGAAGTCTAGATTTCGTGAAGAGAATTACTATTTAATACATAGCAAAACAAATGTGTTCATTTTTAGAATATCTCATTAATATAGTCAGCAAAAAGTTATTAAAGCTGTTGTAGTGATAAGAGTTTTCGTTAAATTCCAATTCGGTGATGCACATATTTTGTATAATGTGCTTCACATTCTCTGAAGTTTTGGCATGATTCAAGTAGTTTTGAATTAACTCACAAATTGTTTACCAGTTATTTTCGACATATATTAAGACCTTTATTTAATGAAGAGGCTAATCTCTTCTAATTATATAGAAAATTTTAAATAGAGACTTGCTTTTGAAGTACAAACAGATTTTTAATTCATAAACGCTAAGTATTATTGAAAATAAATTAATATAACATTTTGCATCAATTAATTTCTATTTTTTATTTGTCTTTCCAACCAAAAAGATATCTGTGAGCAAATCAATAATAAAGTAAAAAATTATCCGTAAATATACTGTATTTTCAATTAAAAATATTATGGAATCAGGTAAAACTATTTCAAGAATATTGGTCATCACAAAATATGTAAAAATGACGAATATGTTTGAAATGTCGAAAAACATTTCAAGAAATTTGGAGAAAAATATTAGATTATAGGAAAAATTGTTAAATAGAGAATGTAGTTTGCTATTGTGAGGTTATTTTAGGAAGAAATGAATAAAATGTTTTTTACTTCAAGGAAGATTGAAGCATAGTGAAGAATAAACAATCGTTCTCTTCACTTATGTGTGTCGGTTCAGCTTAACCACTGTTTTTGAGGTGTGTTTTTATACAAAGATAGCCAGAGAACCGTCACCTCTATTTCAGTATCAGAGAAATCTTACGTTATGACAAAGGATGTTATATCATCTAACTGGTATCATGTTAAATAGCATCAGACCCTCTCTCCTTAGAAAAATGTCCTGTTACTGGTATGAGGCATAGGAATGAGATTTCGTTGACCTATGTTCACCTTACACCTAGTAACCGTAGACCACAGTTAGACCTAATTTCATCTTAATGGAAAAATTATCTGGAAATATACTGTATTTTTAATTAAAATATTCAAGAAAATTGGTCATCACAAAGTATGTAAAAATGACGAATTTGTTTGAAATGTCGAAAAACATTTTGAGAAATTTGGAGAAAAATATTAGATTACAGGAAAAGTTGTTAAACAGAGAATGCACTTCGCTATTGGGAGGTTGTTTTAGGAAGAAATTCGGAAAATGTTTTTTACTTCAAGGAAAAGTTGGTAAAATAGAGATTCGTTAATTGAAGGTTGGACTGTACTAGAAATTGTAGTATTCCGAGAAAAAAAATCGAATGCTTTACACAATAAAGTGTCATATACGATGATGAATGGCAGATCGGTTCACCTGCTCTGATTTTAGGAATGTGAGCTTGTGGTTAGCTAATCGGGGGTTATGAATCATTTATTTCAGTAGTATCCTGTGCCCCTATTTGTTTTGACTACATATTTATCCCAAGGCTGTTAAATTGGAATAAAGGAAAAAAATAAATGGCTTTCAAATTAGCTTCGTGTTGGTTAAAACTTTAGTGCATTAGGCAGAAGATGATGAGAGGGCACACACTAGTTAGGAGGTCCGTTTTAAGAATGCATTCAACAATCTGGGAAATTCCAATGCTAAATAGTGAGTATAGTGAATCATAACGCTTAACGAGCCTTTTTGACAGCGGTATCTTTTCCGGTATTTGTTGTTGTGTTTAATCTTTTCTTGACATCGGTAAATCCCATCTTCACCAATTAGAAGTTTAACCCGTAGAACGTGCCATTTGAGGCCGGATGCTTTAAAGTAATGATATAAATCGTAGATAAAAAAGAATAAGTTTGCGAGTGTTAGCTTTCATGGAGCTGTCTATAATAACCTTTGTGATTTCTTAAATTGCTATGTTATTATTGTTAAGTAACTGTGTTTTAGTTAAAATAAAAGCAATTATATAAGAATTGGGGAGAGTGTTCCATGGCAGAAACGTCGAACAAGGTTCAGTTAGCCACGATAGTACCTAAAGGTGTAGTTGTCAAGTTAATGTCTGAGAAATACATTTACAACGTTACGACAGGAAAAAATTCAATTATTATGGTACTTTCGTTGTAACTAGAACTATGTATGGAGACTATTTCTAAACCTCTTCATATAAAATAGCTTATTTCATTAATTTAAAAAATATAAAATCTATAAAATTTAAACTTATAAACCTATTGTAAAATGCGAAGATTTTACTGTATTATGACGCTAGAATATAACATATAATTTCTTAAGCGTCAAAGCAGTGGAAAAAAATAAAAATAAAATTTTAAACTCGTGAAAGCTTATTAAATATTTACAATGCAGCTATTTCAATAAAGCTAGTGCACTAATAAGATAACTTAATAACGAAAATAAATATTTATATTTTACACAGTGAACCATGCAGTGGTCTATCCTAAACCCGCCAACGACCAATAAAGAGTATTAACACTTTTATAATTTTTCAAAACTTGGCCTCAACACAGTCATTTTCATTTGACACTTTGATTAATGCTTTTATGAATTAGTAAATTACATTAATGTGAGAAATATGAAAGTGTAAATTGTAAATAAAGGAGTTCTTTAAAAAATACAAGTCTTACATACGAGATGGAAAACGTTAAAAAGAGTTCAATTTGACTCCGAGGTTTTAAATTACGCTACCTGCATGGAACCGTAGATTCCGGTATAGTTCTGCAATAAATAAATAAATACTGTAGCACTCTGAACTAAACTGAAAAAGGTCAAATCGAGCCTGTAAAAAATCTAGTATTTAAATAATTTTTCAACTTCTAAAATCAATTTTTTGAAAATAACATATGTCATTTTCAAAGGTACAAAACCGTCATGCATTTGCTCTGTAAAACGGTGATGATTTTAGTTTAAAAATATGTTTTCAGAAATACCGCATAAAGACAGTCAAAATCTCTTAATGACATTTTATGAGGCAAATCACTCAACGAAGCATTTAAAAACTTCAAAGGACTACTTCATTCCACTGTCAACTTTCGCTTATCAAAGCGCTCTTTTAGAAATAAAGCACCTGAATCACTTTAGTTGCTTTTCGTGAAAATAGCTGTTTACAGAAGATAACATTTCTAATAATACAAACCATCGTGAAATGTTTTCTTCGGTAGTAAAAAAGGTTTCTAGATAATAAGCGCAAACAAAAACATAAGAGCATGAAACCAAATGTATTGCAATAGATAAGTCATTTCACCTACAGGACAAACCCTTAAATTATCTTGAAATAGCTTTGATAGCTTATCATAGATTTTTTAATTCAAATTTCACCTAGAAAAAAAAAAGATCTGATTTGAACACCAGATGACTTCTTTTGTGCGCCTAAAATTTATGGACATTTTTAAATGCCCATTTAAGCTGATTTTGTTTGATTGTGAGATACGATCCTCTAATTTTTCACTAAAGCTGAGATTTGCACAATGGCTAAAATTTTTACTTTTAATAACATAAAAAGTTATACAATATTATATAAATAGTGATTATAGTTTTTAAGTACTGCCATCAGGTGGCAACTGGTAGTGTATTTTATTATAGAGAGATTTTTTGTTATATAGTGTTCAGATTGCAATAAAATTTAGAGATGCATAACTGTATTTTACAAAAGCACTTAATACAAAATTAATTTCAACTTTCTATGGCTAATAATTCTTTATTTATCGTTAATATCAGCTATTAAAATTTTACGCTACATGGAATGAAGATTGCAATCAAAAAGGGAGGCTAACAGTTATGTGATAACAGTGCTAAATGCAAAATTTCATTACTTTGCGTCTTATCATTTTTCAGTTATACGAGATACACCCATACGTGTGTACAACTGAACAGACGTCTCAACGAAACGAGTCAAAACCACATGAGGGATGGTCAAAATGGATATTTAAAACTTTAAAGCTAAAGTTTACTTGTACGTACGTACTAACATAATGTTTAAATAATCAAAATAGATTCAGACAGGGTCAAAATAGATATTTCCCTTGAAATATGAAGACTGAAAGTTTTTGCGATTACAATATTTTTTTTCCAAGGGGGTAAAAAGGAAAGAGTAATCTATCAATAATTATGTCTTATAAAACTTTTTAACATTTTTAACCCAACTAAATTGATATTACTTAAAATATATCTACTCATTGCTATGAATTTGATATAGAGAATTTAAAATATATTTTACAAAGGCAACCGTTAAAGATTATTCTTCCTATTATTATAAAGTACTTTTTAATTAATTTAGAAATTTTCTTTAAGAAGGGGAATATTTTGAAGAAATTTTTTTCTTAAGTTCAAATCATAGTTTATACTGAAATATTCAATAAACATATGTTTTATTGCGAATATGATAGTTCGAATGCGTTTAACTTGAAATAAAAAATCTAGAAATTATGTATATATGTTAAGAACGAGAATACGTGATACAGAACTAACTAGATATCGATAATTTGTAAATCTTATCTATCCTATTGTACAACAGTGTTTAGTTAAAATATTTGTACAACTAAATGCAAACTATTTTCACCGATAATCAAGTAGAAGACTGTTGCGTGTGTTTCACTGAAGTTGTATAAAAACGGAACAGAAATTATTGGTTTTAAAGGAGGAGTCTGCACTTAAATTAAGAGAAATAAAATTCCAATAAATTATTTGGATGTTTTGTGATAATTATGATGGAGATAATGCTTAGGAGAGGGCTTCTATAATATAAAGTGATTGCTAGTGAAGCATCCAAAGAAAATATGGGGTCTGTTATGATACAAATAAGTATTTATCATATTTTAAATAGCAAAATAAAAAAAATTGCGATGAATAATTTTACTTTGCAGCAAAATATCCCCATACTTTAGATTTATCTCTTACAATTAATCGCATTTAAACATTGTTCACATTATCATTAGTTTAAACATAGAAATGTAAAGTACAAAGTACTAAATCATCCCATCTTATTTATAATACAGGTCTATATACAACAAGCACAGTATGGCCTACACTCAAGTATAACGTTACATTGTAAATATACTATGGAATCATAAAATAAATACTGTAATAGTTTTGTGCACTTTACGTAATTTATACGTAATAATGTGTAAGTAAATGTATAAGAATGTGTCAGAGTTTTGGATAATAACTATTACTTAAAACTTATTCCAGTCAAAATTGTATACCATTAAATATATATATTTATTATTTTACTCCTGGAAACCATGCATGTAAAACTGCTGTTAATGAAAGATATGTGAAAAACAAAGAGTTGCGTTAGACCGTTTGAGTTGGAGGAAGTGTGCTGTTGAGGCAGCTAAGCCTGCAATAGGTTGTCACGCTATTAAAGAAGAAAAAGAACAGACGGAGAAGACCGTATAAATTATTATATTTATATGATTTTTATACTGATAGCAGTCCCTTTAAGAGAGCTTACTAGTTACATGCAGCAAATCTAAATAAAATTTTCTACACATACACACATATATATACGAATATAAATATATATATATATATTATATATATATATATGTATATATATATAATATATATTATATATAATATATATATATATGTATATATTATATATATATATATATATATGTATATATATATTATATATATATATAATATATATATATAATATATATATGTATTAATATATATATATATATATATATTTATATATATAAATATATAATATATATATATATATATATATGATAAATATATATATATATATATATATAATATATATATATATATATATATATATATATATATATATATATATATATATATATATATATATATATATATATATATATATATATATATATATCTATATATATATATATATATATATATATATATATATATAGTGTGTCTAAATAATGAAATTTTGACTACAATATTAATTTCGATTTCCTTGAATGAAATAGTTTAGTCTTTCTTTTAAAAATAATCAATTCAGCTTTTAAAACCTATTAAAACGGGACATGAGAGCGTATACCTTCATTTTATTAAAATGTGAATCATTTTTATGTGACATAGTATTGTAAAAATATCTATAGTAAAAATATAAAAAAAATGTAGAATATTAAATAATAAAATATCACGGAAAATTATTAACTAATAGAATATATTTTATAAACAAATATATTTTACGAAATAAACGAAATTTTAACGAAAATAACCTTTAAATCTTCCAAAATCATTGTTTTAAAATTTAGTTTATGCGATGACTAATACTTTTCTGTATTTTATGCGACAAGCTGTATCAAATCATTCCAAAAATTCAAATTTTAAATAAATAAAAAATCATATCTAATCTAATAGCATTTCATTTTTATAATTGGTTTAAAATTGACATTACTGAAGACATAGTTTTTATCAGCTTACGATGATAATATCTAAAGATGTATAATATGTATAAATTCGAAATTTAGCCTACGCGTTTCCTCCAATTACAATAATAATAGCAAAAATAATCTTTTTACATACTTTGCATATTTTATTTTATTTATTATTTTAAAAATTTCGTTTTACTAAATTGTTATACATTTTTAACACAAATTGAAAGATTTTTTTAAAAAAGAAATAATTTAAAAACGTTTTCGAAATTTCCATTGTATTCAATCTGTCAAAAAATATTTGATAGAATTAGTAAAGTATGAGCTATTCCAGTATGTTCTAGAATCTCATTTAATAACGGTATTATTAAGTATATTTTATGTCATTAATTATAAGAAATTTTGACAGTATAAAGTTTCACAACTATTATGTATACAGTAAAAATGCTAAATATATTATTTATAATATTACTGGGATAGAAAGAGTTAAAAACTTTCACTTTTAGATCTGTTAAAGAATATGTGTCCCCTTAACAAAACTTAAATTATTATTTAATTTATCTTACGTTTATTTACTTCATTCAAATGCTTTAAAATTTGAACTGCATCTGTCTGAAATACATTTTCTGATTTAGTTAAGGAACTATTAAGCTGTACCTATGTTTGAATCTTCTGGTAATGATTGTAGAAGTGAATTGCAATTCCATGAATTGCAATGTTGACATTTCAACGAACTGCAGCATCCTTTTTCATCGTTACGCTGCCCAATATGTAAAGAAGAGCTTCATCTATTTGGGTCAATACCGTTTGGATAACACGAAATCGCTGTTCAAGCGAAAAGAAGCGGAAATGTGCCGAAAAGAGCTAGTTTCCGTTTCGAGACCAAACAAGTATGTCTTTTAATCTCTGTCTTTGTAATTTGATTAGAAATCACCCTTTAATTTCGGAAGAACAAAAAAATGGATTAGTAAACTTAACTCTGCGTCTCGGTCATATTATAGGAGAGATTCAGTATGACATGCGTATTTATGGGGATGCGCAGACAAATTATTTATATGGAGTTTTTGATTAGCACATAAGGATTTTAACAGTTATCTGAATTTAAAACTTTAATTCAGTTTTTTAAACTTGTTTTAAATAAGTTAATGTTTGCAGCTGTTAAAATGGTCTTTATAATCATTAGTATTTAATCAAGCGATCACTGTTATATTATTAATACAATTTGTGGGTAAAAGTTTGTACAGGTAAATAGTGAGAATTATGAAATAGTGAAACCTTTCTGTATAAAAAAATTTAATTATTTAAAAAAAAACCACTTTAAATTAAAAAATATCTCTAAGACCTGGAACAGTAAAAGAACATTTCTAAAAATGATTAAACTGTTAACCACAGCTGTCTGTGATTAGCAGGAAACTGAAAAAAAATGTACAACCTGAAATCATCTTTTAAGGGGAATATTTACCATACCAAATATTTAAAAGGCTGGCGATATCATGCTTGCAAGTAAATGGTCTATAACATTTCCTCAATATTTTTATTACTTGGACTCATATTCCGAGTTCTCTTTTTCTGACTTCTTTTTCTCTATTTCATCTTTATAATATGCTAGAACTTTGTACCGGAAAATTCCTCGAGTTTTGTCGCGTCTTTTATGGATTGAAATCCTAACATATGTACTTTATTCGCAGTATGAATTCTGTTCTTGAGACAAAATGCAATTTAACCTTTTTTTCTGATATACATTGAATGTGTGGGTTTCTGCGTGAAAATATGAAGAATTGCATTTTTATTTTAATATAAAAGTAAATCAAAATATGAATAATCTTGAATTTTGACTCAATTTCTTTATCCTAATTTCTAACATGTTTTATCCAATTCAGCATGCTTTATCCAATTCAACGACAGCAGATTTTGTATTAAACAGATATACTCCTGTTGAAGGGGAAAAATATTAAAAAAAGATGACTTGATTTTAAAATGTAAAGAAAAAATTCAGAAAATAATACATTTATATTTATATATGCTCTAATAATAATTTTCTCTCTCTCATTCTCTAAGTCTATATATATTATTTAATATCAAGAATAATTATCAGTAAAAAAATAAATACTCATAATGAAACGTTATAAAACTTTAATGCCAGAGGTCGTCTCGATATCGGTGTCTGGATTTAATATTCCGCAGCATTACCAGCGACAAATAATTCATAGGGTTTTGGTATCTTGAAATCTTAATTAAAAAATATGAATGCGATTAAGATATAAAAGAGCGAACACACCCTAGAAGTTAATTTTAGCTGTAACAAAAGTTATCAGATAGTATTGTGCGCAGCTATGCTTTATAAGACGAATAATATCGGTATCATAGGCGAAGTGAATGAATAGCCATTATAAACGTGGAACTAATTCTTCGAAAATCTTCCTTTAAAGTTGTAAATAAAATTTAAAAGACCATTAAACTCAAGATTACTTTTCATAGTGCTAATAACGCAACAGTAACTTCTAAAATGGAAATTTAATGACACTGGTATTTAGTCATTTAGAGCTACGTTGACGGTGGATATGATACGACTTCGTGAACAATATTTTGACCTTAATTTATTTTATTCATGGCCGTTGCTTATTCATCTAATGATCAAATTGCCAGGAAATATCGTTAACACTATACGATTCGGTAACAAGAAACTATTAATAAAAATTGATGTTAAAGACATTGTTAAAATTAAATTTACTTTACTCGGATAATTTAACTAATTATTTATGTGATACAAAATATAACTTTGTATTTCATTTTTTCGCATTGGTATTAACCTTTAAAAAACTTAAAAAAAATTTCTAAAATAAAAATTTTCTGAGTATATATTATAATTTATTATATATCAAATTAAATAAAATTATATAATATAATCCATTAATATAATTTGTGTTCATCAATTACAGTATTTGAAAATAACATTAAAACATTATATAAGTGACACTATAAATATAGATGATAATTCAAAATCTTAATAAAATTCTGATATTTAACCACTTTCATTTTTTTTCCTAAACAAATGGTCTTTGAAAATCAGCATAATTTTGAAAACAAAATTTTATGTTCAGATCATTATATAGAGTCAAATGAACGGTTAAAACTGTTACAAATATGAAATGTATTATTTTAATTATATTATAAATTCAAGTGGACAGTATAAATATTGAGATATTCATATCTTTTGTCTTATAAAATTCTAATATTTAACCACTCTCAGTTTTTCCTAACATATGGTCTTTGAAAATCGCATATTTTTGAAAACATAATTTTATGTTCAGATCAATTATGTAAAGCCGAATGAGCAGTTAAAACTGTTACAAATATGAAATGTATAATTTTACTTTATTCTAAATTTTATTCATTAAGAAATTGCATTCATGCTTAACTTTTTGCCAAGAGCTCGAATTTCTGCTGTCACACGTTCTAAATTTTACAGCATATAAAAAACATTGAATTATTCCTCTTTGTTTTAATATTATACATTCGTTTTACATAAAATATCAAGCACAAAATCCTATTCTATTGTCACTTGTAACAATTATGTGAGAAATGAGAAATATTATTTCTTTTATTTTGATTGAAAAGGAAAGTTTTTATCCAACCCGTTTTGGCAATACTTAATGATGAAGCGAAACCTGGGCATAAACATGTGATTAAAGTATATTGAAATTTATTAATTAAAAAATTAAATAAGAACTTCAGTGATAAAACAGGAACTATTTTCTAATATCAAGTAATTTGTAGAAGTAGAGGAAATAATTTTTTGTTTTTTAAATTTTTTTTCTATAAGAACTGGGTTTAAAATTTTGAGTACCGATGAGATGATATTCGAGAGTTACCTAATATTTTGTATAAAATTTCAATGTTCTTTCTGTAACTAAATATAAGAAGCTTTGAGGAATTTTAATGGACACTTTTAAAGTGTTTTCACTCGTTTACGAAGTAAGAATATGGTATAAACACTTATAATCTTATTATCGTTTCTTGTAAGATGCTCATTATAGCTGTTAATTTCCATGTATTCATAGACAGAATAATGGATAAGATAAAATAACAAATTTTGTGTCAGAATGTAAAAATCAATGCAAAACTAAAGAAAAATAAAGCCCATTTGAAAGCAAATACCTGTTTTGCGCCTATGAACAAGTTGCTTTATGATTGCAAACTAAGCACACAAACTGTACTTGCCAAGTTGGTTCGTTGTTTCGTTGGTTTGCAGCCTTATAGACTAGTACTTTTCTACAGAAAGGTTAATATAACTGAGACCTGCTTCTTAAATGGTACTCCAACTGTCTAAGAACGTAGATGTAAGAAAAAAAACCCGAAAAGCAGTTCCCTACCTACTCGACAATCATCTCACTTCAGAGTTGTGGGTTTTCCTAGAAAGGGAAGTATAAAAAGTTTAATTTTTTTTTGTCCGTAAGTCAGTGTGTTTAACTTTGTAAAGCATAAATTATTAGGATAGATTTATATCACAATTTTTCTGTGAAATCTTAAATGGTGAAGAAGTTTTATATTGGCGGCTAAATGGTGGCCAGGTAGTTACAGACGGCCCATGTGTAAAAGTTTGCGCCCCGTGGTGGAAAACAGGAAATTGATAAATGAAGAAAATACTTCATTTATTTTCCATACTTATACCTTATTAATAGTGTTTATTTCAATTCCTATATTTCTATAATAATTCATCTTAATTTTGGATATTTTCAAAGTATGTTCCATAATGCAGGTTTATTATTTTTTTTCTAATTTTGCTCACTCTTTATATAATGCAACAATATGCGCTTGTTAAATAGGGAAGATTTCGAATACTTCATTTCAATTTCTAAATTCGTTAGATTACATAACTCACATCGCAGTTTGTTTACTTAACTATTAATTATCTATAATTAAATTATGATTGGTGTATGAACAATGTAATTTGCAACGGAACAACTGCTAACGTGTCGGTGTTTCTTGTATCTTTTTATCTGACCCTACTTCAGAGTTAACATAAAATGCATTTCAGAATCAAGATGTGTTTACTTTATGATTACATTCTTAGGAAACAACCTTTTGTTTAATGATGTTTGAGGCTACTGTTGATGAGACACAATATCATTATATATTTTTTTAGCTCTATGTTTTGCTTTCTATTCAGTTCTCTTGATCAATTTGTACTATATATATATATATATATATATATATATATATATATATATATATATATATATATATATATATATATAGGTGTATATGTCTGAAACGACGCTTATATTTGTCCCACACTATAGTGAAAAAAGTGGAAGCTTGATTTAAAATGCTTATCCATTTTGATCATCCATTAAACACGGAATCATAAGGCACAATAGGAAATACTTCAATAGTCGGGGTGAAATCTCTTTAACTTAACTGACAAGAAAAAGACAGCTAGTTTAATTTATTCTAGAAACTCTACTCGGTTTATGCTCAAAGCACAGCTGTACACGAGCAAAAAGGGAAGGGCTTTCATAGGTTTTACAGCTCCAATATATAGCCTTCTAAAAATGTGAGGATCTGACATAAACCCTCTATCCTACACGTGGGTGATTTCACAGGCTAAGTCTAGATTTTATGCATGTTATCTGTGCCTGACTCTGAGTACATGTCACTGAATTAGGATGAAAAATGAAGTTAAAATTTGAAATTAGAATTTAATAATTTATAGTGGTCATTTTTTATCATTAATTATATATAGTGTGTAAGTATTAAAGAAAATTATGTCCACTTAAAAAATTAAGATTTTTGCATATTCGTGTATAATTTGTTCTTCTCTGTTATGAAATAAAAGTATTACCTCTATTTTTAAAAAATTAAGAGTTCTAACAGAAAAAAAACATATGAAACAACATTCCTTTGATTCCCATTTGGTTCCTTCTTATTCTACTATTTTCACATGTTTACAAACACTATGTCTTACATTGCATCAAAGGATTTTTAATGATTTTCACAAGAAACTGCCCAACTCAAATAAATATGTAAAGAATCTTTATTTTTCTCACATGTAAAATATGAAATATGTGTCATATTAACCTTTGATTTTGATAGATACATATACACATGCATACATACAGTGTGGTCCTCCGACACTTCTAATGTGGCCTACGGGGCTTTTTGAGCTAGCCAGACCTGATTAATACAATTTTAGACCGTCAATATTCATATGATGATGTTTGACATTTTGACTAGACCTTTTACCTTGTCAATCAGGGAGATACAAATCTCATTCATAGTTAAAAGTGAGTAAAAACACAGCAAAACATAGCTAAAATAAAGATTGATAAAGAAAATAAATAATGAAATATTTTTATCTTAAAAAGTTAAATTTAATAATATTTTTAAATTAAGCTAAGTACTGGATTTTATTCTGAAATGAAATGTAATGATATATTGCATAATTGGTAATTGGAAATTGAAATAAACACGAATAAAATAATTTTCACATACGATGCATCAGTATTTTTTTTTCAGGATTGCAAAAGGATAAACATGCTATTAAATATTTAAAGTTTGACAAAAAAAATCATGATTAACTGAGAAAGTACTTAAAGTACAAAACTGCAAACAGTTACACTGATGCTAAAGAAATCGAGTACCATCAGAAATTTAAAAATAAAGAAAAAATCGTATTAAAACGTAATTGGGTATTCCTCCCAGTTTCCTTCCCTTTTCGAAATACTGTCAATGTGGTGTTCGTTGAATGAACATATAATATATTAAATGGATTTTAAATTTCCTTTACCGATTGCGTATAAGCAAGATTGACTTCCGTTATAAATCCAGGAAAAACACCAAATAAAATCTCGTAAAAAAGGCAAATTCATTCATATAGAAACTTGATGATTTTCTCCCGATTCTGGAAGTGATTACATATAACAGTATTTTTATTTGAATTTTTAAGATACTTTTGTAGCTAATATACAGTGGGAAGGGAGCGAAATTAGAAGGAGAACTAAACAGATTTTTGGTATTTTCTAGTTTAACTGAATTATATGAACAAATAATTGGTTCCAGGTTTCGAAGGTATTTTTGATTTAGATTCAGGTGCTAATCAAATTGCATTAACAACAATTTATAAAGGTTGGGCTATTTAATTCATTTCGCATATGTGCATTAATATGGATACGATACAAATAATCTTATTATTTATTTTTTGCCTGTCTGCTACAACTGGATCTTCTATGCATCAGGTAACGCTTGACCTGTAGGTATATTTCTATACCTACTTTCGAGTTTTATTTGAACTCGATGCTGAGATGTCATTATTTCATGAGAATTGCGATCAACTGGATCTTATTGGGAATACCTTGGATCTTGCCCGTTTGGTGAATTCGCACATTTTGCCCATGGGATTGTTGTTACTCATTCCCCTGGTGCAGAAAACCTACATCAGGTCCAATGGACCCGTTCGCAATATGCGACTGGTTCTTTTGAGCTAGGAATCACGAGGGCAGACTGTCTACGGTGTTCATTGCAGATGAGTTCTTAGGCCAGGGCAAAAATGTAGAAATAAACTAACATCCCTGGCTTTGTAGCACAGTGCCGAATTATTCTTAAAGATTTACTGTTCATCACCAAGAAACAATTGTGGCGGAAGTCGAATTTTTTATATGCACTTGGACTAGTCATACCATAGGGTTTATTTCCATATATGTAAGTGTTCCATATTCTCGAACGAAATGACAGATCCCACCACGACACTGAGTGTGTAACCTTCTCTTCAAGGTTGCCTAGATGGAGCTGTATCCCAGGGAGTCACTGAACAAATGTAGTTATGGCGACCAAAATATGAAATTTTGATTCGCTGGAAAAACATAACCGTAACAATTATAACAACAAAAACCATTATTCCCGATCTAAAACTAAACTTTTTTAAAAAGTAGTATTTAGTTTACTCCAGTCTAAAATAGCCATATTTAGATATATGTTTTGACGAAAAACTCTGCACTTCATCTTACACTAAAAGAAAAATTAGCTTTAAAAATGCAAGTAGTTCTTGGCGCCTTTATCTAAATGAAAACATTTTGAAACATATACAATATTGAATAGAAATTGAAGCAAGATGGAGATATGGAAATAATAATTAGAAACTTTCCTTAGATAAACTTGATGCTTTTATTTTCTTGCTGTATATTCGGGGTGTTTTCATGCAACGGACTTTCGATTCATGTCTTGTCTATAAAATTGGGAAGCAGATATTTTAACGACCTATTACAGGAAGGAGATTTAAAGAAATTTGCAATTTGATGTCAAATCGACTAGATCACAAAAATTTCTAAATGACAGATTCACTCTTGTTTCCGAAGTATGGAACAATTTTATTGAAAATTGTTTATTATGTAATAAACCTGGTGAAACCATCACTATAGATAAACAATTAACTCAACGATAAAAAAAGTGCAAATTTATGCAGTACATTGCTGTAAAGCCCTACAAATTTGGAATAAAATTTTGGTTAGCTGTTGATTTGTCAACAAATAATGTTCTGAATAGGTTCCCATACTTAGGAAGAAATGCGATCTGTTTCTGTAACAGTTGGAGAACACGCAGTGCATCATTTGATGGAACCCTTCTATAACAGTCGCAGGAATGTAACGATCGACAATTTCTTTATAACATTGAATCCAGCGAAGAGTTTAAAGCAAAATAGTCTGAGTTTGGAGGGCACTATAAACAGAGCAAAAAAAGTTTTCCCATATATCTCCAAGAAAGCTAAAGATGAGCTGTGTTCTAGCAAAATAATTTTACATATCATATCAGTACAAAAATTACAAAAATGTTCTTTTGCTAAGTACATTGCATCAAAATTTAAATGTATCAGACAATATCGCCAAGATTGCCTATGAAGTGTAAAAGAATGTAAAATGATTTATTTTCTTGAAATTCCTTTTTAAAATGTATGTTTCTTTTGCAGTTTGTCATCAAACTTATTTCCTAAAAAGGTGTTTTAATGTTATTTTAATTTAAAATATATTTTAAAATTTTTTTAAAATCCCACTCAAATGACCGTTTATGGCCGTTGTAGGTATATTTAAACCGTGGATGTCGGAGTGTTAAATTAGTGCGACTTTTTTGGTGATGCAGCGTTTCGATGTAGTTTTAGTAATTTTTGCGCCATTTACCCGAAATCGATGTTTATACTGATGAGACCCTTCTTTCAAAAATTACAGAAGTAAATATATATTTTTTCTGAAAAATTAAATAGATCCTTCCAAAGAAAAAGGACTAAAGAAAATTATCAAAAATATTTTAATAAGAATTAAGAAATACTTGAGTATCTCAAAAATAAACACTTATTTCACATGGCGAACTTTAAAAATGATGGTACATCGAAAGGTTGTTTGTTCTACAATTGATGTGGTTGATGTATGGAAACTAGAAAAAATAGAATTAAAAATCTTATATGTTGTTTTATAACAGAAATCCTGTTATAGATATGACCACATCACTGACGAAACGTGTCGAGTGATAATGCAATATATATATATATATATATATATATATATATATATATATATATATATATATATATATATATATATATATATATATATATATATATATATATATATATATATATATATATATATATATATATATATATATATATATATATATATATATATATATATATATATATATATGTATATGTATATATATATATATATATATATATATATATATATATATATATATATATATATATATATATATATATATATATATATATATATATATATATATATATATATATATATATATATATATATATATATATATATATATATATATATATATATATATATATATGAATTAAAAACTACAAAGTTCTATTTATTTTGTATGTATTTTAAAAAGGGTTTTAATCTTACTTTTGTAATCACCACTTTTCTCATCTCTTATATTTACTCTCTTGGCAGTTATTACTCTTTAGATTTATTGTCGGAGAATAATTTCAACCTTCTTATTCATCGAAAGCCCATATGAGGATCTCAATTTAAAAAATAAAAATAGGTTTAAATTTTGTTTACACTAAAGATAAATATATTTAGTGTCAATTATGCATCCAGACTTTATATGTGATTTAAAATGTAGTTAAGTTATCGATAACAATTTATAGTCCGAGATAGAAAAGTGATGAATCAGGTTTATTGAAGAAGTTAATGTTAAAACAAAATATTTGTTTGTATTAAATTTTGTTTCTTTTCTATTACTTATTTTAAAATATCTTTATATCAACATAAAATGCTAATATAAGTATAAAATTTATGATGTAAATGCTATGCCCCTTTTGTTTATTTTTTTAAATGTACTTGTATATTGCCCCACGCATTCAAAAGTCTTATAATGCTTCGTGGATTTCATTCCCAACTATCATGCAGATTATTTTTGTATATCTTCTAAATGTCATATTTTGTTTCATTTTTCTATATATTGTTTGATTTACAGTACTGAAAGCCATTCAAACATCATATACGGCTGAATGAATTTTACTCACTAGATTAGTGCAGATGGAATTAATTTTTTTTACTTTACCTAAATTCCCTGTTGATTATTTTATTTTTAAAAGGAATTATTATTTTTTTTTTTGCATCCCCTAAATGCCCTATCTATTTTTGCATTTTTCTAAATGCACATGGATTTACAGTTCCCCAGCTATTTAATCCTCTTTCGGATCTATACTTGAAATATACTTACGAGAATATCAAGTTGAAGAAATTATTTTTTACCTTATACCGTATACTAATTTAAATATAACAATTCATAAAATAATACATATCCTTAATTTTCATGTTTTAAATTAGCGATGGGGTTTAGTAACTATCAGAAATCATTATTACGTACTCATTATAAAAGGTTTCACCTCTTATGCGTGGTCACCATGCATTTTTTTCTGTTTCATATCCTTGAAGTAAATAAACTCAAATTGCTCATTTGCATATGACTTGACCGATTGAAACAATGAATAGCTATGCAACCATAGCACAAACTCTAAACACGCATTGAACCCTGACCAGCAACCACTACTACTACGTGATGCAATTTTGACAGTTGCGTAAAATTGCGCCAGAGAAAAAAAAAAAAGTTTTATTTGCTTTAAACACGTTGGCGGTGCTTTTACATTGATTTTTTTTCTCCGGTTAACAGGATGTTCCAAATGTTCAAAATGTATCTAATGATTTATGTAATTATTTCAAATAATTTGCGTAACTTCATTTTTGTATTATGATTTAGTCAAATTGTTTTGTGAAATAAAATGACAGAAACTTTTTGTCATTCAGATTTCAATGAAATTTCCCTATTTTGCATCCATAAAAGATTTCAAATACATTAAGTATAAATAATATTATATTATTATTAATTATTATCATTTTGCTACATTTTCTCTAGCGTCAGTTTCATAACATCTAAAAGAAGTTTTTCTCCACACTCTGTTGTTTACATTGAACAATGTTTCTAAATATTTTTGTTTATTTATATTATTAATAAGAATATTTATTCTGAATATCGATCTGCTCAGCTTTACAAAACAGAAAGTATTAGTCTACAGCAAATGTTACTATATAAACACATATTTCTTACAAAAAATCTATATAGTGTTAAAAAACTTACTTTTTAACTACTTTTTAAAATATATGTTGCGTAAAAACTTGTTGAAATAGTTCTATTTCATAATTATTTTTTCTTTATGTACATTACAGTAGATTATTTGAATACAAAATATTATTGTAGAGGATTTAAAATGTCTTAGCGGTATAAATTTAACATGAAACCCTTGAAAATTAAACAGTTCGAAAAATAAGTTTAATTCTTTGTTACGGGCGACATTTCCCATACATATTGGTTCTATAATTCATTTTAAATAATAAAATGGATATAATGGATATATAACATTATACAATAATTAATTGATGTTCAATCGAAATATAAAGACTTTCTTAGTTGTGTTTACAATTCAAACTATATTTATAGAACAGCAGTTATAACAAATAGGTTCGTTGAGATTGTCATAAATTAGTTATGTTAACAAGAGTGCAAAACTATTTGATTAAAAATGCACTGAAATTCATTATATTTAAAATTATTTTGTTTATTGCAGATAAGAATTCTCTCTTTTTTAATATGACTGATTTAGTTTAATCATATGAAGGGTATTAATTTTAAATTTGATTCTTTTACTTAATAAAAGCTACAGCAAGTAAACTTTATTTATAATATAATATTGTATGCACTAAGCCCGTGACAAAATATACTAAAATTCCAAAACCGTACTTAAACATAATATTAAGTAAAGATTGAAAGGAAATGGATTCATCATAGCCATCATAGCAAGAACGAACAGCTTCTTCAGCAAAGACAGGTATTCTAAGCGGTATTCTAAGTAATTCGAAGCATAACCAAGCAATATCATATGTGCATGTATATGAAACAGTTACTTACCATGAGTTTTTACATGAATTTGTGTCTTGATTCCATTGGATGTTTTGTAGATTTAGTAGACTTTAAAGTATACTAAAATATTTTATTTACGAGTCAGCACATTTTAAAATAATATTTTGATTTTAAAAGTTCAGTCTACATTCACGATTGAAAGAAAGAGCAATATCAGTTGAACACAGTAAAATGAAGAAAAATAAGTTTCTCAATTCTAAAGAGTTTGCTATAAACAACTCCCTCTCTTTTTGTAAATGAAGGAAAACATAATAAAATGCTGAAATGTTTATTTTGATGGTGTCGGTTCTATTCTAAATTTAGATTATCACTAAAATGTCTCAGCTGGATTTACAGATGTTCTTTCCTTTGGAAATTTTAAGAGTGCATTGCCTTCAGTTACACAAGGTAATTACTTTACTCTTTGTATTTACCCGATTGTTTAGAGAAAAAAATCTAGTGCAAGTAAAAACTCACTTGCGTCTCATTTTTTACTAGAGATCTTCACGGAAATACCTTGTTAAAGTTGTACAAGATGTTAAATGGGAGTTTTTTCTTACCATTAATTTGGTCATTCTTTATTAACCGTACTTTATTTTTTTATTTTTTTTTTGTTGTTGTTATCTAATCAAAAAGTTTCAAGTTAGTTTTTGAGCATAGAAAAATTTCATAGCTTTTTGTATCAGTTTTTATAGTTATTGATAGCTAATAGAAAATATCAGCACTTATTTCATCATACTTATGCCTAGGCATTTTATGGATTCATATATTTCTAAATCTCAACTTTTAAATTTCTAATTAATACGCTAAGATATTAAATTGTTTTGTTTAGGAAAAGTGAAACTATTTACAAAAATTTCCTTCTTTAATTCTATTGAAAATACAATTCTAATTTCTTTTTTATTTTAAAAATGTCATTGTTTTTTATATAAAACAGTTTACTTCTAAAAATGCAAAAACTTCATAAACATTTTACTTAATGCCTTAAATATTTTACAGCTGATTATTTTATATATCTTTTGAAATTTTATAGAAATTTGGCTATAAAATATTCTTTTAGTTATATGAAGGAACTAAAATACAAAATTTCACTACGCATTAGAATTTATCCCTTTCTATATTGAAATATTTCAGATAAAGATACAGAACAAAATATACATAATATGTTTGTTAATATTTAGGAATTGAAATACTTGAAATATATATACATATGTAA
Source organism: Pardosa pseudoannulata (assembly GCA_032207245.1). NCBI lineage: Eukaryota > Metazoa > Arthropoda > Arachnida > Araneae > Lycosidae > Pardosa > Pardosa pseudoannulata. The sequence continues at coordinate 10,812,899 of CM063503.1, read as the reverse complement.
ACAACAACTCCTTCCAAATGATAAAAATTAAGTTAGGGGTATATATTTATAATTGCTAAAATCATTCCGTGCAGATGTGTATATTGAAGAATATTAACAGTTTCCTCAAAACGATTCATTGATTCTATGCGATTTTCTAAAATACTATAATTTTTCACCGTAAGTATTATATGTAACTAACCGCAAAAATTTACTTTTGTTAGGAATTTTAGATCAAAAACTGAAATCAGTTTTAAATTTTTTTAAAAAGCTATTGTTGCATAAAAAAATACTCCTCTGGCAAAGGGGCATTTATTTAACATTTTAATTTAATTATTCTTAAAAATTTCACCTTTAATTCAATATGCCGCCTTCAAAAATCAATACATTTGCTCAGTAAATGCTCATTAAAAGTTCCAAACAATTGCAAACCTTTTTAATGCACAAACAAAAAGTAAAAACCGGAAAATAGCTGGGCCACACGATTTTTTGCGACCAAATCAGGCCATTACGGACCATACATGATTAAAGTGAAAATAGGACACAATAAAAACAAGCAGTCAGGCAGTTTAGAACGACATTGCATCACAAAGTGAGAGAGAAACTGTTTTCGGCATTTAACTCAAATTAGAATATCCATGTTCCTATAAAGAACGAGCTTTGAGATGGATTAAACTCCGTTAGTTTCATCGAATACGAATTCTGCTTTAAGAGAATGATTTGTTATTAATACCAGTGTGTTAAAAGTTAGTTAAAATTTCTTTATACTTTTTAATAAACTAAAGTTGGACCTTGGTTAAAAACAAGGCTATCAATAAAAATGAATGTATTTTTAAGACATTCCACTTTTTAATAATGGACTGTGTAAATAAAATAAGAAGAATATAATTACTGTATAACATATTTATTTTTTATTATAAGAGAACATATTTTCATAGTTATAATATTGCAGTAGGCTTAGAATTAAAAACTTATTACTAGAGGGAAAATGAGTATATTTCAACCAAAAAGGTATATTTAAAATGAAAGAGACATCTTTTAAAATTACCATAGATTTAAAAAGGTGATTGCTTCAAAATTAAATAAATGTTAAATTCCTTTTCATAGGGTTCATTGTGAACTATGGTTTATACAACATGCAGGGAACAAATTGTTGCAGAAAGCAAAAGGGAGTAAAACTGGCTTGGCAGGAAACAAAATCAATCAATTATTATGTAATATAGGTTGATACAGAACTAATGTACAGTCTGTTCCATAAGAGTGTGTCGTCTATTTCTCTGAAAATAGAAACGAATTAGTTAAAAATACATTTGTACCGTATAGTATACGTAATAAACTGAAATGCAGTCCCATTATTATCGATTATGCACTTTATCATTCGATTTTGACGTTGAGCGGCGTTTATTCCGTTCAGGTAGGTCGTCAACATTTTGTACCGCTTTATAACGTGCTACCCACTTCTTGACTAACGACTCCGACTTTCTCATGTACCGGGCTTCAGCTGCACAAGACATTTTTGGTCCTTTTGGATGGTTACACAGAAACACTGCCTCAAAACGGCTCGCATATGCGATTTTGGAATTGTTGCTGATCATTTTGGAATTGTTAATTTAAACACAGCAAAACAAATCAATAAAGAATATAACCATAAAGCATTCTTCTCTAATATTTGAAAGAACACGTGCAATTAAGGCGGTATCTCCGAGCTATTTATTGACGAAGTTATGAGCGACACGCTCTTATGGAACAGACTATATCTAATAAATATACTAACAATTTTTCTTGTAGTATTATATATCTATAACTATATCTATATCTATCTATCTCTCTCTCTCTCTCTCTCTATATATATATATATATATATATATATATATATATATATATATATATATATATATATATATATATATATATATATGTATATATATATATATATATATATATATATATATATATATATATATATATATATATATATATTATATATATATATATATATATATATATATATATATATATATATATATATATATATATATATGTATGTATGTATATGTATATATACACGTTTGTGTGTATTAAAAAATCCTAAAATAAAAATTTATAGTTAAAATTTCAAACAGAAAATTTACATAGAAATGTACATATTTTGACTTTTTTTTACATACTATAAATTAATTTCTCTGGTAATAAATTAATGCAGAGAAATTTACAACTTACATCACCCAGTGAAGAAAGTTGCCTCTAATTAGGTCAGATTTTCAAATTTTGGCTCTATAATAACTGAATACAATAGATTTTCAACAAACTTCATATTTTATCAATTTGTGACAGTGAATATCTTTTTGAAAGCCATCGAAGTGATTTGAGTAATAGATTTTCTTCGTAAACTCAAGCAACAGGGAATATTTATTTCTATCAAGTGAATTATTCATAATCTAAAGAACAAAAAATTATCTTTTAGGTTATTAAAATTTAGAAATTTCATTTCATTTTCACTGTATATTTTTTGGCTTTTTTTTAGGAAACTGTATATGAATATCAAATGCACTTTCTCAGAATTATAAAATATATATATTTTTTTCAGATAACTGTTAGTACACAAATTTGTATAATACTATCCGAAATGAAAGATATAAAATTTTATAAATAACCACAAAGCTTTTGTGAATATATGTAGGTCATAGACTTTTTCCGTTAAATTCGTCAACCGTTTGAGATCTTGGAAAAGTAACCGTTATTCATTATTAGTTAATTATATATTTTTGTAGCTGTGGTTGACTGCACACAATTCCTGCATGAGAGTTTAACAATAAAGTGTGAATGTTAGATTTATTAATTTGGTAAAGTTTTAGTAAAGGATTTATATATATTTTACAACATGCTTTTCTTATCTTCAACTGTTTGGTTTAAATCTTTTTTTATTTTTTTTGTTATAAAACACGTAAGTACAGGCTACATTAACTATAAAAATACCTATTGTAATCACGTAGGGGAAATAATTAAAGTAATTAATGAAGGTATATAAAAGAATAGTATAAAACAATTCATTTTTGTTTTCGAAATTGATCTATCATGATTTAATTATTTTATGTTATTGTTAAATAGGAGAACAAAAATATATTACAGATACCTTGGATAATAGTAAGATGCAAATATTGTAAGCCATTAGTGAATGTCTTGTCATAAAAGTTAGTTTTGCCTTTTACATTCCAAACTGAAATTTATTCTGTACGACAATTATCCTAATGAGTATTCAGACAACAAACTCAATTTTAAATCCTGACTAAAGTGTAAAGTTTGCATAATAGTTTAAAAGGTCCGTACTCAGATTTAGTGAGATGGTGATATTAATAATGGTCAATATAAAATAATAAGGAACCCATTGCATAGGCCAGCGGTTCTCACACTTGTTTTCACCGAGTCATACCTGGCATACGTTCGAGGTTCCCCAGATACCCTGGCTGCCAGTTTGAAAATCGTAGGGGTATGAGATCTTTCGCACCTCGAGATAAATGCAAGGACAATTCTTCACATGTTTTGACGGTAGCACAGTGGTGAGGGAAGTTGATTTAAAATTTGAGGTTTAAGGATCTTTATGTCTTCTTGCTTCGTAATTGTTGCAGCGTCACTCTGTTTAAGAACCACAAGCATAGGTGATGAAACTAAATCGTCTTTAGGAAAAATACTCTATTAGTTAATTTACTATTTTAAACTGTTCTTATTTGTTAGTTATTTCTATACTAAAAATGTAAAAAGATAAATAGTATGTTCATCCTAAAATGAAATACAAAGCTACATACAATTTTATTTACAGAGGCATGGACGAAAATAGTCATACCTCCAGCCAACTCGCTAGTTTTGTTTTGTCCTACACATGAAGCAGTTAAAAGCATTTAGTGTTCTCTTCTTCAGATAGAATGTATTTTAGTGAGGAATCTACAGAGTATATTTTTCCTGACTATCTTAGAAAGATGTACTTTAAAGTTAGTCAGTATGCGTGGCATCATTAGCATAGAGAAATTAGAACAAAACCAATAATGCATGATGTCATATGTTGTTAAAGTACCGGTTATGATTTAACAAAGCAGGAGTCATCATTCAATTTAAAATAATGATTCTTGTTAACATAGCTGCAAGCGATTTTAAAAGCAATACATGATGTGATAAGCTGAAAGTTTTAAGTGGTGATCTATTTATGTCTTACGTATCGGCAAAAATGCTAAAGAGCCAGCAAGGATGCTTCAAAGCAGAGGTATAAATAACATTAGGTTTTAAATGTTTAAAATCTGCATGAAATCTATTTAAATCCCTTAATAATATATTTTTGAACAGCAGATTTATTAAAATTATCTGTGATCTATTTTTTATATCATTTATTATATTTTTGATGTTGCAGTTATAAACATGTAGAACAAGTTTTATGTATTAATTCAAAACAAAAATTTAAGATATATTTAAATATGTAATCTAATATAATCCAAATTATCATTCTTTAATTAATTTTAATTTCATATAACATTATTTTACACAATTTTGAATTTAATTCTCTGAAACAAGTCCAGTTTTCTTAACTTTAAATGTATGCAAATACTCATATATTGTAAAATGTTCCCCTCTGGAGTGATGTCATTTAATAACTTTTGATACTTGTAGCTCGGGATCACTAAAGTAATTGATATTTTCTCAGGAAATTCCATTAGAACTTATACCGTTAAACTATAACTTAATGCGAAAGAGGAGACACATTTAGTATGTTGAAAGGGTTTGGGGTATCATAAAAGTTTCCGCAGTATACTGCATTTGCAAATAAAATGTATGAAACTTTAAAGAATTTCAGAAGGAGTTGATTATTCCAGAAGTTAAAGCAAAGTATTAGTGATTAAATTTCGGATCTAATCATAGACAAACCATAACTTTTAATTCCAGTTTATATAGATAAAAATTAATTAGGAAAATAACAATGGATTTGCTGTCAAATATACTATAAAGCATATTCAATAAATATATTTTTAACACTGAAAAGATTTACATTGAAACATTTATACAATTACTGCATTTATATTAATAGGGTTGTGAATTTAAAAATATATTAGTTCAATAAATGTATGTGTGTTTTTTTAATAAAGGTTTGATAACGTTTTTTGAAATAAAGACTATAAATTTTTGCTATGACTTATGTACACATTCTTTTTGGAGAACTACGAATTAAATAAATGTATTTGCTAATAAAGTAGCATATTTTGCAACAGAAATTCGCAAAAAAAAACATTCGATATAGTTTATTTAATTGTAAAGTTTGCTTTTATAGCTATATGGATTTGCTTTGATTGATATTATTGGTAATGG
>CM063503.1:10797571-10805071 GCA_032207245.1 Pardosa pseudoannulata | reverse complement strand
CTTTCTGTAACTTAGTTTCACCTTTAATATCATCAAGTTATTAATCTTAACACTCTGATTTTTTGGCGCACTTGCCCTAATAGCCTTATTTAAGCGAATGTAAAACTTTTTGGCTCTAAAATATCACAGCTGCATTGTCCGAATAAACTTAGCATTTTTTTCTTTCAAAATCTGATGTTTGATATTACCTTGTAATGACTCCCTTTTTTCCAGCAGAGATACCATTTTAAGTTTGCAGTGGGTAAAAGCACCCATTACACGCATACACACATGCACACATGTACACACACGCAGATACACACACAGACATATATATATATATATATATATATATATATATATATATATATATATATATATATATATATATATATATATATATATATATATATATATATATATATATATATATATATATATATATATATATATATATATATATTGCTCCGCCGTTGCTGAGCCGATCCCCTTTACTTTAAATATTATTTTTACTCATTTAATTCTTAATAATATATTTTAATTTAATTGGCTTTAAATCCATAATGTTACCCAGGTTCTTAACCTTGTTATAGGCTCAGACTAATTAATTTCATTAAGACATAAAAAAAATTTAGATTAAAAAAAAAAGAATTTATTTACTATTTACATATGTACACAAAATATTAATTCAATTGTCACTGCTTTAAAAAATAGTAAAAACAGAACTTACCCCACTGCAGAGAAAAAGACATCTTTACTCAGCCAAAATAGTATCACTCAAATCACAAGCTCAAAAGAAGAAAATTTTACTGTGAAAAATCTTTTTTTCTTCTCTATATCACTATCTTCATTCTATCTATTTATTATAAGTGCGGTATCTTTGTACCAATTACACCTGGCTTAAATTCCGTTCAAATCGTGTTTTTCAAAAGCTCGTGGTTATACGTAAGTTTTACGAGCCTTTTTTCTTTTGAAATATTGACCACAATTTTATATAATTCGGACCTCAGACTGTCCTGTATTTAATTTCATAATACCTAGCTACTAACTTCTATTTCTAAGAATGTGCGAGGCATGAGCATTTCTTATAATATTTTTTCTTTTTCTCTACCAGGTGTGGCGGACTTACACATTTGCCGCATTTTCCTTCTTTTTGGATAAAGCCTTAAATTTCTAAACGGGGTTTGTGAATTACATTGTAGAAAGTCATTGTAAAATTTAGCATTATACCTTACAGGTGTGGCGTGACTACACCATAAGGCGTATACCACATATTTGCGAAGAAAAAACCCAAAATATGAAAGGGGTTTTCCAGCAATATATATATATATATATATATATATATATATATATATATATATATATATATATATATATATATATATATATATATATATATATATATATATATATATATATATATATATATATATATATATATATATATATATATATATATATGTATATATATATATATATATATATATATATATATATATATATATATATATATATATATATATATATATATGTATATATATATATATATATATATATATATATATATATATATATATATATATATATATATATATATATGTATATATATATATATATATATATATATATATATATATATATATATATATATATATATATATATATATATATATATATATATATATATATATGTGTGTGTGTGTGTGTGTGTGTGTGTGTGTAATATAAATAAGGATAATTTAATGTATTAATTTGGAGCTATGAGACGAAGTTGGAGAAACACCCCCATGGAAAAATCTCTCGCTACGTTCCGGTGAACAATGAAATGCAACTAAATGAATCCCGATCATTTTCTTAAGCTTAGGTATATTTGAAATCAGTTTTTATAAGTATCTATTGGTTTAAAAATGCTGCACTCGATTTAATTTATTATAATTTTCAACAAAATATTTATCAAACGTTCATAATACATATTAAATGAATTTTTTGTGTCTCTCGTAACTTTCGACATTTAGTTCATTGAATTTTAATAGCAATGTAGAAAAAAGCAATTTTTTCATAAATATTTGACGTAAAGATCTAAACACATTTCCTACAAATTATCTGTTAACATTAAGTGTATATCTGTTTAAATTAGGTTTTTAAGTAAATCTGAGTGAAACTTATGAGAAACTTGTGAATTGTAGCCCAAGAAATGAATTTTGAAAGGTATTATTAATTTTAACTATATAATATAATATATAATGATGAAATTTTATTTCACTTTTATTAATTTTTCCACTTTCTAATGCAAGAGTATTACAGATCTAATATTCCAAAAATATTGAACTGTATTTATCTAGAGTTATACCTATAACAATAGTTATTTATGAAATCAATGGTTCAGAGTGGAAATTCCTTCCCACTACATGATGTCATGTTTAAACTAAATCGTACAGTAATATTGACCTGTTTCTGTGTAACAGGAATTATCAATACTTTGGGATCAATTTAATGATGGCTATTCCAATGATATGGAATTCTACCAATAAAATTGAATCATAAATTTTAGGATATCTGTAAGCATAGATAAAATTAGGAATGCAAGAGTTTTATTTTCTTTGTTCTTTCTCTCTGTCATTTAACTTTAAGCAAAAAGTTTAAAACCTCAAGATTACTAGGGAGATAGAAATTACTTCTTAAGAATCTTACTTCGAAGTTATATCCTAAACAACAACCGAATAAATAGGGCGTTGACTTCCGATATCGGAGATTTTGTGTTCAAGCATGACTGTAGGTATAGATATTAATAGCCATTCGTATCAGCTTTAAGCAGTAGGATTTGATTTTGAGTATCCTTTTGTTGAACCCAAAAAAAAACCCCAAAATTACCTTAGTTCCCAGAAACTTAACAAATCAACCTAAACAGAACTTTATATGAATATTGATAATAAATTATTAAACATACCCTTTCGGCATCTACTCATCCTTTTATGATATGTGTTTAAGCTAATTAGCAACAATGATGCCACGACATGCTTCAAATTTACAGGTACATGTGGCAACAGAAAAGAAGATCAAATGTTTCTTTCAAGGGCTCATTCCATTGAGACTCAGTAAGACAATTAGATGAATTATATTTTTATCGACTATTTATATGTAATTGTCTGGATAAGTAATGCGTAAATATTTACATTCAAGTGCTGAAACACCTTTCACTTTTTATCAATTTAAGAAAATCTAAATCAAATCAAATTAAATACAACTTTATGTAAAAAATGAAAGAAGTTATAAAAAACATACAATTTTAATACTTCCCAATTATGTCACCTGTTTCCATTTTATAAGTGCATGTGATGACAATAAAGAATATCAAATGCTTGTTTCTCTTTTCAGTGAGATTCAGCAGGACGATTTAATAAATTACAATTTTATCAACTGTTTGTAATTGTCTAGATGAGTAATACGTAAATATTTAAATTCAAGGGCTAAAGCACCTATCACTTTTGATCAATTTAAGAAAATCTAAATCACAGCTTTATATTTAAGGAGAAATGATATCTTCAGATTGATAAGATGTTATCAAAAATAGGAAGATTTAGTTTTATTTAATAAAATAGTCTCTTAGCCTAATTGAGTAAACGTTTTATAATATCAAGTAAATGAAAAACGATGAATACAATAAACTTTATGATTATGAATAAATTAACTATTTATTACACTTAATGGATGTATTTAAAATTTTATAAAATAAAACTTAAATTTAAAGTGATACGTAACACTTTAAAAACACTTTGTAAATGATATATGCTTTGCTGATGACTTGACTGCAAACAATGAGTGTTCTATCGCATCTGCAAGTAAACTACTGTCATTGTAGGCCTATTTACGTGATTTAAATCTTTGTGAGCTTCAGAAAATTTCGATAGGTTCGTTTTCGTCTTTATTTTTCCCTGCCATAAGCTTGTCTTTAGTCTGTGTATAGGTCCTGAAGTGTTTTAACTCTATTAGCTGTGGGTTACTAACCCTACGGTTGTCTAGTAAAACTAGTGACGAAAGAGAAATATTTAACTTCGTGAGCTTTAAAAAATATCGATAAGTTAGTTTTCGTCTTTATTCTCCCTCTCTTAAGCTTACTTTTGGTTTGTGTATTGGTATTCCAATATTGTAACTCCATTAGTTGTTGGTTACTAACATTCTGGTGTCCCAGGAAAGATCCACGTGAATCAGAAATCTTTTTTATGGTGTGTGTGACCTTAAAATAAATTTGTTAATACAACAAAACTCGATTCCCCCAGTTCTCCTAAACGAACAAGACTTCCAAAAAGACAAAGTGATATCAGCAAAACGTCTCAGAGGTAGATTTAGAAAATCGAAGAATTCGTAAGCTACGATTGCTTGAAAAATAACATTGGTTCTATAGGGGGAAATTAGGGACTAAATGAATTGAATAATCAATATAGGAAAACGAATAACGATAGATCGTTGTGCAACTGAATATTTAAAAGAAAAAAAAGGAAATTAATGAAAGTTAGCGTTGCATGTTGCATTTGGTTTGGAGCCCCAGCGGTCAAATTTGCTATTAAGAGATAAATAGACTGTAACCTATTGTTTGATGTCATTCACAGCAAACATACATACCAGACGTCATGTGGATGGAAACTTGAGGACTTAGTTATCAACAAGCAACGCCTACTTTTTAGACTTTCATACAGGTTATACATTTTATGATTAAATATTTCCAAACGTTTTCTAGTAAACCTTAAAATTCTATAGCTATTAAATTTTTATTTTTGCAAATTAGTTAATTAAAAACAATCATATGAATTCAATAATATTTTTGTTCTACCTTTTGTAGCCGATTTCTGTATCTAGATTTTGGTACATTTTGGATTAAAAAAATGTCCCTTATTCACAACTGAAATTATGTGAAACTTGTTTATGAGATAAAATCCAAAGTTCTTATAATCTAGTTAAGAATTACAATAAGTACAAGTTATAGTCATAATAATCAAAATTAGTTTTAAAATTTTAATACCTAATTGTTCTTTTAAAAGGGTTATATACATTACAGTACACTAGCTGTTACCTTCTGTTATGTAGTTTTTTAATGTAATGTACTTCCATTATATTTACAAAATAGGAGTTTCATAATATATAAACTACAAGTTATATTCATGATACTAAAGTTTATTTTTTAATTTTAATATCTTGTATTTCTAATAAAATACTTCCAATACATTAGAATACATTTACATTTTAGTTCTGTTGTATAACTATGTAACGGAATGTAAGGCAATTGTACTTCTAGTTAAGTTATCAAAATCTATAAATATTTGATTGATCGAGGTCATTGAAAGCAAAATAAAAAGAAAACGTCTTTACACATTTTTTTTCTTTATAGCGCAACTCAAAGTTGTTACACAAAATCTTTTGTTAAATGGGGTGCTTTTACTTGACTGAAATTTTGACAGGCATAACGGATGAGGAAGTGAAGTTATTAAGGAAGAAAATGGCATAAGATCATGTTTTTGAAATCTTTTTGAGCCATCATTTCCGAGGAATCACCGTGATTAAGTAAAATGTGCACTTACACGATTAAACTTTAAAAGAAACTAAAAACAAGGAGCAAAAAAATTGTGTGCGGCTCCATAAGCCGCGCAGCCAATTTCCCCTGGTCATTACTCATTTCACCGCAAATTACCTGGTAGTAGAAGAGATGTCCCCGCGGGGATGCAAAATTACTAACACTTTACGTCTTCGGAAATTAACGTCAAATAAATTACCCCTGATCGAGTCGTTTAAAAATAGCTAATGACGTCAAAATCTCACCATTTTTCTTTTAAATTTGAAGATGGCATATTGCATTTGATAACGGAGAATTGGAAAACCCTTTCAAATGATTGACATCAACAATTATTCTCCTCATTTATGTATATGTCGCATGTATTTTAACGAGTGATGCAACGGATAATGACTCATGTTCTATACTAATGGGCAATTTAATTTCAATTCATACCAGTACTGTTTGAATTACATGCTTTTAATATAAACATTGAGATTTGGGATAAACATACCATACCTCAGTCGCCAGAATGGTAGGTCAGTCGACAAAGGCTGTGGGCTAATAACCGGTGGATTATGGGTTCGAGACTCGACTCGGCCAATGATCCGATGTGTTCATTAATGACGGCTAAAACACGTGAAATAGGTTCGAAGTCGCAATGTATTTCAAGTTCAAACGATACATCTGAAGGTGACAGGTTTTTTTGGTCCCAGCTTCTAAATTCCGAGGACCCACTTTTAGCAAAAAGTGGTTCTTTACACTAACGGTGCTATTTAGACGAAAGTGATATCTTTCCACTTTTTTCTTATAGATTTTGGGTTATGTATTTAGCTTTTCAATGGACAATAAAAATAAAAACACATTGCATCGTTTCTTTTCTTTTTTTATACAAAATGTATAGCAATTTTTATGTAGACATAGTAAGCTAAATATATTTAAAATATCTATTTTTTCATTCGATTAAATTATAGAATGAATCAACATTTGTACTCATGCGTACAAAATTTGAAATCATCTACAATGTGAAAAGTTATTCACGTGTATTATTTTCTCTGAAGAAATTTTCTTTAAAAATGAAGGCTTTAAACAGGTTTTAGTAGTCTACATTTTGTTTTTCCTTCAATTCCATGTATTCCAACAAGTTTTCTGCCATTTATAGTATAAAATATACATTGAATTAACAATATGTTGCTTAACTGTTATACATAAATGTAAACAAGAAAATATTAAACTGCATTGTTTTTCAATATAAGTTTCAGATTTTTTAAAATTAAAATATATATCTGCATAGATATTCGAACATAAATCTACTGATATATAAAGTTTTACTATATCTCAAAAATATTTGAAGCAAGAATATTACTATTAGAAACAGATTTTAAGATCTTTTAAAAAAATTTTAAATCTAACTTTAATCAAAATAAATTGTTGAAACAGACTTTATTTCCTTGGATATATCTTGATTTATATAATAAAAATAATTGCTATATTCTGTATACTAAAAATGAAAGAAATAAAAAATGCTATAACAGCCCCTTGAATATACCTAAATTACAAAAATAACTTAGTTTTTCAAGTAAATAATGGATTGAATTAGTTTGGAATACCATTTTTCCAATAGGTTTTATCTTAAAAATAATCATTTTATGCATCTAGAGTTATATTTAAATGAAAGTCTTATGTTAAAAATCCAAATGTGTTCCTTACAGCAAATAATTTACACTGGACATGAAATCAACATGTAATTTAGACGTGAACCAAATCGATTTTAAATGGAAACTATGTGATGCTAGATATAACGCTGCGGATATTCCGACCGCCGACTAATAGTCACTGTCTGGTAATAGATATATGTACCAATCGGTGACCAAGATCTTTCTTGGTCTTAGATCGGACATTTTGTATATCGAATGGATGCTGCCGAATGCAAATTATGTATTGTTAGTAATAATACGCAAATATTTTGTTTGATATTT
>CM063503.1:10777571-10792571 GCA_032207245.1 Pardosa pseudoannulata | reverse complement strand
CCCTTAAATTAAAGAATTCAATAGCAGAAATTTTAAGGAAGCAGGTTTGATAAAACTAAAGATTTTTACTGTACTAAATTTAAGAAGAATTTATTTTTCTTTCTAAGAGTCTAATAGTTAAGATTCTTGAGATTTCTTAGTGTAAATACATAGTCGTAGTTAGCCTTTGTGTAGCAATTACAAAACAAACCATACCATAGTCGTACTACAGTATCCAAATGTAAAAAGTATCGGAATACATTGATATTAGCCTTTCCCATAAACAGACTCCTCATGGCTCACAAAAATATTGAATTCCTTGTTTTATGAGTCATTCTGCATGACAAGAATCGAGTCATATAGAATCAATAAGGCATGAAACAAGATAAAGAAGTGTTATTAAAAATATTTAAAAGCAAAAACAAGATATGTATCTGTGCGTTTTATTACATTCTTTGTGCATAATTTCACTCCAATCTATTTTATTATTCCAAAAAATATATTAATGCTGTTCATCTTTCCAAACATAACACAAATACTTCTTTACGTAGGAGACAATCCATCATTTGTCCTTATAGAAGCCATATGTCCAAAACAGTATGATTATGTTCTTATCGAGATTCGTCTGTCACTACATAACAGGTCGATTGCACCTGTGTTAACTCCCGCATGTCGATGATCTCTCATTGTCGTTGTCCTAATAATTATTGAAAGAAACGCATACTCTAGAAAAGTATAGAGCAAACTACGGCCGTCGGACAAAATATCGTTAAAAGGTTTATTCCGACTTGGCACAGATTTTGAAACTGTGAGGAAGAAACTTTCAGTGTTAATGTTTAAAAAGATTATTTTAAAGAGTATTCACCCTTTGTATTTTAAAAACATTCCTTAGAAATGAAAGCATTTTATTTACTTATTTTTCCATATGCAAAACTTAATTGTGAGAATTTTTTAAAACGATTTAACCCTTTAGAGAGCAGTAATATAAATTTCTTAGGATTTAATGAAATTAGTTTATAAATGTTAGCTATGAACCTCATAAATGTAAAATACATGAAAAAAATTAGCATTCATTGGGAGGAAGAAAGGTTAGAGGGCTGGTTTAAATGCAAACCCATCCCTTCGTACTGTGTGAAAATAATACTTACTTTTAAATTTTTATTTAGTTGGGAGTACAATGAATAATTATCATTAAAAGTGTATAATCAAAAAATAACTAAACAGTTTTTAAATGTTATTAGGATAAATATAAGTATTTGGGGTCACAAGGGAGATAAATTGAATTTCTGAATTTTCTAGATAAAGTTAGTTTAAAAATGCATATTTTAAATGGAAAAATGAAATAAATATAGTGTCTTTATCTGCTTCAAGTTTGAAATGTTACAGACATAGAAAATTTTAAAAATTCATGCATATGTCTTTAAAAAGTAGAAAAAAGGAGCTTTTAACAGGTGGATTCACTGCATAACAACCGTTCGTTAAAAGGTTAAATCTTTTACATCCAAAAACAATTTTAATGTGGGCCTGACAAGACTTTCTTTACACATTTTAAATTATACACATGTTTTGTTGTACCCATTTTTTGCAATTTTTGCTTGGCACTTCTTCAGGAATGTGCTGAAATCTGGACCTGCTGTTTAATTGAATAATTGGGGAACTTTTAAAAGTTCAGTTTCAATTATTCAATTAAAATTAAAATCTTCAAATTACACTATTTTAATTTTTATAGAGCTTTGTTTAATGTTTAGCTCATTTTCTTAGTCCGATTTCATAAAGAGTTTGTACCTCACTGTTCTAGAACATTTACAACGCTAAACTTCGTTTGAATAAGTTTGGGTACTTCTCTAATATTTATTTTTATATTGAGTCAGTAAGTAGATGTTCATTGGCGGCAATGTTATCCCATGAAAAGAAGATAGATAGAGAAAAGAAATTGAATTTCTTATCCAAGAAGTACTTACAGACTCAAAATCTATAGAATATAAAGGTATGATATAAAAAAAATTCTAACGAAAAGAAATTGAATTTCGTATTTAGGACTTACTTACAGACTCAAAATAAATGTTTAGAGTATTTAATCTCTAGAATAAAAATTTATAGAATATTTACAATTGTAAACCCTACTGAAGCTGAATACGTTTTGGGAACTGCTCTAATATTTGTCTGTATGTTGAGTCAATAAGTTGATCTTCATTGATGGTAATAATATAATAGGAAAGAATATAGATAAAAAAGAAATTGCATTTATCCAGGAAGCAATTACAGATTTAGAAAAATCTCATTTAAAATAAAATTAATCGTACTTATTTTTAGCCACATTAAATTAAATTAAATTAAATTACAAATATTTTCGGTAGTGATAAAGTGATATAAATAATAATAAACAAAATATTTTTATATTATTACTTGTGGTGATGAAAATTTCAAATGTTAAATTCATTTTGTATTTTAGTTAAATTTTCAAAATTATTGTTAAAATGACGTAACTAATAGAAGTAATTAGTAATGTTTAGTTATATATATATATATGCATGCATATATATTCAGTGCGGTTGCACTAACCTTTGCTTTTGTACAATGTATAAATGAATAATTCACTTCAAAAAATACATAAAGATCGTTACAAAAAATTACAATTATTTAAAATGTAAATGCTTTCATGGAATACTTGCTTAAAACAAAAATCCTTATTCAGGAAACTATTTTTTACCCTACCAAATGAAGGGAAAGCTCATATCATTACCAATAGCTGTGAACTTTCAGAAAGAGAGTTCGTCACCTCATGTTCTTATCACTTCCGTTCTTATAATGTGATAAGGTATCTCATCTGTTTAATGACAAACCAGATTCCATCTTCAAACCTTCAAAAGTATTACACAGACCAAAGGTTATAGAGACCAATACATGATAACTACCCCACATTCACCGATTGTTCATTCATTTTTTATAAAGCTCTTGCAATATTCTGCTTTACTTTCCTTATCAGAGTGTTTAATCTAATTTAGGAGAATGTTTGATGAACACAGTAAAATAAACAAAAATTACTTGTCTTATTTCTATTGTGTCTATCTTTTATTAGGTAGAATACGCAATTTCTCCCCGAAGAATGGCAGTAAATTTAAACATCGTATCAGTGAAGGAAAAAGACAAAAGGAGAAATATAGTGGCTTTCACAGGCTTAAATTTCAGTGTAAGTCTAAAACTAAATTTATGGGAAAGTGTTCAACACGTGGAAGGAAATTCTTCGATTGTAAAGCTAAAATGCATACTTCCGAAATCCTCGTAAAATCAGATTTATTTGCTGGCAATACAAGAGAATAATGCATTAAAATTAATGTACTAGAGAATTTGTTGTTCTTAAAAAGGTACTCAGCATAAAAATCCTTTACTTATGCGGATATTACATTTTAAAAGAATCTGTAATTTTCTCGCAAAAAAGATGTAACATAAATCTTATTTTAAGGCCTTTGTAATATTAATCTACATGGTAAAATAGATCAACCAACTTAACACAATTAAAATAACATATATATTTTGACAAAGTTTTTATGACTTTTTGTTCAAAAATGTATGTTTATTATAGCATGTATATTTATAAAAACAAATAAATTTACGACTGTGATAACCATTTACCATACACATCATGGATAATTTGTGCCTTTATTTCGAGTGCTACTGATGTATCTGTGCCAACATTTAAGGAGAGACACACTACTATTCCAGTTAGGCCACTGATTAAATCATGGATTAAATAAAACAAATAATTTTTCATAACATTGTATTAGATTAAATATCATGGTAACAATAGTTCTGAAATATATTCATGAATTACAATCATAATACGAAAACTATGTAATAACTTATCGTTTTACTCTGGACATAAATGTTTTTGAGAAGGCTAAACATTGTTTGGAAACCATATGTATTGTACAATGTTTGTTTTAAGAAATGAATATGCTAAACTTAACCTTGAAGATCTTTCTATTCAGCTGTGGGTAATAGCACTTTCAGTATTTCATGAATCACAGATTAGCAGCTAGGTTCTGTTTTCGATTCTTAAAGGTCTTGACATTAGTTTCCAATGCAAAAGACATATTGTCTGAAAATATTAACTCACCTTCCAGTACAGAATCGGGGACTAAAAACTTAGGTATGCACTGTGAATCTATCTTTATTCCCCTATAAAATATCCATGCGATTATTAAATAAGATAATGTTTTTTTTAATCTCTAAAATTTTGCAACAATAAGTACAAAAATTTTAATGGAAAAGGTAACAATTAAAAGATTGAAATTAACGACATTTAATATATAGAAAAACTCACTTTGTATAACTCGGATAATTACTATGATTGGCTAATCATAAAAAATATGTAAAGAAGTATCATGAGATGACTAGACAAAATGCAGTGCAGTAATTGGAAATCTCAGTCAAGTAATGCTTATAGTATATTACCTATAAGTTGATTTTATAAATAAAGAATGTACACAAAAGTTCTATGAATCTGTCATATTAAACGTTTATTTATGGGTAAAATTTAGACGCTTCAAATCTCAAGAAGTCAGTCATATATTTATTTTTTCATACTCGCTATAATAATATTTAATTAACCCATCGCTTGTATATATACCTATTTACATATCTTTGCTACATACCTATTTTAGACCAGTTTGGGTAATTAAGGTTCTCAAATGAAGGCAATATTTATTTAAGAATTGAAATTAATTTTAAGATTATATTGTTCTAACAATATCAGCAATTTAAAAAATAAAATAACTCATAATCATAAAATTAGAAACACATTAATTTTTATCCAGTTTTGATATGAACTTAGAAATTATAAACTAAAGAAATAAAAGTGTTATATTTTGGATTAATGGATTCATGGACTAATGAAAAAGGGACAAGGTTTTAGTCAGATCTTTAAAGAAAACAAATGTACCCGCAGAAAAAAAAATAATAATCATTTGGCATAATTATTTTTTCAAATAACTTTATTATCAATGAGGTATTAGCATTTAAAAATTGGATAAAACGAATAGCACAAATGATTTCAAAAGAAAACAACTATTCGAAATTAAAATTAATAAAACGAAACAAACCAAAGAAATATGATCAAATAGAGAGAAAGATTGTATTATTTGAAAACGTATTTCAAACGCTGTGGATTAAGTTAATTAAATGATTTTAATTATTTTATCACTTAATTAAAAGAAAATTAAATCAAATAACGCCAAAATAGAGTTGCCAAGCCCAGTTGAGGATTAATGAACTATGTCTTACATGTAAAATTAGGTTACGCGTTACAATATTTGCTCTCTTCTATCTCTCTGTTTCAGCCTTTTATCTAAAAGTTTTTGAGAGTCTGGGAACGTTAGAATGTCTAACCATGCTTATAAAATTGCTTATTTGATGTTTAAGGCTCCATACATGTATTGACTTCCCATTTATACAACATTTCTTCAGAATCGAATTCTAGGTTTTCATGCTGATTCTATTAGACTATGTATACAAATAAAATATTTCTGGCTTACATATTCATCTTTCAAGCGACAGTTATGACACATGTAATATATATGGATGATATAACACTTATTTATGTGCTCAGTTTACATTGCACACAAACTCGAATGTATCTGTGAATTTGCTTGGTTGGGAACGCTATGGTCTAATTTTTGCTACACAATTAAGAATTGTTTTTACTGTTTTAAGATGATTTTGAATGGCTACAAGCATCCATTCTATCAGCTGGATGCTAATCCACGAATTTTAGTACCAAATAGCAGACCCTACCCAACTGTCTATACTTTGGCCATTTAAATTTAGGGTTTTTTCTCCTTTTTACACCTAAAGATATCATACAAACTTTATTTAATAGCCTCTTATGAAATGTATATTTTTTAATAATTCTTAAAAGTTTGAAATCCCTAGTTGTAGCATGTTATATTTACATAATTTCTTTCTCTAAAAATGTAGTTCAAATTCTTCTGAGGAGACACACTTGGAAATAATAAAACTGTAACAAATTAATATATTTTCTATATCCAGGGGTATTTTATTTATGAAAATCAAATGCCTTCACACTTCATTGACTAAATCTATAACAGAGAAAATGCATTCACCTTAGAGAGGCATCTATCTCACAGCTCATCCGCTTTCTTATTTATCTTTTCACAGATCATTATAGATCGTAACTCTTGAAAGTTTATCTTCATAAATCAATCTAGTATTTTATCAGAAAGTACCGTAAATTACTTACTACAGATGTTTTACACCCTACGTTTCCTTCGAAATTGAATCAGTTTTGCAAGCAAAACAACACTTTATTTTTTTAGATTGAAGTAATAATCTCTATCAAACAAATTAATATATTCTCTATACCCAGGGGTATCTTATCTATGAAAATCAAATGCCTTAACACTTCATTTACTACATCTATAACAGATAAAATGCATTCACTTTTGAGAGGCATCTATCTCATAGCTCATCCTCTTTCTTATTTATCTTTTCACAGATGATTATAGATCGTAACTCTTGAAAGTTTATCCTCATATATCAGTCTAGTATCTTATCAAAAATTACCGTAAATTACTTACTATATATGTTTTACAACCTACGTTTCCATCGAAATTGGATCAGTTTTGCCAGCAAAACAACACTTTATTTTTTTTTTTTAGTTTGAAGCAATAGTCTCTACCAGACAAATTTCTCTTTAATTGTAGACTAGATATTAGCAAATGCTGCAAACGGGAGAAAATAGTTTTGAAAATCTGAAACAATTATTACATTATTTCTTTCTTTGAAAATGCAGTTACACTTTCTGAGAATATATTTGCTTTGAGAAAATAACATTGTAGCAAATAAATATTTTCTCTGGTTTGATTGATATTTTATCTGTGAAAAGCAAACACTTTCACCCTCCATTGACTAAACCTATTACAGAGGAAATATGCATTAACCTTTGATAGGTATCTATTCCATAGCTCACCCTCTCCCTTTTTTATCTTCTCCCTAGATACTTATAGATCATAACTCCTGGAAGTATATCTTCATAAATCAGTTTAGTGTCGTATCTAAAAGGACCTAAATTGCTTACCATATATATCTTTTAACGTACGTTTCCATTAAAATTAGAACAGTTTTACATTCAAATTGACACTTTATTTACCAATCTTAGGGCTAGTTCTCTGTCATATATTTCTTATTATTCTTAAGCTTGGTGTTAGCAAATGCTATAAACAAGAAGATGGTTTTGTAGATTCCTAAACAATTATTAATTAATTTTCTCGTTGAAAAATGCTGTTTCAATTCTTTTGAAGACATTCTGTAAGGAAAAACAATATTATAACAAGTGAATATTTCCTGTAGATCCCGGAGAATTTTATCTGTGGATAGCAGATATCTTCACCCTCTATTGACTAAATCTATTACAGAGAAAATATGCATTCAGCTCTGAGAAGCAGACATCCTACAACGAAGTGTCATACTTTTTTTATCTTCTCCGTAGATGCTTCTTGACCAAACTGGTGTAACGGACGAAATCATATCCTCATAAATCATTATTTTTCGTTTAAAAATTCTTAAATTACTTACGATATATATTTTATAAGCAAGGTTTCTATTAATAGTAGAACTATTTAACACAAAAAATGGTAATTTTTTTCCCTGTTAAAAGAATAAACTCTACGAGACATGTTGTTATTTAATCATATTAAGATGTTTTTAAATGTTGTAAATGAAAAAAATAATTTTGTATATCTACAATAATAATTAAATCATTGCTTTTGTAAAAATATAGTTTTAAGTCTTGTGAAGACATGCGCTTAGAAAAAAGAAAATAGTAGCAAGTGATTATTTCCTCTAGATTCAGGGATATTTTATGTATGGAGAACAAATACCTTCACACTCCATCGACTAAATATATTAGAGAATATATGCATTCACCTTTGAGACGCATCCATCTTACAACTCTGTTTCTTTTTGTATCCGAAATTGCTTATAGATTGGAACTCTTGGAAGTAAATCCTCATAAATTTTGTGAAGTCATGCGCTTAAGAAAAAGAAAATTGTAGCATTTAAATATGTCCTTCAGATTTGGGGGCATTTTGTTTGTGAAGAGCATATACCTTCACACTGCATTGACTAAATCTATTATAGAGAAAATATACATTCACCTTTGAGACGCATCCATCTCACAACTCCCTCTTTTTTTTATCTTCTCTACAAACGCTTATAGAGTTAAAGTAGTGAAAGTATATCCTCATAAATCAATTTAGCATTGTATCAAAAATGACCTAAATTACTTACTATTGGCATTATATCAGCTATATTTTCATAGAAATGGAAACAGTTTGGAAAATATACACGACAATATTTTTCTCCATCTATTTACGTTATCTGCCTCAAATATCCCATCTATTTCTAAGCAATTCTTAAACTAGAGAAAAGGATTACATAAAATCTGCAATAAAAACTGTAAAATACATCATAATTTTATGAGTTCATTTTAACTTACTTTTGTTTTGATTCTGGGTTGTAACTAGAGTTGTTTATGGAAAATAAATTCAAAGTAATAAGATGATTACAACAATTTAGCTGTATTTGAAACGTTATAAAATAGAATTACTTTAGAATCTTCTAATTAGTGGAATAATGTGATGTATTTGTCACATTTTTAATTTTTATAAAATGATATTTTCTTCTTGATCACTAGATCAGGAAGAAATATTGTACTGAAAATTGTCGACACAGACAAACTTTCATTTATTCCGACTAGTTGTTTTATAATAGTAAAAAAATTATACTAAATAAAGTAAAAGGATCGTTAACCATTCCACTAATAAGGGTGATTTCAAATTCTTTCTTTCATAAAAATAAATCTACTTTGTTCACTTATCACATCCCAACCCGTATGAGTTAAACTTAGTGTAATCTCATTCTATGGGTAACCGTGTTGGAAATAGAAAACTCATAAATTACAATTACCACATACATCTAGCAAAAAACTATCTAATGTTAGAAATATTCTACGAACTATAACAAAAAACAGTTTTGTAATTCTCAGAGTTGTCAAAGAACCGAATAATGGAATCTGGCTCTGTAGTTCTACCACCATAATAGTAAGGGTGCTGGGCGGAAGACAAAGTGTCTGGCATACGCACGCACACACGTGTCCTATTTTCTTCTTTATTAAAACGTGGGTGTTTAAGCTGAGCTTTAAGCTGGATTGTCAGTCATCGGTTATGCTCGTGACGTATGTCATGCGGGTAAGACTTGAGACCGCGAAGCAAAGGGAATGTGCCATTGACTTACTGAGAATAATCAGGAAACTGCCACACCTCAAAGCTGTTACGATATCATACAGAAAGTAAATTGATTACATGCAAACTTGAAATATTAACTTCTTTTAGCTTGGATAAAGCTAATCAAAAGAGATAAATTATAACGTGTTAAGAAATGACTCGAAAAAATTGATGTAGCATTGCTTGCAACCACAACTTTTTTATAAATTTATATTCATGATTATAAATCTTCTGGGTTATCAAAAGATCATTTAATTCGAGAAGTTTTAAAGTGGAACAAAAAAAAATTTGAAGCTGAATTACAAATAGATGTGGCAAAAAGAAAAGATTAGAATAAATTTAATTTTTAATGATATCTTGGTGTAAATTCACTAAGATTTAGTTCAATATTAAATCTAAATATAAAAAATAATAATAACACAGAAAGATTATTTTATTTTTATAAATAATTACATTTAATTAGGATAGTTATATTTACTAAATAGATTATTATAAGTTTTTAACAGTGTTATTCAAAATACCTGTTTTTTCTTAGCTACAAGAACTATTAAAATGTACTGTCACCTTCTGTGAGTTAGGGCTAATAAAGACATATAATTAGTCAAGTACCACAGCTTGCATGTAATATTTGAAGACTCATAATTGGTTGCATGTAGGTTAAAAACCGATTAAAAAGAATTTAAACAAAATTTATTAACTACTGTTCACTCTTAAAAGTACTAAAAACTGCAAAAATTTATAAACTAATTATTGTTTTATATTTTTGCAAGAGGATAAAGGTATAGCATGTATTGTAAAATAACTTTCTTACCGGAGTCATTGTTTTTTGATACATTCATTTGTACATTTACATTGTTTAAGCATTTTTAAATGCATATTTTATTAAATATATCTATATAATTTATTGTAAAATATATTGATGGGGTACGGAAATCCTATTTTAAATTATACTAATTATTGTTTATTGTTTAAGTACTAGAACACCTTGTCTAAAAATTATACTACTTCTATAATATTAAACAAACACGCTTAGGCGTTTTAAGAACAGTCACGCATAGCATCAATTAAGAATCTCTCCTTTCCTCGTTAGTTTTATTTCGCTAATTACTGTGTCTGGAGTCTTAAAAAAATAAAATGATCTAAGTACGGTCTCATAATTCAGTTTCAAAACGCTCGTAAGTTAAGAAAAAATTAAATGTTTACTTAATATATTTTTTATTTTTGGAGTTATTTTGTGGCTGTACTTATATAAAGGTCATGAACTCGAATTGCAATGAAATAGATGATTTAGTTTCCTTTTAGGTCTGTTTTTATACTCCGTTTTGTTTTCTAATTTAGTCAGATTCATGGAAGAGAATATTAAATACATATTATTTTACGAGGATTCACTACACTATTAACATGTAATTTTAAATTTTCCAGGTAAGTGTATTCCTTACATTCATGTTCTTAAACTATTAGCAAATTTCTTACCCCTTATTATTATTCGTAAACTAGTCATTAACACCTAACAGGTACCTGTAAGTATTTTATACTTATTCACTCATATTTTTCACTTTTTAAATTAAACATTATGTACATCTAGCTATTCCATCTATAGTTTTATACAAGTTTTGTAATGCTAGTTCCATCTGTTTTACATAATATTTTTCTTACCTTGTTTTCATTTTAGAAAAAAGTAGTAAATTAAATTTATGCATCAGTGCTGTTCATGTAATATGTTTGTAATAAATTTTATTAAATAACTTAACGTAAACTTCTGGAATATGCTTAAATTTAAAATTAACAAGGGAAGAGGACAAATTTGCCCAAAATTAACACTAAATCGTGAAATGGGATTTTTATAATATTAGGTGATAAAAAGCTTTCAATAAATGGATCATAATAAAAAAGTCGTTGGAAACACTGGCTTTTTGCCCTTACATCAAGAGAAAATATACTACAATGTATTACATAAAATATGATATGTTGTAAACAATATAATAAATGTAAAACCTTTTCTTCTTCTGTCAGTCAGACGAGAGAAGAATCGTATTATATAATTTTACAAATGTTTTATTGTACAAAATATTTAAGCTATTCTTGTAATATCCTGGAAACAATTTAACAAATATATTCTAAAATTTCCAAATACTTTGTAAATTAAAAATAATATAATTTGTAAATAAATACTTTGTAAATACTTTGTAAATATGCATAATAAAATGTCAACGAAAGAGGCTAAATTTTCTGAAAGTTAGTACTGAATTGCGAAATGGTGAATTTATAGTGTTAGGGGATAAATAGTCTTCAAAATTTGCGTGGCAGAAAAGTCCTATGAAACTTGGGCTTTTTGCATTACATCAAGCACAAATATACTTCATCGTATTGTATAAAATGTGATGCGTTATAAATAGCTTAGTTAATATAAAATTTGAAAAATATTAAAATATATCAATAACGCTGCTAGCTTTCAATGATCCTCCTAAAAAATCAATAATATTAGGGCATTTAATTTTTAATTTTGTCTTATTGATAACTTTGGAATAATTACAATAAATAATCGAATGCCTAATTTACTTTCCGCCTTTTGTAAACTTAATTGCTATACTATCTCAATTTTCAATAAAATATAAATAAATAAAACTTCTTTTGTTCACTTCTTACCTGTAGTTTACATTAAGCTTTGAATAAAATTTACTTATTGCTATAGTCTGTAGCCAAAATATTTCCACTACAAGTCTAAGATTAAGGTGCTTAGTACATCCTCACACTTGAAGTATTCTAGACATTGGAAATAATCCCTCGATTAATGCTGGATGATAAACACTTTGATTTCTACAGATCCCATGATCCATCATATTATTCAAATGAATTCAAACAAGAATGTTTATATCTATCTATATTGTCTATTAGATCAAAATGTTTCTCGAAGTAGTTATTTTCAAACTGGAAACAAATGGCTGAACGTAAACCATATTTTTCTTTTTGGACTGCTTTCTTTCCTTTATAGATAATTTCAATCTCCAACATGTCTACTCTTATCCTATTCTTAATACACACGTATCATTTTTTTATCAGTACCGACATTACTAGACTGAATTACGTGGGAAAACAATTTCTTTTGTTTCACAATGCAAGAAAAATTATATTCTTTTTATTGATTTCATTTAAAAGTAATAAAATTTATTTTTCTTTTCATCTATTGTGATTAAACTCTTAATGGGTATAGTATATTACGTCTGTTATCATGATCGGGAAAAAAATTCGTTTTAAATATGGAAAATATCTTATTTATCCTTTTGGTAAAATAAAACATATTTGATACCACTTTTATAATTTTTGGGGGTTTCTTAAAAATATTGATTTTTTTCTCATACATGCTTTAGCGTTTTTCATAGTGAAAAAAACCATTGCATGTTATATAAACTATTGTTTTGTTATTTCACCTTTGTTACTGAAGGATTTTTAAAGGACTTAAACAAAATTAAATATGTTTAAGTGGTATGAAAAGAAAGTCTGCATCAAAAATTTATTCTTCCTTGGGATATCATTTTATTTTCATTATACCCATATAAATTTTCAGCTCAGCAATTTCTCTATATTACATTTCCATAAATTTAAATTTTTAGACAACTGATTGCTTTCTATCAAACGTTATTTAATAAATTTTAGATACTGCATGTCGTGTAGTCCTCCTTATATATTTGAGTAAAAACCTGTGATCAAATGTATAGTGGGATTTATTTTTAATTGCGTTGTGTTAAATATTTTTGTACTAAGATTTAACCACAGGTTCTGAGAAACTACAGATATAAATATGAAGAAAAAAACTAACCGCTAAAATGATAGCAACCGAGACTAGCTTAATATAAAAAAGGGTAAATTTATTATAATGTATTTATACATCTATTTACAAAACCAAAATGATGCTAATTTTCATAAGTAAGCTTAGTCAATATATTCAAAATTAGTTCTGACAATTTTTTATACACTTAAGCAAATATTGTAAGTAGAGAGAGGACCTAATCTCGATTTCAAAATGTAATGCAAAATGGGTACCTTTGTGGGTCTAAAATGTTGGGCCCGGAATAGTTCTGGTTGAAGGATATCAATGGCTGATCAGGAGAGGGAATCTATACATCATCCGTTGATCTGTTACAGACATCGTCAGGGGCTTTCTCCTGAGTCTTTGGGGTGCGGCCGTACTACTTTGTGCAGGAACACTTCATGGCGGACTTGACTGGACTCTCATAGTCTGGACTATCGAGCACCTTCTTTTTGGACCTCCGAACCAATCTCTTCTGGGACCTCCTAATCCATCTCCTCATTTTTTAGAATTTTCATATTTCATTATCTCAAACTTTGTCCCCTCCTCCTTCTTGTCTTCCAATCGGGATAGTTGCCAGAATTTCATTGGTCTGACCAAACCCCTCCCTGAGACCACCAACGTGAACAACCTTATCCCTTCTAATTGGGCACTGTCCCTTAGGGACTCATAAATACTCCACAAAGGTACATTCTTATTTGATATCAAGTATGGAGACGGGATTCTAATCTGGGACTGGAATCAGAACCCCACCCGAGACAACCGTACAAGACTACAATATCCGTTTTATCGACATTTATGGTCCTCTATCTACAACGATGTGATGAGGTCAGATTTAGATCCCGAACATTTTACTTCTTTTATGAATGAATCAATTATAAAACATATCTAAATCGCCTCATCACACTGCACATAATGAGATATACACACATACAGCCAAGAACTTTTTATAACATTTGTACATATTTTTACATATTTATTTATGTTGTGCAACAATTTATTCCGTGCAGATTTATAAATATTAAACAAGAATCTCACCTTTTTACATTTGCCTTTTAAGCTTGAAAGCATTTTAATCATTGGTCTTGATTGAAAAAAAAGTGTTATATAAATATAATTGTTTAAAGTATAAATGTTTGAAATAAAATTCTCAAATGTATCAGATAAAAATTTCTTTTGCAGGATGGTTTTAGTAATTTTATAGAACAAAATAATTCCATAAACCTATTTAAAGATTTAAGTTTATTTTTGTTCTTTTTTATAGCAATCAATTTATGTAATTGGTTGTTAAAACAATTACAAACTTTATAAATACGCATTTAAACTACACGCGATTATAGTAATTGAAACAAATTCATTTTTTTATTACTGTTTTTCATTTATAATATTATTATTCATTATAATTTTATTATTTCCTTTTTTATTCATTTCAGTTACATTTAATAATAACAAATACACTATTGTTTAACAATTTTAGTTAAAGTTTAATAATTTTTTTAGTATTGGAAAGTATGTGTTTACGATTTGTAAAGAAAAATGTGAAAGTATTGTTTTTAAGTAAATAATTTCAGTACAAAATCTTTAATTCAAATTTATTCTAATTATGTTCCTTTTACAGTTTTATTCCTTGCTTTAACCCTAAAATGACCAAGCTTTCAAAAACAAAAAGCATGTGTAACAAACGAATGAACGAATAAATATATCTATATTCTTAAAAGCTGTAGTCATCTACATATTGAAAATTAATATCTTCAGTATGTATTTTATTGGCAACATTATGTACTAGAACTCAATGTTGAGAGAAGTCAAGAAAGAGCTTTATTTAATGCTCAACACTTGGTTGACAAATGCAAGAACTGACTGACAAGCTGGGCTACATTCTCTTTTATACCGTAGTATAATATTCTGAAT
>CM063503.1:10475071-10772571 GCA_032207245.1 Pardosa pseudoannulata | reverse complement strand
TGTGTATTTTAACCCCTTCCGGTAAAATGACGAGTCTAGCTCGTCATTAGTTTTTCATTTCATACCGCACAATGACGAGCTATACTCGTCATGCGATTAAAGTTACTGTTAAATATGATATTTAATTTAGTTTAAAATTTCTAGTGTACTGAATTTGGCAACACTTTTATCATTTGTGAAAATCACAAGTCACTATTGCATATTGTTTACTTAGAATTTCTTGGTACAAGTCATTGCCAAATTAATGAGTCAGAATAAAAGAAAACCTACTAAGAAATGCCGTGTGTGTTACAAGAATCAAATTAAAAGTGAGACTACTTGGCGGTGTAAACAATTAAGAATTCCTTTGCACTTTGTTTTGAAAAGTACCACTAGCTTGAAGACTATTATCTGTATACTTTATTATTGTTTTGCTTTGATATTTTCTTAATTTTACAGTTTCTGATATTATTTAACACTATGTAAAAAGTGGATTTTAATTAAGAATATGTAAGAATTGTAAAATGAAACAAGTTTTTTAAATAAAAATTAAATGGTTATTTCATGCACAGTTTTTCATTATTAAATCATACCGGAAGGGGTTAATTGCAATGTTGCACTGTACGTTGAAAGTTGAGCTTTCGAAGTACACAAAGACTCTTTTAATAGGACTAGTAACCTTCAAAATCACATAATTAACCAAAAATGTAAAATTAGTTTTTGTTTTGAAAAAAATCAAGTTAGATATATGCTTTATTGTTAAAAGACCTATTCTCAAAATACAATTATTTTAGTGTACTGAAGCCTGTTTTTATCATAGGATCTTATTTTAATATTTAAAAAAATGTTTTAAAGTTTGACAATTGTTGTACTGAATAAATAACTTCAAAATGTTTCAGGTGAAATGCTGTCATTTATTTATAGTTAAAAATTTTCTTGTTAAACAACAAATTGAATATTTATGTGTATTTTTTAATGCAGAAAAATTCATATGTTAATAAATAAATATTGTGAATGATTTTGGCTAAAAAATTATCTTTACGTAACATAAGTCAGAACTATTTTGGGGAAAAATTGATTTTTCGTATGCTTGCATTTTAGCTATTTTTATTTTAAATCTAACAAATACTATTTTTAAGTAATATTTCTATACATATGATACAACTATGAATAAAACTTTAACATGAAAATTAAATTTAACATCCCTATTTGGTTCGGATTATATGAGGAAATTGCGATAGTAGCAGCATTACAGAATAACGACAAACAACGAAATATAAATTGTACTGTGTGATTTTGGAGAATGTGGCAGATCTACACGGTAGTTATACTTAAGAAATTATCACACTTTAATCTACACATTTTGAAAAAAAATCAAGAGATTCAATTCACGATTCATTATTTTTTTATAAAGCATATTTATGTGTGATAATGAAAATCTGTTAACTAATTAAGGACCTTCGTACACATCAACCGACACCAAAATGAATCGGTTGAAAATTTTTTAATATTACAAGAGAAATTTCCGCATTCTTCATAGGGAAAAGGAATAGTAAAATGAATCCTGTAGTTTTTCAACACGTAGAGGTTGCTGTGTGGTAAGGACAGAGTTGGAATGTCTCATTCCTTTAAAGAAATCTTGGTTTTTGATCTCACCGATCATATCTTATTGAGTACTTAATAAAAATATATGGCAGGAATTATCTGTTGCAAATTTATGAAATTTTCTTTCTTAATTTCTTGCAATTAAATGCTTGAAATTATATGTTATATTATAAAATATAATTTTAGTAAGATTTTAAAAATACTGCTTAACCCCTTCCGGTAAAATGACGAGTCTAGCTCGTCATTAGTTTTTCATTCCATACCGCACAATGACGAGCTACACTCGTCATGCGATTAAAGTTACTGTTAAATATGATAATTAATTTTGTTTAAAATTTCTAGTGTACTGAATTTGGCAACACTTTTATCATTTGTGAAAATCACAAGTCACTATTGCATATTGTTTACTTGGTACAAGTCATTGCCAAATTAATGAGTCAGAATAAAAGAAAACCTCTAAGAAATGCCGTGTGTGTTACAAGAATCAAATTAAAAGTGAGACTACTTGGCGGTGTAAACAATTAAGAATTCCTTTGCACTTTGTTTTGAAAAGTACCACTAGCTTGAAGACTATTATCTGTCTACCTTATTAATGTTTTGCTTTGATATTTTCTTAATTTTACTGTTTCTGATATTATTTAACACTATGTAAAAAGTGGATTTTAATTAAGAATATGTAAGAATTGTAAAATGAAATAAGTTTTTTAAATAAAAATTAAATGGTTATTTCATGCACAGTTTTTCCTTATTAAATCATACCGGAAGGGGTTAATATAAAACTCTAATATTGTTTCTCTTCATATGTAGTTGTATTTTCTCAAAATAAATTAACATAACTCAAAAAAATTAAATATTTATGTTACTTTTAATGATTAATTAGTTAGACCAGCGGTAGCTCAGTCGGTAAAGGTAGCGATCTCGTAACCAAAAGGTTGCGGGTTTGGGGTTGGAGCCGGCCTAAGATCAGCCGTGTTAGTTAACACTAGATTGCGCAAGGCAGTCATTTTGACTGTTTTTAAATTTCAATTAGAAAAACAATTACGAAATATAATGACTCAATTTCTTAGAATTTGGTGACTTTTTCTATAACATATAAATAGGTTTATGAATAATTGTAGTTACTTCCGCCCTCCTTTATTATATAATATTAAAAATTAATTTTAAACAAATTTCTTTACATATTTGTTATTTTTTCACAATGCAGTCATTTTGACTGTTTTTGGGCAATATAGGTATATAAGAAATCTCTGGCAATCTAGTGTTAAAGGAGATAAGGGCACGTAAAATATGTTCGTGGTCACAAAGTCCTCCAAGTTTTCAATCAATACCTATGGGGGTGGCAGGTCAAGCCTGGGAGTTTTCTACTTGGTCCCTGCTTCTAAATTACGAGGACCCAGCGGTGGTAATGTTACTTGCATCCGTAACATACCTTAAGTTACACCTGCTCCTAGAGTGGTGCTAAATAGGTAACAGCTTGTATATGTATCAGGATAATGTCTGTATCGCCTGCTGCAGTGGAAAAAAATTATTAATTAGTTATAACAGTTTACGTCTACTTTTCTACAAATTTGCTCTTGTTTAACTTTTTGTAACAAAACGTTTTCTGTTAATTTTGTTCAATCTGTACAATGTACTTGTTAGATCTCTTAATAATTTATATATTGATACATATATATATATATATATATATATATATATATATATATATATATATATATATATATAAATGTAATCGTCCAGGGGGTCTAACCAGCCCCGAACTTACACTTGATGACTTCTTTTCAAAATTGCCCCTATTATTTTCCTCAGCCCGGGCATGCTGGGCTGCCAAGAGTCCGCTAATCGTCTGTTGGAAAGAAACGTCGTGGCCCAAAGTAATCTTTATTCATCCGATCAAAATTGCACAAAATCCAGAGACGTCTGAACCGGACGGTGTCAGAACGCTCTCTCTCTCTCTAAGTAATGCCAACCTTCTGCGAGAGACGACCAAAACCCGTGTGTTTTTTGCTTATAGAAAGTAACCTTTGATTAGAGCCATCTGCAAAAGTGTGGCATTCCAAATGACTATTATAGCTGATCATTACAGATTTTTCCTGGGAGAGTTATAACTTCCTAATTAAAAATGCCAACTATATCATTTTCTGTTTTGAGAATCATAGAATTTCGGGTTCAGCTGAAGGAATGAAAACATCTTCGTTTAAAATTGATGGCTGGAAAATATGGTTAATATAAAGAGAAGAAATTAAGATCTAGAATAATGAATGGGAAAAAGGAATATTTTTGGATAGACTTTAGGGCTTAGATATTGATATTATTACATATATATTCTTAATTATCTTATTGTCTCGATAACATATAATTTTTAAAATTTTAATGTATTAGGGCCGGTCTCACCGAAGTCGTTTAAAGGGTAACCGCGATTAATTTATATTTAAATGGAGAATTGCGTTTCACCATTGCTTGGCGCCGTGGGTTAATCACTGTTAGCTGTTAAACGACATTGGTGAGACCGGCCCTTGATCACACTAACTTTTTCATTATAATCAAATGAAATGGAAAAAAGTTGAAAAAAATCTTTAAAAATTCAAAATTGTTTTTAATTTCAGTGAGCTCAAATTCACTAGAATACTGTAACTACGATATCATATTGGACAGTTAAACAATATATTTTAATAAATACAAAATTCTTACGGAATTAAATAATTTAAATATTTTAACATCGGAGAATAGATTCAAAACTGTCAATAAAATTTTATTCCTGTTTTAAAATATATTCATCAAATTTTATTTTCGTTATTGCAAATTAATCGAGCTGTAAATGCAATACTAAAATTTTGTATATAATCTCAGAGATACGTTTTATGTAAATATTATTTAATTTAGAATTTCAAGTTTGTATACTCTTGATAACTGTTTTAAAATGAAAATCATGTAACTTTAAAATACGGTTTTTAGTGAATAATATATTAAAATACTATCTTTCCTTATTTTAAAATAACTTTTTCTTTTATTTTTATATCTTTTTATAAGAGAAATTAAATTTTTAAACAAACATATGACCACAAATTTAATATTTTAATAATAAATGCTCTATTTCAATGCTCTATATTGTTTTTCTTTTTTTAACTAGAGAACGCTTATGAGAGATGCCTGTAAGTGTAGTTAAAAATGAAATATTTCTGATAACTTTAATTTCCCCATAAAATTTTCTAAGTACAAAAGTACTAACGAGACATAATGAGGATTTTTAAAATTATTAAATTATACTATTTTTTACGAAGTTCATAAACTACTTACCTCTAAATATAAATATGGCTATATACTTACTACATACGCGAATTGTATTTTTACAGATGAATGACTTAATTTTTACACGTCTGAACGATATTTTGATCATTTTTAATAAATGGCGCTTTTAATATAAATTTTAATATAATTTTCATCATTTAAACTAAAATTAAAATGACTGTTTGAAAGTATTTCAAACCCTTTAACGGTTTAAAAATGTGTTCAATTTTAAATAGTTAATTAATATTAACTCATTAGGGAGGAAAGTTAAGGCTGCTTTTATTTCTGGGATATAAAGTTTTGATTTGCATTTAATTCAAGGCTTTATTCTGGTGAAATAAAAAGTAAATAGTCCTCTGAACATTAACTGAAACGTGTGTTTTGTGTGATAAAATTTTTCTACCTCCAGGCGAAGATACTAATTGCTTGTAAAACTTAACATTTACATTGACACACAAAAAAAAACATGCATCTTAAATTTAAAACATGAATTATTTGAAACAAAATTGTAATTTAATTAATTTAATGTAAATTAGATTTAATGTAAATTAGAACAAATATTACCTTTATTCTGGGTGGGATGACAGTCAAAGATAATTATCCATAAATAGGTTTAAATTATAATGATTTACTAGTAAGTAAGCTAAGATGGTTGAAAATAACACTAAATATATGCTAATAATTTCTAATTTACATTGTACGCAAAATAGTTTTTTTCTACTACAGACTAAGGTAATGAGTGTTAAAAAATCAATAACAAGATTTATACTATTTAACTTCTATTGAAAATATAATTTTTAGCATCTTAGTTTTGCAATGGGGTTATAGCAATGTGACGTCGCGACCATCAACTTCCAACGCACTAAGTACACTTGATCTGGTAAGACAACAGAGGCACCTTCTAGTCTGGGAAAATAACACTACTGTACTATAGCAATTTGTCACGGTACTGACAAACATCTTTAACGATGGAATTTAGGGTACAGCTAGTCCACTCAGACTGAACAACTCCATCGATTCGTGAATCTCGCACAAGCAGGGCGACATTCCGTGAAGGACTGACGACCAGGGAGAAACGACCGACTGACGTCAGGAAGGGGACAGATTTATGCAAAGGAAAGAAAAAGAGAGGCGAGAAACTATGGGCAGGGTAAGAGTAGGAGTTTTTATGAGACGATCTCACCAACTCGTCCCGAGTCCCAGACTGTACACAAGGTACAACTTTGTGTTATTTTGGAAAAAACTTACCTTTCCTTCTGTGTAATAATTGCATATTACGTGGTTCATGCTTAATATTTACAACCAATTTCTCTCTTAAATTCTTTATTACATAACTATTTATCCCCCTTTATACTAGAAGAAATCTTATGAACAAAAATTAAAGTTTTGCATTGATTTTTTGTTTTATGGTCAAGTTTTATAACACAAGGACTAATTAAATTACGACTTACTGATTAAAAAAGATTCCGAACAGGAATAAATATCCACTTCAATAGCAGAATTCATACCTTCGGAGAACTAAAAGTCAATCCGTTTTGGGACGAAAAGGAGTCAGTACAAGATACAAAAACGCTCTAATTTTAAAACGTATCTTTATCTAACTATGGAAATTATAATAGTAATATAGCAATAAAAGTTAAATCAGTCCAAAAATGCACAAATAGATTAAATATTGCTTGTAAACATTTGTTCCATAGTTGAAAACAATCTGCATTGACAATGCAAACAGAACTCAGCAAAACTTTATGGTTTAGGATTTGTGCCAGTCGAACCAATGGCCGAAGGACTAAAGCAAGTTTTTATGTTTTACAGTTCGTGGTTTCACTGCTTATATGGCTATTCATAACACTGAGTTTTAGTCAGTAAGTCCCAGTCTCATTAGCTCCCGTGTATTAAAAGAGATTAACATAATACTAAAAAACAAACCGGGATTCCATCCATTGAGTTTAGTTCACTTTCATAAATAAACTCGTCAGTAGTTCAGGAACTGCTGTATGCGTTCAACTTTTCCTTTTGTGCTTTATTTAAGTGCTTTATTTAAGTTTCCTTTGTATTCATTGCTATATCACAAAAGCTGTCACAAAGGCTTTTGATTAATCTTATTTAGCATTAACTTCATTAATGTTTGTAAACTACAATCTTAATACACATCTTAAAAAAAACAATAATGAAAATTCTGAACTTTTCACCTCACGCATTTGAATAGAATTTAACCTTATATTTCCACCGGATGCCTGAACTCTTTATTAAGTGAGCCTTACAAAGATTTCCAGATTAAGACAACATAAAGACATTCACGCTTTTCTCAGATCCATGCGCACTTAATGAAAACGCAAGACTTTAACCATCATAGAATATGAGAAATTGCCGTTTTTGAAAACTAACCTCTATTTTTAAATTGCTCATATCTCTTTCTAAACATCTCTTCAAAAATTAAGAAATGTATTATATACATGGTTTAAATTTATGAAAAAAGTATTTTAATAACATATATTTTATCCTTTTCCATTACCAGTAATATTACTAATTACATAAAAGTAGTCTATGTTTGGAAATGTAAAATATTTGCTATTGTGTTATTAATACAGAAAAAAAAGGTTTTATTTTAATTAGAACAGTTTAGTTAAAAAGTCATCTATAATATGTCCACTTGATATTACTACTATGGAATTAACATTTGAAAGTGTCCATAATAGTTAGTTATAATACAAACTTATATACCTCTTGCTTCATAATTTTGCAAAAACAAAAATAATCTCTACAACTTTTACAAAAGTACAATATGTTATATTTATTGTATTATATCGTTAGTTTAATAAATTTTAAACATAAAACCTACATTGATATTACAGTTTTATTAATGTGATAAGAGTTAGAAATCTTACAATTAGTTTAACTGCTTTTATCTCAGAATTTGCACATTTGTTATTGAACTCAATTGTATTAAGAAGCAATTTCCTCATTGTCCTTGTAGTTTATAAGCTGCATTTAATGAAATTAATGTTACGGAATATTGTGTTGATTATAGAAAAAAACATAAATTGCTGAAATCTTTATGAATTTTTAACATTAATTTTAAACCCAAATTCAATCATCTAGCTGAATACCCTATTATAATGTTTCAATTGTATAAAGAATTATTTTTTCAAATATTTACTAGAATTATACGAAAAACTAAATAGTTCTTTCATTCACCCAAGTATGCTTTCTTTAAAATGAAACTATCAATGCAGTCAGAGGTAATAAATCTGTTACTACTTTTAGAATGAATATAACTACCTTGAAGTCAATGATGAGTGAGGAAATTCTGTCGGATATAAAGATATGTTTATCAGCAATGTAAAAATATCTAAACCTTCTTTTGTATCATAAAAGAAGTAAATTTGTAAACAACTAATGATTTAAAGATCATATTCAATCTCACTTAGAAATAATTATTTACTTTTGTAAATAGTTAAAAAAAAACCATAACGTGTTTCTTTTCTAAGTTGAAATTCTAGAATTCTGCGTAGAAACTAGTGATTGCATCAACTGCATGCTCCAGACATTTAAAATAATATCCCTGATAATTTATTAAATTTTCAAAATTCACTTCAAAAACAAGAGTTCCTAACAAAATAATTTATGTTGTCTAGCCTAAAGAAATAGTTTCAGACAATGGTTACTGTATTTTATACTAATGTAATACGATGGTAGGATATAAGGTTTCTTGAAAGCAATCTATTGGCAATAATATACTTGAAAAGTCCAGAAAATAAGCTGCTTAATTGCGAAACCTTGTGACAGTTTTAATATAGTTGTCATTGTTGATTATGTAAATTATGGTAAAATATACACGACCGAAAATATATCTTCCCGACTAGAATGTTATTTCCTCTGTTAAGCAATTTCATTTTCCTTGACGGGACATATTAGTGCAGCCATAGACTATTAAAACTAACTTCTACTGTTTTTAATGAATTTGCTTTAAAATGTAATTATGTCATTAAAATTTATTTAAGCAGTTTAAATCAGAAAATAAAATATTAACTACTTTTGGAGCTATTAATTATTAATTGTACGAAAATCAATTTATCGAAAATTCTCCAAGGTAAGTTCTTTTACATTTAAAATGGTCGTTTTTTATATAAACGACCTTCTTAGTTCTTATAAAAAAATTCGAAAAATTTATTAAGAGAAAAAAAATAGTAAAAATATTCCTTTTTATAATGCAAAATTACCTTCGAAAATTCTCTTAAGTACAGAATGCATAGAATGCGTGCTTCGAAAAATATGTATTCTAATTAACTTTTATTGTATATATAAAAAAGCAAAAATGTAACTGATACATTTAAAGATAGAAATATTATAAATGGCCTTCGAATGTTTAAATATTCATTAAATACAAACATTTTGCTGGAACACAATGTTTAAAATTATTGTTAGTAATAATTACCTTACGTACTGTGGTAATAATTATATATATTAGTTATGACATAATATATATAAAAAACTTTTGATATATCACTCTTAGTTTTTATTTATTATTCAATAAGATATAAATATCAAATAGTACTTTAAAATAGTATTTTATAATAGTATATTATTTAAACATCAAATGTACATCATAATAGGAGTATGAGATACCAGATACCAGAAATTTTACTTACCACACTTAATGGTTCAAACAGTATATAGATTTATTTTAAAACCGCAGAACTATTGTAGAATCACAAAGAATTACTTGAGTCTCTATCCGATCCGTTAAATGTTTCAAAGTTGTAGACATTTTTATCTTTTATACGATCATCTTTTCTTGCTATATCCTGTGATGACAAAAAGATCTTTAAGTAGAGTTCTTCAAAAAGGGTTTCTTAGAAGCGAATTCTTTACAGAGCTTTACGGAGCATTCTTTTACGGAGATACAAAAATAACCATATTTCACCATAAACTGCATGAAATACGGTCTATGTTTTGGAGTTTTATTACAGTTCAACAGCTTAAGTTTCTCTCTCTACAATGCATCATCTATCACTATATTTACAATGAATTTTCTTTGGTATAAAATGGAAATATTACCTAGTTGTCATTCGTAAATTAAAAATTATTCCTTTTGAGAAAAAAAAATGAAAATTATACACTTATTTCAGATAAGAACAATAAAAAATTCACTTGCCAAACTAGTAAAAAACTATCACTAGAAATAATATAATTGAAAAATAATATATATGCCCTTGCAATAAAGCAAAAACTAAGTATATTATGTATGTGATACATGTTCAACTACATAATATAAAAAACTGTTTATATGTGTAACAATTCAATTAACAGACCATTATAAAACAAAATAAGTGTCAACATGCAAAATCAAAAGAAATGTTTTAACAATATTTAACCAAGAATTAAAATATTTAGCTTAGATTATTTAAATCTCTTTGTGTATATTTAACATGATAGTTTTTAATCGATTTATAGTCTATAAAATTCCGAAATATTATCTTTTGTTATTATAGTCATACAAAATATTCATATTTTTATCAAAATGATAGTGAAAATAAAAACTTTTAATAACATATAGGAGACTACATCTAAAAGACTTATTATCCGGAACGTAATGCTTAAACCTGATTTTGAACATCTACAAAAAAAGATGCCAAGTGAGTTATTCCCAAACCCACAAACTCCAGTTTCAAAATACTGGATCTTACATGTTTGAAAATCAGTTGGTTTTATAACTGCTATAAACATAATATATTAAACGGTTATCATATCGTTATTTTATGCAACATTTATTTAAAAAATTTCTCTTGTATTAGAGTATAATATTTCGCAATGTTATTTTATGAGAACTAAAAATTTTTACCGTAGATAAAACTAGTTTATCATGAGATATTTTTTAACTCCTTACACTAGAAATATTAAAAGCTAAATTGCTAGAGAAAAAAACGATCTAGCAAAATCTCTTTTAACAAATCTGATTGTATCAAACTAATCTTTCCGCAATCAAAAATAAAGCAAGTGTAATCACGTATTCCTTGATATTGTTAAGGTTCTGGCTAAGCGATAGTTACATAAAATATAAAATCTTGATCTGAGTATTTACAAATGCTAGAAAATAAAACACTTTCTCTCACCGATGTGAACTCAACGAGCCTTTAAAATCCCCCTAATTGGAAAGGAAAACGTTCTCTTTTAACCGTCTTCAAATCACATTATATTGCTTTTCTTTAAACAACAATGGACAGAAAAATATTTTTTTCAATGCTCATCTAAGGCAGTAAAAGAACGTGGGATGTTCAAACAAATTGGGCAACGAAAAGTTTTCGAAATTTTTAGAAACTTTTATGTAGGAGTGTGTACATATATGGAAGTACTTACTTTAGCCCAAATATCCGCCGTGAGGAACTATATCTCATTTTATGATCTGGCAATATTGTAAAGTAAACTCTAGAAACATAGAATAATACGAAAATTATATATCTAGAGTAGAATAATTTCAAAACTTGGATAATAAAGAATTTGGATACAATCCCCACTATATATTTTTTACAAAAATGTAAAGTCATAAATCTTATGAACCATTTTATTATATTGTCAAACACAAAGCTTGGGCAGATTGAAAGACGAATTTTAGTAAAATAAAATTCAGGAACAATAAAATATTGACAAAAATAATAAACAAATGAAGAACAGTAAAACAAATCTACAATAAAGGCCAATAAATCAATAATTTTGTGCAATTCGCCTTCCAATTCGTTTTCCTTATATGCCTCATGTCCAGCGCAAGAAAGCTACTCAAATGTGTAGTGACATTAATTTCTTCATACAGGTCTCATAATTGGCATAGTGAGTATATTTTAATAAATATAAGTTAAATATTATAAAATATTAAGTACCTTAAATTAGAATTATAAATAATTTATTTCATAGTTACACATTTTACAAAATTTCATCATATCTTTACCATATTCTATTTTTCCATTCTCGGTACCTTGAAAAACGATAGATCAAGGTATATACATCTACACACACACACACAGATATATATATATATATATATATATATATATATATATATATATATATATATATATATATATATATATATATATATATATATATATATATATATATATATATATAATATGGGCGAGACTCATTCAAAACCACAACACATTTTATATCTGGTTAGATACATGAAATCCATACAACATGCAACTTTTACAACATCGTGCACACAGACTATGTGATCCTGCACACACACACTTTTCAAGTAGGGATTTCTCATGTAAAAAGGCTACGAATAATCCCTAAGCACAATTGATCATGTGATAAAAAATATGTTTAAAGAGAACGCGCTAACTATTGGCTAAAATAGTATAGACAGAGGCTGAATTAAGTCTATAAAGTGGAGAGAAAAATCAGAATTACCGCGCAAACACCGAACGTACTTTATGAACAAAAGTTATTAAATTAATATTAAAATACCTAAATAAGGGATTTTAATATTACACACACACACACACACACACACACACACACACACACACACATATATATATATATATATATATATATATATATATATATATATATATATATATATATATATATATATACAAGTACATATGTATGCATATATGCATGATTTTGTGTACAAGTTTATGTATTCAAAATGTATACCCTTGAGGAAAAAGTGAAATTATTCTTTACTATAATCGTTAAAAATATATCAATAAAAATATCATAACCTTTAGCACTTGTCAAACGTTCCAAGATTAACATATATCTGCGGTAAACTAGAAGTTCCATATCTAACTTAGTTTTATGCGAATATTTGAGAAATCCACGCTACATTTCCTGCAGAAAATACTTCCCTGAATTCGTCCAGTCCATTTAATCCAGTGCATCGTCTAATGGAATATGATTCTCTCACTTTAATAGCAATATGTTAGGCAAATATTTAATTTTCAAGACTTATTTTTAAATAACTTTAGTACCACTAATTTTTATGTTAAAGTTATAAAGTTCTCATCACTTTTAAAATTAAAATAGTTTTTCTTTTGCAGTCATTTTATTCTATTATGAAGTCATTATGGTAACGACTTTGAAGTTGTAAAGTTTGTGAAAGGAAATTATGCTTAATTTTAATGTGAACGATCGACAAATATATACAAATATTTTTAAACAATTTTTACTGATATCTTTTTAAAGAATATTCACTAAATTTTTAAAAATATACATTAAAAGAATAAATGAAAATTCACTTGATAAATTGAAAATATACTTGATCACAAAAAAACTTTTGATATATATTAAAAACTGAATTTTTAAATTAAATTGAAGCAGAATATATTTTATTCAGTAAACAATACATTAGAGTTATTGAAAATAAATTAAACACTGTCAAGAAATTGAAAATTCAAAAATAAACTAGCTTTTAGTATAATATATAATACGAGCAATAAAACAAAATATGGCTCGTATAACTATAATTTAGGTTCATAGAATAAAGAAGATAATAAGCATATATTTGATATAAAAAATTAGTTTCTAATTTAAATTATATATATTTTTTAAAGTTATTTTGTGGTTAAGTAGATTTCTAATTTTTTCATTTGTATATATACTATATTTTAATATATGAGTTTACATAACAAAACTAAATAATTTTACCCAGTTAAACTCTATTTAGTGATTTAGGAAAAATGATATTCTAAACAAATCAGAACTTTTTATTTTATAATTTATTAAATATAGGTCATTATAATGAAATCATTTCAACTTAAAATGTACTTTATCTCTTTAAAGTTGATTCCACATGATGTCTACAAACAACAAAGCTAGCGCTGTGGTTTAATTATGTAGACTTCATTTAAAGGCAACTCCCTACATAACCGGCCATCGAATTTTAATAAAGAGTTAAAAACCAAGACAATAGAAATGATATTTAATAATGAAATGATATTTTACAGGCTATTTTCTGTAATTTTAATAATTGAAACAATAATTCATTTAACTTTATTTTCCTTAAAACAATATGTAAAAATTTTAATTGTAATTGCGCACAAGTATCTTTGTTCTTGAGATCTTTATATCAACGTTAAATTGTTAATTTTTGAAAATTGGTAAATTTTTCCATTTGCAATATTCGTTCTTTAAAATTGCGAGTTGATTAACTTTGTCATTAATTAATCATTTCACTAGATACAATTTTTCTTTTTAGTATTTAACAAGAATGTCATTTTTCAGATTAAAATGGTCTAAGTAATCAGACGTGATTGCGTGTTATTTCGCATAAACAATACTAAATTTAAGTAGTAAATGTATTCAACAAGTAATGAAAACATTCAGTAAAAAGGATCCTATCCGTAGTGGGGAATTCATTAAAAATCTGTTTACTACAATATAAGTTATTAAATTATTAAGATTCGTACCCGAAAAACTGAATGGTTGAAAGGAAATCAATAATATTTAGGAGATTCATAAAATCATATTAGTACTTTATTGCATGCAACATAAAAATGCTCACGCAAAAGCTAATAGCAGTACTGAAATTTAAAGAACTCTTTAGGTATGCTAATGACGTCGATTTACCTCGATTTATTACATTTAAATATGCATTCCATTTCTAAAAACCCACTGTAAGTAAAAGAGTCGAAACTTCCGGTGCAATCTACATATTATGTATTTTTAATTAGTGCCATTTAAAAAATTTATTTTTCTTTGTGTTTAGAAAGAAACATTTTTCTAGCTGTTGCAGATGTAATGACGAATATTAGAAATATGGTAGATATATATTTGGTTGGTTTGGGGAGCTACGGTTTTATGTTTAGCTACAGGATGGCTAATGAGCTAAACTCGGTTCCGAACATTTACGAAAATATTTGCAATTAGTAGGATTCTAACCGACGAACTCCGGTATCAAATAGCACCACGCGAACTTTTTGGCCATCGTTTGGAAGAAAATTTTTATTTTTCTGTTAACATTTTCAGTCAAAAGGATTAATTTCATCGGATTCTTAAATTACACGATACCTAAAGTGTAAAACACATAAACAACACAAAGTGTCATAAAGACGTAAATGTAAATTCACATATTTTATAAAATCGAGTAGTAAACACTTTCAATAAATTTTTAGTGCTTAAATCTAACTTTATATGTATATATATACAGGATGTTTCAAAAATGACCGGTATATTTGAAAAATCAATAAAAACTTAACTGACAGTGATAAAAATGCACAATTTATTGCAATATGCTCTTGACAACAGTAAATTTTCTGAACAGACAAACTTTCAAAATTAGTTACAATGTACCACAACAGATGGCGCTGCACTATGGAAAAATCTAAACTACGATATTTTGCAGATAACCACCATGGGCAGCAATAATATGGTGTATTCTCAGAACGAAATTATCAGAAACCCGTGCAGAACAGATGTACTGTACCAGTTATTTAATCGTTTCTGGATAGTGGCGGTACACCTGGTCTTTTAAGAGTCCCCACAGAATAATATCTTAGTTTAGATTTTTTCCAGTCTGCAGCGCCATCTGTTGTGGAATATTGTAACTTTGAAAGTTTGTCTGCCTCAAAATTTACTATTATTCCAAGCATATTGCAATAAACTGTCTGTTTAGTTTTTATTGATTTTTCAATAAAAACTAAACAGACAGTGATATAAAATACAATATATATATATATATATATATATATATATATATATATATATATATATATATATATATATATATATATATATATATATATATATATATATATATATATATATATATATGTGTGTATAGATAGAGAGAGAGGGTGATGCTAAATCAAGGGACTCAAATCCTTAAACTTTTATTGCCTGAACAATGCCTTTTATGATTTTTACAGGTTACTGTTTAAAACTTCTAAGAAATTTATAAAATTTCTTCAGGTGAAACACGCGCAACAATTATGTTTGCAATAAAAATATTTATTTTTAATTCATATGAAATCCTGTAGTTAATTATCGCTTTTGCTGATTTATACAGTTGAATTCTTGTTATAACTTCTATGTTATAAAAAAGTTTCTTTTGAAAAATTAATTGAACTACTACAAATCTTCGCTATCATAATAAAAAATATAAAGATTTAGAACTTCAAGGTATTTCCTTGGGGAAATTTCTTTTGACTTCAGCACAAATTTGAAGAACGTTCTTTCTGTGGAATTTGTTTTCTATATTACACGATTACTTTAGAAACAAAGTTGTTAACTTAGTTATACTTTTCGTTCCTACTTTTCAATCAAATTAGGTTTGGTTTAAAATAAAGCTTCCGTTAATTTTAATTTCGCTTTCAATGAAATTTTCTCCAAATAACGTTTTATTAAATAATAAGTACCCTATTAAACAGAATAAATATCCCTGTAAAATCAACTGACTTTGTCATGAATTTACCACAAAATTTAATCTTATATGTATTTTGCTTCCTATATACTACAAATCTCCCACATATATGGACCTTTGTATAAAAACGCCTGATTCTATTCGTGAATTGAAAACCTAGCAATTTCATAAGGTAATAATACTTTAGCATGGTTTGAAAGGGCTAAATCCATTTATTCTTTATTTAAAATATAAATTATATGCAGTACATGTTTATTTTTCACGTTTCTAAGCAACAACATGGCGATTTTTAGTGTTGCAATATCTTATTCTGTGCAAGAGATTTCAAACTATTCCATATTCTAGTTTTTTCTTTTATGCCTTTCTGATATAAAAAACATTTTAAAACTTCATAGCTGGAATAGTGTTTATACCTTTATTTAAATGTCATTATCTAAGCAAATACACTCGAGTACATATGGTTAGAAAAGCAAATGAGTTTGTACAAAACACATGGCCGTTTGCCAAAATGCAATATCTTTTT
This sequence comes from Pardosa pseudoannulata, assembly GCA_032207245.1. NCBI lineage: Eukaryota > Metazoa > Arthropoda > Arachnida > Araneae > Lycosidae > Pardosa > Pardosa pseudoannulata. The sequence goes on along the minus strand of CM063503.1, from coordinate 10,755,808 downwards.
TTCTCTTTAAAAGAGTCATGCATTTGAAGAAGTTGGTCACTCAGGTTTACGGTCATTTATTCTGACAGTCCAGACGAGTCATTTTATATCAAGTGGATAATTATAATTCCCAAGTGTGTTCAAATGTTGATGACATAAGCAAATCTTTGACATCTCTGTTGCATGGAGAATGATATCCATAAATGTATTTTCAAATTGGATGGGATGTTGAAATTTCTTGATATAGGTCATGTATTAGCCTTAGGTAATGAGAATAAACTATGCCTTATACAATGCTTTGAACTGTTAAATTTCTAGAAATATAAATGTGCGGAACTCATTAAAAACCGAACACATTTAAAGGATTTGTAACAATATATTCTTTTATCAAAGGAGACATTTTTCTAAGACTAAAAGTTAAAAGGAATTAGAATGAGTTTTATACTGAAATATAAACATTAAGCATTTTTAGAATAGCTTATATTGTAAGGATAAACAAAAATTGAGAGAATTAATTTGCGTAGTTGAATAAAATCACTGGAATGATAATTTTTTTCGTAAGATAATTAAAGTTTATTCTCCTTTATACCGGGAAAAATCTTCCACACACCGCAAAAGTCTTATTAAATAATTTCTGTTTGAATAATTGTTAAAATCTTGATGCTACAAATTTGTCTAATATGCATTTAAGTACTTTTATATCCTTTATTGCCTCACATGTTTATTTTAATAAGCAAACACTTTAAACATTTAATACTTCATTATGAATAAGTGTATGCAATCTTATTACATATAATTACAATTAAGTCAAAATTTAGTTATATCTTTATGGATTATTGCAACTTTATATAAATAATGACAACAAATTGCCTATGTTTTCATGATAAACGAAACAATTTTATTTTTCCTAATGGACTATAAAACATTTTTTCTTCATTGGAATTGCAGCTTTTCTAATGAAGTATAGAAATTGACTGAGAAATAGTTTAAAATAAGAGACTTGACTTTCACTTTAAAAGCATTACAAAGTTTTAACTAGTCAATTTTTATTATGATTTCCTCATAAGTCATTTTTCAGATATTTTCCCCTATCACGTATTTTACACTTAGTTTTTTTTTACTCAAATAAAATGTTATGTGTGTTCACTTTTAATTTGGAAGGAAAAAAATTAATTTCTCATTTCGGATAAAAAAACTGAGTCATAATCACAGTTTTCACTATTTTTATTGATTAAATACCTGCTCTTGTCAAAATAAAATTGAGGCTTTTAATGAACAAGAGTTAAATATATACTACATTATATGTGAACTTTTACGAAATAATAAATTCCTTAATTTAAAACTTTATCTTTTTTATTCAAGCAAACATTTGACTGTTTTACAACTTTACAAATACATTTTCAGAAGTATAAGTAAAAACATGAAAATTTTTGTTAGAATTATTTTACTATACACTCTTTGTAAAGAGCAAATTATTTCTCCTTTATTTCATAACATTGTGCACACAATAGCTATTTTAAAATATTTTTTGTGAGCAGGAGTCATTAACAGTATCATATTCAATACTGAACTCAGCACTGTACAATGGAAGTAATAGTTGAGCTTTTTAACATATCAGTTAATGATTATTATATCAAATTTATATCTTAAATAATAAACTTATTAAAACATTTGATATTAAATATTTTTAATTATTGACGTACTCACTTCTTTTCCAAAATTTCTTACATAAAATGTAAAAATTTATATGTTTTATTTTATCAATAAATGTTTTATTTCATACACACTTTCTATTTTTAAATCGAAAGTAATTTTATTGTACAATACATGATATTAAAGTTTAAATATTACAGTTTTACATTTGCACTGTTGATAAACAAAATACATGAAATGAAAGTTTTCGAAATTTACCTTCAAATTGTTTCCTCGGGGGCTTAATAAATACTTTCTGTTTGTTCTACTTCTTAGATTTAAGATAAAAAGTACTTTATAAATCATTTTCAGACATATAAGACAACACAGTATTTCTTAAATAAAGTGCCAAAGTGTCACAAAGGGATAGATAAAGTTGTTTTTGTGCCGTTAAAGCTCTAGGCGTAAACGCGTTTTTAAACGTTAGTTCTTTACACAGTGTCAGTATTACGTTTGAAAAAGATGCCTTTTGCTCTGAACGAACCTAGAATGTATGACCTAGAAATGTGCCTTCTGTCGCTCATTATTCTGGTTTTGATGCCCTTAAGATAGAGCAAATATCTTGACTCGGTGTGACCTCAAAATTGGTGGAAACATTAAAGTGCAACGTTTATACCCGGAGAAAGTCTTTGAAATGGATTCTTTCCACTTTTTTTTCTTTTCACTCTTTTAATCCGGATTTTCTTTTCCTCCCTAAAAACATGTTAAAAGAAAAGAGTTTTAAGACATCTTCCCTTTGAGAGGAGAGGGATTTTTTTTAACTCAAAGTTCAGGCTATCATTTTACTAACTTATGAAATAATCATATGCTATTGATTAATCAGTTTAACATACTTAAATAGTATTTGACACACACTCATCAATATTTATCTAGTAATAATTTCATAAACTAATTATTTCTGTCAGTTTAATTAATTATTTTAAAATATTTAATAATGGTTTTTTTTATAAAAATATTGCTTAAATATAAAATGTTTCTTAACTGAATTGTAACATTTATATAATAATGCAGTCTACATTTAAAAGGAAATATTATTGTTTATAACTATTATAAACTTCACTAAAAGATTGCATGCTTACATTAATTTTCTTCATGTTTCTATTTTCTTTTAAATGTAGCAATTACGTTATCTTATCATTTACATATTCGTGCGTAAAAATTTATTTTGTAATTTATTTTAAAAGAGTGTGTTATTTTTTTTTAATTAAGTGTCCAATATAATGTAACGAAAACACAAATAAGTTAATTATACAATTTAAATTTTCCTGTGTTTGTTATTAATGTGCAACGTTTGTATCTAGAGAAAGTCTTTAATATGAATTCTTTCGACTTTTTTTCTTTAAACTCTTTTAATCTTCATTTTATTTTCCTCCCCAAAGCGTATTAAAACAAAGGTTTTGAAACATATATTTTATAAAGAGAAAGTGATTGCCTTCCCATTTTTTAAGCAAAATTCAGGCTAACTTATAAAAGAATCATTTGCTCTTAAATTATTTCTTAATAAATCAAACAGTTTTATTATTTACATTGTATTTGCCCCAAACTGGTTAATATTTAAATAATTTTTATTTTTGTAAAATAATTATTACAGTGATTTTTATTCATATATTTCAGACCCTTTAAAAACGATTTATTTAAAAATATTGCTTGAGTACCAAATGTCTGTCAAGTGATCTGTAACCTTTCTATATTAATGCTTTTAATAAATTATAAATTTTATTAATATTATAAATTTCAATACAGGTATGTAAGTTTCCGTTAATTAACCAGTTCATTCTTCAATCTCTATTACAACCTGTTCATATGTTTATCCCCCATAAAATATAATATATTTATTTCCTATTATCTTTTTCTTTAAATGTAAAAATTCCCTTTGAAATTAATATTGAAAGAGTTTTTTCTTTATTTATTTTTACTTATTTATTTATTTTTGTAAAATCAAGTGTATGATAGAATGTGAGGTTTGGTTTGGTTTGGGGCACTATGGTATACTTTTTTTGTAACAAGAGGTATAAAATAGAGACTCGAATAAAGGAGTAAAGATTAAAAATTCAATTTACCTTCTTTTGTCAACAAAAAAGTATATACCCGGAGAAGGTCTATAGAATGATTTTTTATGTTATTTTTTTTTCTATTCACTCTTTTAATCCGGATTTAGTTTTACTCCATGAAAACATGTTTAAGAAAAGAGCTTAAAACATCTTCAAAAAGGAGGGCTTCTCTTTTTGAAACGATAGCGATACTATTCTCTCTCTCAGACTCAAAGTTGAGGCTATCAGCTTACCAACTCATGAAAGAATCATTTGCATAAAAAATGTTTATCAATAAATCAAATGTTCCATTTATTTATATCGTATTCGCCATAAACTGGTCATTATTTGTTTGATTGTAACTTCATAGTATACTGATTCTGCTTCTGAAAAAAACTGTTACTGTTAGTTTAAATTAGAGGTTTTACAACAGTTAATAATGCCTTAATTTAACTTAAATATTCAATGTTTCTTCAACCAAGCTGTAACTTTTACTGTAAATACAATCTATATTTAAAAATAAATTTATAAAACTTGAAGTAAATATCAATAAATTTTATTAATTTCACTGAAAATATTGTGCTTACATTTAACATTTTCAGTATATATTCATTATTGCCATGTGTTGATATTTTTTATTTCTTGTAATCTTTATTATACCTTACTGAAATGTTTATTCGCTTCTGCTTCTGCATTCTTAGAATGAGGTCTTGGTATACATAACCAATAATGTCCCGTATTCTTTTGAAAATACTTTTCCAGCCTTTAGATTTTCACTTTAGATAAATTCTATGGTATTAAATTAGATTTGATGTAGTTAATGTTTGTGAGTAGATGTGAAAATATTTCCAGTCTCAGATCCAAAAATAAGTAAATTTTAGTAATATAAAAATTTTGGGATATGCCCTATAAAATTTAAAACTGATTAATTAAAAAGAATTCTTACCTTCAGGAGAACATGTAGGTTGGTATAGGATGTTTCTCAACCTCGGTATGACAGGGGAAAATGTGGGAACAACAGGTAAAATATCGTATAAATAGGGATAATTTAAAACTAAATTGAATTTCGAACAAATGAATATTTAGTTGGTTTCAGAGCTCTTAAGAAGAAATTAAAAGAATCCTTTCCTTTTTTTCGATTTAGTAATTTTCTCGTAAACCCAGTGTTGTTGGGGTAGCGCTTCATGCTCCCACGACACAGGTCCAAGGTTCGATAATCGGACTGGGCAAGGTTGACTCAGCCTTTCATCCCTTCAGTGGGTAGAGAAACTGAGAATCAAGCATGCTTGAGAATGAAACACTGGGGGTTCCACATAAGATTGACCACCTAACCGGAATATATGCTCCGCACCCCCGGCCGTTGGTCTCGGAAACGGAGAGTGGCACCGTAGGCCCTGTCCCCCTAGAGGCTGCTGCGCCGAGTAGTTTAGTTTAGTTTTCTCGTAATGCGCGCACAGACAAAAAAAATTCTGTCGTTTAATAAAGACAGTTTATACTGATAGATAACAGACCGCTTACTCATTTGCATCTCTGGAAGGTTGTGAACCTGAAAAATTGCATAAACAGTAACTATAATATAAATAATTCGACTTTTGAGAAAACGAATCGTCTAAGTTGATCCCATAACTCTTACGGTGGGTTTAAGAGAACGTTCTCTATCCGTTCAATAGTCTTCGCTTGATGTTTTTCCAGAACAAAATTTCTATCGCTTTGGTTAGTGTCATGTCCATATACAAGTTATATTTCTGACTTCTTAAAAGAAGATGGTTGCGATTGCCTCGAGAAGTTAGACCTGCAAGTGAATCCTAGTGAGTAGGAAGCAGGGACCAAGCAGAAGACCCCCCCCCTCTCCCTCCTCTACTCAGGCTTGGAATGCCTCTTCCAGAGTTACAGTTTGAACCTGGAGGACATTGCATCCACAAACCTATTTTACTACTTATTCTATGGAATTAAATTAGAATTGATGTAGTTAATGTTTGTGATTAGATGTGAAAATTTTTCCAGTCTCTTGTCCAAAAATAACTAAATTTTAGTAATTTAAAAATTTTGGGATATCCTCTATAAAATTTAAAACCGATTAATTAAAAAGAATTCTTACCTTCAGGATGACATGTAGGTTGGTATAAGATGTTTCTCAACCTCGGTATGACAGAAGAAAATGTGGGAACAACACGTGAAATATCGTATAAATAGTGATAATTTAAAAATTCTGTCATTTGATAAAGATAGTTTATACTGATAGATAACAGACAGCTTACTCATTTACATCACTGGAAGGTTGCGAACCTGAAAAATTGCATAAACAGTAACTATAATATAAATAGTTCTACTTTTGAGAAAACAAATCGTCTAAGTTGATCCCATAACTCTTACGGTGGGTTTAAGAGAACGTTCTCGATCCGTTCAATAGTCTTCGCTTGATGTTTTTCCAGAACAAAATTTCTATCTCTTTGGTTAGTTCCATGTCCATATACAAGTTATATTTCTGACTTCTTAAAAGAAGATGGTTGCGATTGCCTCGAGAAGTTAGACCTACAAGTGGGTCATCGTGAGTAAGAAGCAGGGACCAAGCAGAAGACACCAACATCATCTCCTCAGGATTGGAATGCCTCTTCCAGAGTTATAGTTTGAACCTGAAGGACATTACACCCACAAACCTATTTTACATGTCCCGTTAGCAATTAATGAACCCGATGTTCTTTAACCGGTTTTAGCCTCTAATCCTCAACCTTCCAGCTATGAGATCAGTGGCTTTGTTCATTTTGTTACCGTAAATCATTTATTTCCTTTTATTTATATAGATAGATAAAGTAATAATTCCTTTATATTGGCTGTTAGTAAGTATTGGTAAGAAATGTATTTGGAAGAAATTTGTTATTTATTGTAATATAACGTGTACTAAAAAAATGACAAATGCATAAATATGGGAATTATACAATTTTAATTTATCTGTTTAATTACTAAGCCTGTAATTTATGTCTTGATTTACTTGAATCCAATTAATAATAAATTCTAGAATGTCCTTCTCAAGTTAAGTTTAGAGAAAAGAATGAGGAAAGCTCATTTCCTTCTACCAAAATAAAAATAAACATTCTGCATAAAAACATAAATGAATAATGGGACCTTAATTACATCTGATATAACTTTTAATTTTGGTGTTGATAAATTACTAAATGTAACGATATCCCTTAAATAAAGATTAAAAAGTTCCTTTCCCTAGCGATTGAAACTTTTATACGTGAATTCTTTTTTTTCAGATTCAAATTAATCTTTTTACACGTTGTTACTCGAGGTATAATCAAATCATATAGAAATGTAAAAATAAGTTTAACTGTTACATTTATAGCTTACTTTTTTTATATTGTCGTTTAAGTATGGATTAACAAATTTATTAATAACCAAGGTATTTCTGTATGCATCTATCAATATATATATATATATATATATATATATATATATATATATATATATATATATATATATGTGTGTGTGTGTGTGTGTGTGTGTGTGTGTGTGTGTACAAAGGCATACGTAAATTTACTGATTTTTTAGCTTGAGATACTTTATTGCCCTCTTTTTATAAATCATGGGTTCATAGGTTCCAATATAAAATATATAAATAATATACACGTCTTTTGGATCAAGAGTCCGTGGTTTCAAATCTCACTCCTGGCATGGATATTTGAAAGCGTAGATCCCTGTATCATTTGTCCTTTTGTGTAAAAAAACTAAACTGTAGCAAAACAAAAATCCTTACTAATAGTTTTTCTGATTTCTTTATTTTCTAGAGACTTAAAGAGACCCCATTTTATCTGTTTTATAGTCTAATGTTTTTAACTAAATTTTATCAAACCTAAAGAACGTTAAATCTATGTTTTGTGCAAAGTATATTGATTAAAAGTTTACCCACATTTAAAGCGCTGTATTAATATCTAAGCTTTAATCTATCGTTCAATTTATAAATATAAAAATTCATCTTAAATTAAGTTCAATTAAGCCTCTTTGTTTAAGCAGTCAAGTCGAAGCTCTTATAATTTTATTCAATTTAGTTATAAGCAAATTTTATTAATTCTTCATTTTACTCTTTTAATATGCTGACGCATATGTTTTTTCATTCTCAAACAAAACTTTCTAATATTTACTTTTTTTAATATAGAATCGTTATTTGAGTGCTGAATTTCGTCATGTTAATTATATTATTCAAAAGTTTAGATTTTGAATTCAAAAAATTTTGAATAAATTACTAGACAAACTATATCTTTTATTGTACAAAAAAATAAGTTTTGTAATATTTTTGTTTCGTACAAAACTCTTTTTAAACTAATTATAAAACCATTTTGTATGCTTTATACGGGTTTTAATACTACTTATCAACCATACAGTTGAATAATCAGATTAGCGACCATTACAAACAGACGATGGGCATTTTGGTAGTATATTGCCTTTCAGTACTGCAGTCTATGAGCTTGAATGCCACTGCTGGCATGGGTATTCATAGTCCTACGGAACTGGTTTTAAACAGTAGATCTAGTCAGCTTTTCTCTTGCAAAAATTTAACTGAAAATTTCCACTTCAAGCGAAATGGTGACCTTTGCATTTTAAATTAATTCATTTTAATGAAAAATACATCTCAAATTGAATTATAAAAGAAAATGTTGTTTAAAGTTCTTTAAATTTCTCACAATTCGTGAACTAACTATCTTAAACTTAAATTTCCCAGCTACACAACTTAAAATCAAGGCTATGTATAATTCAGATTACATTCCATCAGCACTTCTCAAAACTAAATACTAAATTATTAACTGCTACGTGCGATCCTTAATACCTGTAATAATTTTGTCTAATTTTCAGCTTTTTTTAAACTCTTTATTTCAAAATAATTTCTCTATTACTAATTCATTCTATAGAATTCATTTTTCAAATTACTGTAATTTAAGTTGTAGTATAAAACTTATTTCTAAATTAAATAATCTAATACTAATTTAATATAAAAAGATTTATCTCAAATTCTGAACTCTATGTGCTTGAATGCCACTGCTGGCATGGGTATTCATAGTCCTACGGAACTGGTTTTAAACAGTAGATCTAGTCAGCTTGTCTGTTGCAAAAATTTAACTGAAAATTTCCACTTCAAGCGAAATGGTGACCGTTGCATTTTAAATTAATTCATTTTAATGAAAAATACATCTAAAATTGAATTATAAAAGAAAATGTTGAAATATTCATATGAATTTAATCAAAATAATCATACAGACTTTCATTTATTTTTTTAATATATAAATCTATATATAAATTAAGGTGAAAATTAATGAGCAGATCTTTGAACCATCATCTTATTTTTTAAAAAGATTTCAAGATACTCTAAGCGATTTTTCAGTATACACTAATATTTATTTACATAAATTTGTGATTGATATATTTAATATATTTGTGATATTCGTTATTGAGTGAAAAATTTAATTAGATGAAAACAGAATAAAAATAAGTTTTTAAATAACTTTTAATAGGTTAATTTTTACAATATAAATTTATTAATAAAAGTAACAGCTTTTTTACAGTTTATATTACAGCTTTTTGTGTTTGGAGAAACCCCTAGCTTTAAATAAGCGTTAAATATAAATACTAAAGCTTTTAAAATTTTCTCTCCAATAATATTGCATTTACTTATTATTGTCAAATATTTTGCACTCATTATGTAGTTACCTATTTGCTATTCCTTTATAACCATTATATTTTTCTAATTTTCTAGTATTCTTTGTACATTAAATTCACATTAAAAGTCTCTTTATCACATCCATAAAAATAATTTATATAATGTATTATCTATAACTGGTTGACCCCATTTAATTGCAATCATTTAGGGCAGTTATGTGGTAGATTCTTGGCATTGTTAATTAAAATCTCTTTAGAACATTTTATATCAGCAAAGTGTATTTATGGAACAAGGCGCATATCAGAAATTAGCCCAAATAATGTTTTAATCAGAAGTATTAGAACCTATTATCAAATAACTATAATAAAATCATGCCAAGGTTCATTTCATAAATTTCCTATTGTGCTATTAGTTTAAAATTTCTGCGGAGCAATAGATTAATAACAGAACAAATTTCATGCACTAAATAACATGCTCCACAGGTTTAATATTCGTTGTAAAATTCCCAAGTTTTATTGGACTATAAACCGGTCACACAGTATTGTAACTTAAGTGCTTGTAACCAATGCAACAGCTTCCTAATTTAGCTGACTACACTTTATGTTGCCAAGTTATAAAATGTCGCTATTGTAAAACGCGATCTTATCACTTTGTTGAAACTTCGGGTTACAAGCATCTAGTTTCGCTATAGAAGCTATTAACTTTCGTAAAATTGTGATTTATTCTATCCTAGACCTATGCAATTCTTACACTGATAACTAACTGTTGATTACCTGCTTTTTTATTTTTGTAGCCTTTTAATATGGTATGCTTTTTTAGTGTATTTTTTACTCCGATCATTGTTAAGACTGTTTTAAAGAATATATTAAATCTGCAGGAACACAGTCTTTAGTTAAATGCAAACGCTCGAGGTAACAAACTTTTGAAAGAAAATGGATTTTAATCGACACCGTTAAAACTTCATATATATGCTATGTGTTTTGTATTAAGGATTTATTTTATTGTTTGTGTGCTTTTTAAAAGATTAATGAGAGTAATTTTATTTTGAGACATTTAATAATGCTTAATAAATGTGTAAAATATAAAGACTTAAAGCTGTACTTATGTTCTCTATAGAATAATTGCTTTATAAATATATTTTTGAATATATGGTGAAAATAAAATATGCTCCTTAAATACTTTAGTTTTGTAAAAAAATTAGAGTGCATTTTGAAAATTTCGTCTAAATTACCAGATTGATTTTGTTTAAATGAGTATTTCTACAAAGCAAATATTTTAAATAATGCTGATAGATGCGAAAGGGTTGCATAGTATTAGTTTAGAAACTAATGAGTCTATCAATCCATAGATGGAATTGATAGACTGGGAGAATTTGCGTCATAATAAAAGAAAATTCTGATTATAAATGATCCATTTTTAAGATCTTGAATTTTTCTTGTTATTGTTCAGTAGTCCGATAGAAATGATGAAATGTATCGTTGTAACTCCTCTGTGATAGTTTGTCTCTAGCATAAAAACTTCATAATAATTTCATTATAATAACTAACACCAACATAATATTTCGAATAACTGAAAAATTAAATTATCACCTAGCTTGTTTGAGCAATTGCAATTTGACAATGTAAATGATAACCTATTTTAAAGGTAAGTTTTTCCGTACTTTTTAATTTTAGTTTAGCATACTCTTCTGTTATTAACAAAACCCAAGACAACAATTGATTCAGTTACTCCTAAACAAATGAGTATATGTATCATGATAAACATCTTAAAGTGACTCTGTTAATGACAAGATATATGGTACACCGTCATTAGCCAGTAACGAGGCGTGAGATTGCGCGTGGTTCAATGAGGGTCGGGTTCTTTCACCATGCGAGAATATGATACCCAACATCCGATACCCTCTTGCTTGTTATTGCAGTTCCTCATTCCATGGTTTATTTTGTTAAATTTCTAGCTGCGTATTGGAATTAGTTGACAACTCCTAAGGAATAACTCTTGTTTGGGGTGCTAGTTTTATACATTAGAGTACAATAAAATTAAATTGAGATTTTTTTATTTGCTTAAAAAGACATGATTTTTTATTTAAATTGTGGCATTTAATTAAAGTAGTACTTCACTGAAAGTCTTCGCTAAAAAATTACGTTATACTTTAATCTTTTTACTATACTGCACTTATTTTATTTCTTTGAAAGTTGATTGATATCTGGTGAAATTGAGTATTTCTTCTTTTAACCAAGTTGTCATTATACCTGAACTTCGTATTTCAGTAAAGTAAATTATTTAATACATTTGATTAAATAACTTTTTAAATTATGCTTAGATATATTTGATTAAAATGGGGTTGAAAATATATGAAGGCTCACAATAACAACTTCTAATGACTTCATTTGTACCTTAATCAGTTATATGGACATAACATGTCCCAGCTATCGTGAAACTCTCGACTATTGTTTATTCAGTCATATTAACATTTCGTCCAATAAGATATCCGGACTTAACCCAGTTAATATAATATATATATATATATATATATATATACATATATATATATATATATATATATATATATATATATATATATATATATATATATATATATATATATATATATATATATATATATATATATATATACATATATATATATATATATATATATATATATGTATATATATATATATATATATAATATATATATATATATATATATATACATATATGAACATATATTATATATATATATAATACGAAATTGTTATTTTCGGGCATTCACATTTTTAGAAAGTTAGTCTGGTTTGTTTAGAAAGTTAGTTTCCCATTTACCATTTGTATCTGATGGGTCTATTTACAGTTAAAAGATAAGAATATATTTCCATACATATATATATATATATATATATATATATATATATATATATATATATATATATATATATATATATATATATAATATATATATATATATATATATATATATATATATGTATATAATACGAACTTGTTATTTTCAGGCATTCACATTTTTAGAAAGTTAGTCTTGTTTTAAATTTTAAACTATTCATAGATATGCGTATTTCTATAGTATAAATAAATACAAATTAAAGAATTCACTCCCCCCCAAAAAAAAAATTCTTTCGCATGGCTTCTTTTTAGCTTACTGACATGTATTTTAAAATTCCTGCGTTAAACCCCTTTAAATCCCGCAATTGAACAATATATTCCTATCTTGTAACTGTATTTTCGAAGGGAAGATAAATGGGGAGAAAAATGGCCCATAACAAGATTTTAAAGACAAAGATAAATAAAGTATTTTTGACAGGTTACTTTCAAGTAAAAAAGAAAATATTTTGTAGTAAAGTTTTTGGCGCTATAGAATATATAGTAAAACAAAATTAGGGACCGAAAACAACTTTTCACAAGAATATAATTTATTTTATTTGAAAAAAGTATATTTCCTATTCGATTGCAAGTCACTGAGAGGTTTTTCTATGTGTTTCTATACGTAGGTCAGATTTTACTGCCGTTTTTATGGGCATTAAGGCATAACTTTCTACAAAGAACAAAAATAAATCAAAATAATTTTCACATTTTGATCTGGAAGGGGGGGATAAAATAAGTGTATAAATTTTAACATATAAAAGTGCAAACTACTTTAATTTTTGTAGTATATTTATTTTGAATAGCAATTTAAAGTGATTAAAACACTTAAATAATTTAGAATACTTTTATTTGCGGATTTCGTAAATTAGTATTACAAAATATCTATATTAAAAAATTAAGTTATACTTTTAATTTAAAATTAAATGGTTGTATTTTTTAAAAAGCCTTTATGCATAAAATTAATATCAAATCACGATTATTGAAAGTAAAAATAGATCTTTTCTGAAATCTATTCGCGCCTAATCTAAAATCACGCCTTGTTACAACACCACTATATGTAAACATGAGATAATTTTTATCTGAATTTCTATCTGATAACTGTTATTATCCGCATCTAACTTGTTTGAGAAACATCATACATAATAATACATTTTCATCAGCCATAAAACAGCTTTTAATGACTGTAAAACTTTGTATTTGATAAGCTACTTGTTTTTGAGACATTGAATAGAAAGGGAATGCATGAAAATTCTTTTCAATTTCCGAAGAGTACCTTTTATTTTACTTTAAAACAACCTATTTATAATTTAAATTTTCATTTCTCTCAACTTTGGATTTTTCCTGTTAATAATTATTCGTTATTTCTGTAAGAGAGTAATTACACTAGTAAGACAATAGGCTTCAAGAACAACCGCCCAACTGGAAAAGATTTATATTATGAAATATATAAAATGAAACCTTAATAATACTTTTAATTTTCATTCACTTTTCTGTTTTAGACAATTAAATCTCAGAATATGGGTCCCCTCCCACGTTATCTTTTGCTATTGTATTACCGTGCAAATTTTTCTCACACTCAATAAATTTTTAAAAGTATGATTTTTCTTCTTTCAATATATACTATAAAATAAACTGCTTTATAATTCTTAAAGTTTTCAGTGAGAACTCTAACAGGATGCTCATCTAAAACAGTCTCAAATATAATCTAGTTATTTATCTTTATAACTATTGAAAATCATGCATCAGAGGTGTATTTCATTAATAAATAATTACTGTCTATAAATCAAGAAATAAATTTAATATGTGTTAGTTTAAGATATGTAATAGCTATTTCTAATTTATTTAATACATTTGCTGAAACTACAAAGTTACATACCACAAATAAGTTTTACCTGTTATACTTTAATACATATCTGTATAAATGTATAAAGTGCAATGTCAGCATTACAAACGTCAAAATAAATGCAACGGTACGGTTTAAAAGTATCAAAGTTATATCAGTATTAGTATAAACAATTAAATAGGACAAACAATAAGATATTAAGATGAAAATGTAAACATGCTGGAATATTTACTTTTAGGCTATTCACTTGTAAACCATTAAAACATTCATCAAAATTGTCATTCTTAATTAAAACTTTCATTACTAAATTAATTTTACGTACAAAATAGAATTAATATAGATCACTGTATAATTTCAAAACTCCTATTCCTCTCACTATTAAAATGCTTCAAAATTATTAAAAAATTTTCGAGAATGAAAAAAATATCATTAACTGGAGATAAATGAATTATTTTTAAATTATGATACGTTGACAGGATAAGCGCAGCTTCTGTGACAGGCTTCTTATATTTCCATCTTTAGAGATACTTGCTGTCTAAAAATTTAAAGGGAATTATTATATTCAGAGCATATCTCTGGTGAGAAATAAACGGTCGTATTTTCAGCTTTCAGAATATAAATTTTGTAATAGAACACTGCGGAAGAAACCTCTTTTATTTAGCATTTTTCGAAATCTGATGCTACAGCTTTGATGAAACTTTAAAGACTTAGGGGCACACGTTTATGCACTCCTCAGAAATTGTCTCTCAAGAGAATTGATTTATCGATCATATCACGACATAGAAAAAAACAGCGAATACTTCCTCTGGCAAGTGTTCGAATTTTGCGACCTGAACATCTGCAGATCCTATGTTGCCAAATAGCAAATATTTTTGTTTTACTCCAAGATGAATGTATAAAGTGAATGATCACTTATCTGTGATATACGTTTTAACTCGTTTTTTGATGAAAAAAATATTATTTTGTTATCTATTGATAATCAGACAATTTTAAACTGCATCAGCGTGAATATTTATTGAAAGTCTAAAGAGAACACTCCACAAAATTGTTAAAAGTCACTTTTTTAGTTTTTTAGAATTTAAATTAAATTTTTTCATCTTTCAGCATCTAAATAATTTATTCCTCTTATTATAGATAGAATTGCTTATATATATGAGTAAATTTATATCTTATGATCATATACTTCACTGACCATAATAAGTTTCTTCAAAGATTTTTTCACTATACTTTTTTTAACTGGTGTAGCAGATTACTCAACTTATACTTTGCATTACTTATCCTTGTTTACCATATATTTATCAACGCTTTCTTCCCCAAGTTTTAAATAAGGAGGAAATACGCTTGCGAAAAGATTGAGAAACACTTAAAAAATAGTTCCATACAGGTTACTTATGCAATTTTTTTTTTGTTCAATTTACGAAACATCGTCTACTACAATTCCCAACAAATTAGCTAGTTATATAATAACCTATACCTAAATATTTTAAATACAGTAGCTCGTAAACATTCTTAAGTCTTAAATCAAGCGTGGAAGTTTGGAAAAATCTATTATATTCTGAAATAAAGTACTAAATAAGTTATCCACTATTTAATGGGATTCTACTTTTTAATTTAATCTGATATCTTCCTCATATTTTATACACTTTCCTTCTTTCAGATTCAAATATATTATTCATCATAGAACAACAAAGAATCTTATTACATGTATTATTTCTTTTTATATCTGTGATATAAGAAAATTGTTTCTTCTTTTCAGTTGTTACTGAGAAAAAAATTATTGTCTAATGAAATGTATAAATTCCTCTTTGATGATATTTGCTTGGATATAGCAGTTTAAAAATTCTTTTTACATGTTTAAACTACTGTATTATTAATGAAATTTTGCTTATTCAATTTTATGAAAGTTACAACCCCTGAGAATACTATCCAGTCTTTACTTACAAAGAATTTTTCATATTTTTCGATGGGAAATATCTGCAGGTTATATTTTGAAACCATTAAAATACTCCCTCGTGTATAAAACTTTTCTCCGCTATTTTTGCCGCAGTTAAAACTTTTGTATTCAACCAGTTTCTATGTCGATATTCATCATGTTTCCAAAGAAGTTTTATCGACTGATATTGGTAATACATCATCAGATGAATTGTTTTCCTAAAGCTGCAGAAAATATATCAATTGTACAGTTTACTTCCCTTTGCTTTATTTTTAGTGATAAAAACAGGTTACTCGGGGCATATTCAACAAATCCGAATTTATTCACACCATAAAAATCTATTGAATTATGATGAATTTTCTTTTTAAACTTTTAAATCTGTCTTACCTCATGTAAAATCTTGAACCTAATACTTGTTATACAATTTAAATAGAGCGAGGTATTTTCACTATACTTTCCGACAAATAACATAAATCTAAAACATGCAATTAAATGTAATCAAAACATGTAATATGTTTTAATTATGTTTAACCCCTTCCGGTAAAATGACGAGTCTAGCTCGTCATCAGTTTTTCATTCCATACCTCACAATGACGAGCTACACTCGTCATGCGATTAAAGTTACTGTTAAATATGATAATTAATTTAGTTTAAATTTTCTAGTGTACTGAATTTGGCAACACTTTTATCACTTGTGAAAATCACAAGTCACTATTGCATATTGTTTACTTAGAATTTCTTGGTACAAGTCATTGCCAAATTAATGAGTCAGAATAAAAGAAAACCTACTAAGAAATGCCGTGTGTGTTACAAGAATCAAATTAAAAGTGAGACTACTTGCCGGTGTAAACAATTAAAAATTCCTTTGCACTTTGTTTTGAAAAGTACCACTAGCTTGAAGACTATTATCTGTATACCTTATTAATGTTTTGCTTTGATATTTTCTTAATTTTACTGTTTCTGATATTATTTAACACTATGTAAAAAGTGGAATTTAATTAAGAATATGTAAGAATTGTAAAATGAAACAAGTTTTTTAAATAAAAATTAAATGGATATTTCATGCACAGTTTTTCATTATTAAATGATACCGGAGGGGGTCAAAAGATTAAATCCAGTAACTCATATGTATGCTTAAAATGTAGCTTACACAATTCTCAATATATTATATTTTAACATGAAGTACCAAATATGTTATTGTCCATTAAATATCATTCTTATTATCTTATTTCTTCTATGTAACCCAAACAAAATTATTTCTATTTTGATAAATTTTCATAATATTTAAATATACCCGAAATAAATGATCTGAAATAACAGAATATCTCTTACATTAGGAAATAATCTTCTTTTCACTTGTTACTAGTAAAAAGTTCAATGATAATTATAAATTCGCCCATGATGTTTACATGGGTATAATTGTTAAAAATGTATATTGGCCTCTTTAAACAATTATATTATTTAAATTCTTTGAAAGATTCAGTGAATTTTATGAAAGTTTCAACACCTTAGAATATAATTCTGCCTTTACTTACAATGCGTAGTTTTTTAAACAGCTAAAATACTCCTTTGTAAATTAGCTTTTCTGCCCTCTTTTTCAATTTGTTAAACTTTTTATATTCGACCAGTTTCTTTGTCGATATTCATCATGTTTTCAAAGAAATTTTATTGACTGATATTGACAATACATCATCAGAGAAATTGTTTTCTTAAAGCTGTAGTATATCACTTTTTGAAGCTTTATTAATTTGTTTTATTTTTAGCAGTAGATACATTTTTAACTTTTTGTGTGTCTTTCATGACTGTCTTTCAATATAGAGAAATTTATTCAAACCGTAGAAAGTTATTAACTTTGTGGATCCATTTTCCTTTCAAAATTTTAATCTTTTATACCTTGTGATAAATCTTGAACGTAATCCGTGTAATGCATTCTATGGTAAGGAAGGTAATTTTACCCGATTTCTCAACTTATATAATAATCTATATTTAGAGATCCTAAATGCAGTGGCTCATAAATCTAATTCAATATTTATATATAAAGCAATCGCGGTTTTGAAAATCTATTCTATTTTATATAAAGAATTAAAAAAAATTTTGACTGTTAAAGGTAATTTTTAGTTTTGAATATTTAATTGACTTTTTTCTTGTCCTCCTCACAGAATGTTTATTCAAGATTTAAATATATTTTTATTCATTGAAGACAAAAGATCCTATAACAATATCCCGATTACTATAAACCTTTTTCTTTCCACTTGTTAATGAAAGAAATTCAGTGTCTGATGAGAAGTGAAAATTTATTTTGATTGTATTTGCTTGGATATACTGGTTTAAAAGGTTTTTTTACCTGTGTAAACTACTATATTAATAATGATATTCTGTGTAGAATTTAGTTAATTTAATGGAAGCTACAACCCTTGAGAATACCATTCTGTCTTTACTTGCAATACATTTTTCAAATTTTTCCTGCAAAAGACTCTTGCAGGTTATATTTTGAAACCACTAAAATACTCCCTTGGGACTAAAACTTTCCAGTGTTATTTTTTCCTCTCTTAAAACTTTTGTATTCAACCAGTTTCTGTGTCAATATACATCATATTTCTAAAGAAGTTTATCGACTGATATTGGAAATACACCTTTAGATAAATTGATTTCTTAAAGCTGCATAAACTATATCAATTTTTTAATTTTGTTTCCTTTTTAGTTATGGATCTATACTAATTTTTTTAGGTTTTGTTTACAACATATTGAACAACGGTGATTTTTTTAAACCGAAGGAAGTTATTTAATTATGACGAATCTTCTTTTTAAAATTTTACAGTCCTGTTGTTAATCTTAGATCTTATATTTTAAATGGATTCTACGTTGAGAAAGATATTTTATGTATTATAACTAAGAACAAATATTATTAGTAAGTACACAAGTAACTAAGAGCATTAAAGGATTTTTTTAAATTATCTATGGAAACTAGTACTAAGCAACTAGTCATGTATATGGAAAATATCGTCTATTCCACTGATACTCAATCTAGATGCCACGAAATAAGTCTTAAGAAGTCTAAAAAATTAAAATATAAACTGTAGTTGTATATCAAATCTATAAGCTACATATAATTATCCTGATCTCTGTGAAATACCTTAATTAGAACAACTTGCTTATGTGAAAAACCCTGTTTCACACATGGGGCAACAAGAACTAAATAGCATAACGCGCTTAATAAAGAATACTAAATATAACTGAGAATAACATCTACAGAGATAAATTTTGATTATTTATGTAAAAAATACAACAACATCCCATTCCCTTGGGTCTATGATGTAAGAGTTGGTAACACCAGTAACACGAGTTAGGCTTTTATTTGGATACATAAAATATCACTGTGCAAATTTTAAATTCATCTGCATTATTTTTCTTTGTTTTCATTGCTTCGACCAGCACCTACTAGAAAATGAAACTAAAATTTTATTTCTGTGCACTTTTGGAGAAATGTATAGGGTTTCGCCTAAAGTTCATACAGTTCAAAGGGTACAGTAAGTCTTAAAAGTTGGAAGTCCTCTGACCTTTACTTATAAATAAAAGACACCTACGCTATTAGATTTTCCCACAGAAAGAATTATCTTGAAGTAATCAGATTTTGATCACAGATTGATCTTCAAAATACCTAATATGAATCATTTTTTATGCTTTACGATTTTTTTTTTTGAGTAATGAATGATAAAAAATTAAATGGAGTTACCTTGCAACTCACAATGCCATTATTTATGGTTGGGTTTGGAGAAAAATACATCATTACATCTCACACAAAAATTTTAACTTGTATAATTTTTTACAATTTTCGAAAATAGATAACCATCTTTTATTACTAGGATAATTTTTTTTTATTATAAGCTTTCACCTGGTAACGACGAATACTTACAATTATAATAAAAAAATTCCCTTTTAATAAACTATTTCTCAGAGAATATGCAGGATTAAAATATCCCGTAACAAGCTAAAAAGGTTATAGAAGAATATGAAATTAACAAATGGACACCAAGAATTAAGATAAAGTTACATGGCATTTTCAGATCATATGTAATAAACTATTTCTCGTCTGCAGAATCAAAATTTTATATGAAACAATCTTCAAGTATCTGAGTGGATGAAAATCAGCCCCCGAAAAAGGCATCTATACAGAAAATTCTTTAAATAAATTCTTAAAAAAAAAATCTAATTATTATAAATAAATTACTTGGAGAATTTCTCGGAATTTTTTAGATCATTCAAACCTATATTTTATAAATTTATATAAAAACCATCCTATTTTTTATAAATGTCAAAATATTAAACACTTTTCTGTCACGAATTTATTCACTTGCGTACTTTTCCTACAATTTTTGTACAAAGAATTTCTGTCAGGGATTCTTACCATCCATAATTCTCTAAGTAGAAACTACATTCATTAAAATGGAAATTTTAACTTATGTATCATATCCCTTCCCCGTGTTCAGTGTATTTTCAGATTGTATCTTATTTAGAAATTTTTGATAAAGGAAAGATTCCTAAAAAATTAATTTTTATTAAAAGAACTTATTTCAGCTTTTTATTATATACTATATTTGTACGGTACCGATTATTTGTTTAAGTGTACCATTCCTTTTATTTAAAAGCTCCCTGTATACTTTCTCATATATATATATATATATATATATATATATATATATATATATATATATATATATATATATATATATATATATATATATATATATATATATATATATATATATATATATATATATATATATATATATATATATATATATATATATATATATATATATATATATATATATATATATATATACATATATATATATATATATATATATACATATATATACATATATATATACATATATATTATATATATATATATATATATATATATATATATATATATATATATATATATACATATATATATATATATATATATATATACTATATATATATATATATATATATATATATATATATATATATATATATATATATATATATATATATATATATATATATATATATACATACCAACATATATATGTGGTTATGTGTGTGTGAGAGAGAGTGTGTCTACGTGACTATTTATAATAAAATCAATACTAACTTTTAAATCTCTAAAAAAATAAAATATACTTTGTACCATCAATAAATGTATCTCAAAATAGAATGTTTGGTCAATTTTATTCGACCTCGATTATTAGTGTTTAATATTATTCTTTAACTTGATTCAAAAATTTCCATTTCGATTTCGTTGCAAAAAATGAAAAAGAATTGTGTCGTCCATTTTCAAAAGAAGTTTTCAGTTGGAAAACGAATGAAGAAGAAATGGAAGCTTACTTTTTCCGACTCAGTTGTCATGTATTAAATAAATCTTCATATCAAGTATGTGGGTTAGATTCTCAGAATAGCATCAATATCTAGTAAGTCTAGCAACAAACCTGTGAAGAAAAAATTGTGTGACATTTTAATAGGTCTTGACAGATCATTTTTTACATTTCGCACAAGAAATGAAACTTTTAAAATAAATCTATTCGTTTCACTTTGTAAAAGAAATTTCAAAATAAAATCCGAATGTAGTGCAAATTTTCCTTGTTTTAAAATTTACATTTTTTTCTAAGATAGATAGTAATTTAAATAAATCCAAACAAATCAACAAATTAAATGTGTAAAACTCTACTACAAAGTAAAATTTATATCCATTTTAACATTTAATTTCTGTTATAATAACATACTTTAACAGGAATTAATCTTTATGACTATGTAATCAGTTTTTTATCTTTAAAAGTAATTCTTAAATTGTACAATACATTGGTATTTTGATTTTAAGTATTGATCTGAAATGCTTGTTATTGGCAATGTTTTGTGACCTGAAGGCAAGCGAAATGTTACTGAAAATGATTGCAAATGGATTGTACATTTTTATTTTAAACATATCTAATATTTTCTCACTTGACTAAACTAAAATGACTGCAATATATAAAACTTGTGAGAAGCCAGAAGGATCATGAAGGATCACTAAGTTTAATAACCGTGTTGGGTACTAGTGTATGGTTATGGAAATATAATGGTTATTAAATTGTTAATTTTGGTTAATTTAGTTGATAGATAAAGTCTTTTGATTAGTCTTTGGCAATCCTTGCTTTACCTTGGTTAACTGATAATTGTGGTAAGATATAATCGTAATGAGAATAAAGGCTGAAAGCATAAAACATTTTTTAAAAAATAAGAATCCACTCTAAAAAAAAGAAAAAATAATTTCAAGCAATGTCTGCATCATTCAATATTAAAAACCGGTAAAGTCAAGCAATTAATTGAAGAATCCTGTATAGAAAGATATTTATCTTTTGTTCCTGCAATTTATTTTTTAAACGTTACTGAAAGATTTTATTTTATAATTTCTTTTCATGGCTCTATATAACAAGTTTTGTTAAACAAAATATACATACTAATACATAAATTTTTTCCTCTTATTTTTTCTAGTGGTTGTATAGTCTGTATATTATAAAGGAGAATTACTTAATGGGTTACATTTTTTAATGCTCAAGTTTTTGATTTATTTTTACTGTTTTCAAAAATTTTACATTATCGACTTTTATAGGTGAATATCTGTAAAACTGTTTCCTCTTTTTATATTAATCTAGTTATTAAAAATTGTTTCATTGTAGATGGAAAACAATATCTAAAATGAAAGCCTCATGACATCTTGAACAGACTCAACTTTAATTTATGGTGTAATTACACTCCTATCTCTAAGATAGTCACTGAAATTAAATATATAACTTTTATCAATAAATCCTTGCTGAGTTTATACCGTATCTGTTCTGAAATTACTATACACTATATCTGTTCTTCACTCTATCTGTTCAGAAATAAATAAATAGAAAGAATCAATAACCTTTTACAAGTGAAAAATGTTAGGATAAAAGCACTCTGCTTAGATTTATAAATATGCTTCTTCTGAAGAGTATCATTCAGCAATCAGTTTCCGAATATTTCTCTTGTCCTTCTTTCCGAGTGAAAGAGACAAAAGACTGAGATATTATTGCCAAGTG
Organism: Pardosa pseudoannulata; assembly: GCA_032207245.1. Classification (NCBI taxonomy): domain Eukaryota; kingdom Metazoa; phylum Arthropoda; class Arachnida; order Araneae; family Lycosidae; genus Pardosa; species Pardosa pseudoannulata. The sequence goes on along the minus strand of CM063503.1, from coordinate 10,732,704 downwards.
CTCCAAATTGTTTTCATTATTCTTTTTCAGCTAAAATGTCTTTCATAAAGTTACAAGAGTAATTGAAGGCTTATTGTTATCTATTTCATCAGTCCCTTGTTTCTTTATTTTTTTTTATTGTGAGTAGGAAAGATCAGTTGGATAACCTTATGTACCTTTAGATAAAAATATCTGAAATGTTTATCTTCTTCTCTAAGCAATTTATTAATTGCAAATGTTTCGTTACAGATTTTTTATACTCTTGCAGAATCCAAAATAATTGTGAGAAATCTTCAAAATTACATAGATTTTTTTAATAGAGTAAATTTGTGGTCATTATTTTTACTACTTTCATTCTAATACAAACAAATGTTTTTACTCGTGTATAACTTCGTGTATAAATATTTTGTGTATAACTATACAACATCATGAGGGATACATAATTTTATGAAGCAATTTTGGCAAAAAGCAATTTTTTTTTCTTCTGGGCATTAAGTATCAGGATTGACTATTCTCATACTGTGAATGTATTGGTACTTTTGTATTGGTACAGTTTGTGACTATTTTCATATATTTATGTAGATATGTGTTAGATCCGTTAAATATTTTTTCTTCTAAAATATATAGTTCAGGTGTTTTAGTAACCTATCGTAGTTCATTATTAAATATAAGGAGAATGTGTCATATATTTTAAGTAGACGGATAGTGAATGCATTCTTAGTATTCAGAAATGTTCATTTCAGAAATGTCGGTAAATATTAAAATGACATTCAGTTATTGGCCCTGCATTGTTATTTCTGTTTAAAAAAAAAAGTCTAAAAGCTTTCAATCCATCTTAAAAATGTTTTCCTTTTTTTCACACTAGTACCTAGAAACTTAACTTAATTATATTAAGTGGGAAAATTTATTATTACTTTAACTATTTTGTAATTCAAATAAAGAAATATTTTTGTTAGAACGAGTAACTTTCCTTATAAATTAACTTTATCAAAAGAAACAAAAATTTGCCCCAATCGGACAAAGAGCAATTCTTAAGATTTTAAACAAGAGTATTTTAAAACGTAAAAAATTCACTTGAATTTGTCATTGATCAAGTAATTGTACTATATGGACAGCATGCTAATTATTATACTATGAAAAATCTACTCATTTTTTATAATGCAAGATACATACTTATGGAGGAATTAGAATTTTCTTCAGATATACGCCAATCAGAGAATTCTAACTAACAAATAATAATTAATATAATATAAAGAAATAAGAATAGGTTGAAGCAAAAAGAATCAGTACAAAGTACAGGGGTTACGAAAATTATTCAGATCATTTCATGTTTGAAAAGAAAAACAATGAAATGAGGAACGCAGGAGATTATTTTTTTTTTCTTGGAAAGATTTTTCTTCGCATTTTAAACATTTATTAACTCCTGTATGATCTTCATTCGTGACACAAAATATCTACATCATATTCAATTTCAAGCTTTAGAGGTATTTTTGGAGCATTTCAGCAGTAATTATTCCTACAACTACAATGATTCGTCACTTTAGGTCTTTGATAACCTCAACTAGAGTTGAAAAAATAAAGTCAATAGGTATTAAAACTGTTTTACGCAACACTTTTTTAAACAGTAACTTCCACGTGAGTTTCATTTGTGACACCAAAAATATCCGGCGAATGTTTAATTTTACGCTATAAAGCTTTTTTGTAGTATCTCAGTAGGTATTCCGCCTCCTACTTTCCTGTTTCGTCATTTTAGTTCATCGATATCCGGAACTAGAGTTGAGAAAAAATAGTCAATAGGTGTAATTTCGCTGGGTCATAGCGGTCATTGTTTTATCCCCTCGACTGTTTCATAGCATTTCAGCAGGTATTTCTCCCATAACTTCAGTGGATCGGCCTTTCAGATCGTCAGTATTCGGAATTGCAGTTACGTGTACTCAGCCCTTAGCATAGCCCCAGAAGAGGTGTAATGTCAAGTTTGATAGTCATGGTATTGTCCCCTCACGGGCGATCCAGCGAACAAGAAATGTTTGTTCGTTTCCGTATGAACTATGGACCCCAGTGTGGTGGAGCACTGTATTGTTGAAAGATAACTCGGTGTTCAAGTTGAGGAAAAGCACAGTACTCTAGCATGTCCGTATATGTAACACTTGTCATTGTCTGTTCGATGAAGAAAAACTTTCCAAAAGTTTTATCTTCAGGTAATGCGCACCAAATATTCACTTTCGGGTTACTGTGTGCTTTTTTGAATTACTTTATTAGAAGATTTATTTTCCCTGAGCCGACAGTTATGACGGTAAATATAACTCGAAACATGGAAAACTGTTTTGCCGAAGAGGGTGATGTTTCTTAAGTAACAGTTTAAAATTTATGATTAAAATTCTTTTGCATAAATATTTTTTAAATTGTCTTTCCAGAAAAAAATAAAAATGTGCGTAACTTATTTTTTTCTTTTTTTTAAACAATCAATGCCCGTATATATTTAACACTAGCCTCCATTTAAATATTTTTTATATAAATTTTCAATTAACCTATAAATTGTTCAAACATTTTTTAATTTTTGTTTTTTTTTCATGATAGAAAATAAAACTTCTTTAAATTTTTTTTTTATTCTGAATGAGATTTAACAGCTAACATTTATTTTTGATTTAGCGTTACTTGGAAGTGTCGAAAACTTTGAAACTTAGTCACTCTTTAAAGTCTTCTCAAAAGTCTTTTGTTAAATTACAGAACTTTTGCGTTAAGGAACTACTTTTCGCATCTTGAATAATATATTCATTCTCCGTTATTAGAAACACCTTTCAATAGAACAGAAAAGACTTGGTAAACAGTTAATGCACGTTTTGGTCAAGTTTTACACAAACAAATAACAAAAAATTCCAGATTCCTCTTTTCCTTTAGTTAATCGATAGCTCCTTTTAATTGACAACTTCTTAACATTAATAAAATATGCACTAAAGAAATTAAATAAAAAGCTTTCTACTTTTAATTACTTTCCATTATTTTTAGATGTACTATTTGTGTTAGTGATTTCTTTTATTTGGTTGAGAATAAAGAACTGGTACATGAAAAAATTATTATTTTTAAGCTAATATTTTTTTCAATATATTTTATAAATATATTCAAGTATTCATTGAAAAGTATTAATTTACATGCTTACATGCAGTTCTGAATAATGAATGCTTAATCTTAATAATTAATATTCAACTTTAAAGGTTTGTCTAAAAATGATGTGCAAATTTCTGTAAATATTTTTGTTCAAACATTGTTTACTGTCCTAGTTATATTAATCTGCTTATGGCATTACAAAACACATAAAACACTTTGTCAAAATAGAAAAATAAGTATGTTGTGTCCATTGATTTTAAGATAAACTTAGCAACATGGAGAAAATAACAAATCTTTTAATCAAAACGGGTTTATTGTTGAATCTGCTGGCTTGGATCCATGATTACCAAGACTTAAGTTTTAGGAAAAAAGAAACTACAGTTTTCTTACAAAAATAACAGGGAACAAAATACTGCCGTAAGTACCAAATTTTGGTGAGAAAGCCATACAGCTAACATTCCTTTATCGCACAATCTAGAGACTAGTTAGAGTATCACAGTGTGTGGAATGGGCAACAGGTTTGATACTAGTTTCATAGTGCTTCTTATTTTCAATCGTGCAATAATTGGATGGATATGGTCGTAAATAAAGAACATGAATTTTTACTTTCAGAATAACTGACGCTAATCAATCATGCATACTATATACACTAATTGATTATTTTGATAGTTTTTATAAATCCATTTTTAACAGTAATATCCTCCATCATGTCGACCAAAACAATGTAAATTCAATACATGCCCTTTAATTAAGTAATTTTAATAAGCATTAAGAGCTATTAGAATTAGCATTTTTTTATTATTTCACCAGCATGTCTGTTTTAAAATGATTTCTTGAAAAATGAGGGCTTTGAACTTTGATAATATTGGATTTTAATCAGTTCTATCAGTAGAAATATAATAAATGAATGAATTATTTGAAAATACCGTAAAATAAATTATTTTACATTCTAACAGAAAGATTTTTAAAAAATTAAGTAAAATCTCCCTTATTGTAAGTTGAGATGTGTGAAATATCTAAAGGGAAGGTATCCTTATTAATAAACTTTAAATGGTATCATCTGCATATATAGAGGAAAATATAAAGAATATGATGATAAATAATTCAAAGACAAATTTTGAATATGTCTTATAAACTAAAGAACAATATTTTGGCTAAATTGATGTAAAGAAATAATATGAAAAATGTATTGATCAAATCAACTATTTATGAAATGATTTTTCTAGTTAAAAAACTATACTTTTAAAAAGTTACTGGAAGTTTTAAAGCCGCCAAATTGAAGAACCAAAATATTTATTTTCAATTAAAAGTTCAGGAAGTGTAATAAAATATTAGATAGTATTTTGAATCTCTGAAATGTATTTCAATATTATTAAGCAGAAAGTGGAGATAGCTAATATAAATAGCAAAATACAAAAAGGAATATTTCACCAAACAGATTTCTGTTACTGATAACGTAATTCCCAATTTTTCTAAAAATTATCTTTCCGTGAGTTTATTATTACTGTATCAAGGCAATCGTACCTTATATAGTAGATAAAGTTGATAACTATTCAAGGAGCTTATAGGAGCAACATCTGTTTCTCTGAATCTAACATATTGGCTTCATTTTTCTCCCATCTCACCAGTTGTTACGGGATCAAGGAAAAACTATTTTTGTACACTAATGGCTAGAAGTAACCTAATCAATTCTATAATAATCTTACGTTTAACTGTATAATACAGTTTTTATTATTAAAAATACTATTTATGAATAGTATAATTTATGTATATATATATATATATATATATATATATATATATATATATATATATATATATATGTATATATATATGTATATATATATATATATATATATGTATATATATATATATGTATATATATATATGTATATATATATATATATATATATATATATATATATATATATATATATATATATATATATATACATATATAATATATATGTATATATATATACATATATAATACATATATGTATATATAATGTATAATATATATATATATATACATAATATATATATGTATATATAATGTATAATATATATATATATGTGTGTGTGTGTGTGTGTGTGTGTTGCTGCAGGAACAGCAACGATCACTGAAAGTCTCCCATAGTTTGGTGGCAATCTAAAATTACTTAAAAGGTTAAAATAAAACTAACCACATTTATTTTGTTGGGGCTATACTCAGTAAAACAATGATTCAAATAAACAATTATACATAATTTTAATATGGTTTTATTCTATTTCTTCTTATTATTTTTAATATCTATGACTATTATTGTTACCATGTTTAAGATGAAATTTTATTAAACCAAATATTTTCGGAGGGATTCAGCTAATATTATTATTCCTTTTAAATTTACTCATTATATAAATTTTAATTATGGGTCACTTCACACTCGTGAAATTTTGACCTGGTAAAGATTTTCGGTTGGGAATAGTTGATCTAGGTAATTATTTCTACACTTTCAAAATATTTGCCAAAACGGTGCGATGGTGAAACAGTGAAACGTGAGTATATGAAATAAAAATAAAGGGTAATTTCATGGCTGGAAACTAACATCAATATATTTCAATCTAAGAATTTTTGGGCTGTGAAACTGGAAACTTAGAAGTTACCTACAACTAGAGAACACTGAACACTTTTAATTACTTTTAGGTTATGAATGGTCCCATGCATACTGATCTGCTTACAAAACACAGGAAAATTATTCTACTTTTTTTCGATAACAGTCAATAGATGCTACCAATTTCTGATAATTATTGGTTTTTACGGTCGAAATAAAAGGCTAAATGGGTATAAGATATTTCCAGCCTTAAGATATTTTGTTATTAGGGATCTAATATAGTATAAAGGATTTTTTTAATTGAACTAAAAAGAGAATTAAGTTAAGTTGCCTACTCAGGTAAAAACAAAACATATATTATCAAATTTTATTATCTGCATAAGAAGTCCAAACGGTTTTAGCAATACTGAAGCAACAATCGTATTACTGTAGCATAATTTTGATCACCAGTTATTATAATTCTTAAAAATACTGAGATATTTTTCATTAGAATTAATTCGTTCAGTATAAAGAGTCGACTAGTTGTCTAAAAATAAATGACTGTAAAGAAAGTTTCAGTTTATTTTATAATACTAAAAATAAACAATCAGAAGTAACATTGTACCAAATCTAGGTAATATAAAAAAAAGTCAAACTTGATAACTACTATAATAATAATATAAAAAGTTGTCTTCATAATTGTTGTGAAAAAAATTCTAAGAAACTTTAATAACAGACTTTTTTAAAAACCCTAGTTGTAATAAGATGCTTAGTAATATATTTTCTTTAAATGTTTTGATTATTCAGAATATGGTATCGAGTAAATGTAAATATCATGTTAGTTTCTACAGAAGGACTATTTTAAATATAATCACAGATTTTTTTTTTCAGTCAATAACTCAGTGAGCATAATTTTATTGATTTCAATAGATTGTAAAGGCAATTTAAGTATGATAATATACCTTTATTGCAATAGTAATAAAATTAAATAAATGGAATGAAATTAATATATGAGAATCTGGACAGAATTGTAAACATCATAGTACAACAAGACTGTGGGCGAGATCTTCTCTACCACAACTGCTGGAAAATGTGAAGTTCTTTTGAAAAAAAGATCATGCAGTTGCTGTACGTGCCATCATTAAGAAACAAAATGCTCAACATACGCTTTCAAGAAATCATTTTTAATCTAGAAGGAAATTCTGTGATAAAATACGTTTGACTTTATTGTAGTTATAATTAAATATACATTACAATAAATACAATTTAAGGTTACCTAAGCAATCAGATTTTTTATAACAGCATAGAATAATACATACTAATAAATTAGAGTTATTAGAACTGGGAAATTCATCTAAAACTTTCATCCTAAGGAAAAAGAGAAAAGAAAAAGTCATAAAGAAGGGCACAATTGCGGAGGAAAGCAAAAATATATATTTTTAAAATTATACAGTAAGTTTTTATAATTTTAGCAAAACAGGAAACTTGAAAGATTTATTTAAAAGCTTTGTCAAACTTTGTTTTTTTTTTTTACAAAATCCCTGAAAACATTTTATATTAAATTAAAAATGGCAAAGAAAATTCTATCAAATACATACTAGTTTATTGTCATCATTTTTAACTGACTGACATAAATACTACATAAAAGTAAATTCAACGAGTTCCAAACCGAAGCATGTATTAATCTTTCATAACAAACAAAATAATACCTGGACTGAAAAGTAAATCGTTACGTACGTTAAAACTCTTTGTTGTCCACCTGTCTCAGCAACTGACATATTTCAGTTGAAACTGGCAGTTTCTTTTAAATTTATCATGCATTTGCTACATGGTTTTAAATCTTTTGTTATATTTGCTTTCTTAAATTTTTCCCGCTTTCTCCATTTGACGTTACAAATAGGTAAAAAAGGATATTTTAATAATTTTTTCATTTACATTTTATACATTCAATTATACAGGGTAGGAAATTATGTCTACAAAATACTTTTTATCATTCTGATTCAATGATGATATCATGAAATACTTCGTTAATTTTTTACTATTTTAGTCTAGACTTTATAGCTAGATATCTTACAAGATTAAAGAAACTCCATTCTCTCGTTTGGAAGACTGTTAATTTGTTAGGCAACTGGGTATTAATAGAATAATTGATATTTATAGAATGGCTGACCACTGCAGTTTTCCGTACATTGACTAAACAAATCGGGAATTATACATAAAGTAATGTTAAAAGAATGCAAAAAATTTAAAATTTGGAAATCTTTCTCCATCGCTTAAAAGTGCCTGTCAGCCAGTAAACATTATCACTTTTCAGTTTTATAGAAGCTGTTCTCTGAATTTGTACTTCTGGGAGCCTTATTATTTTTTTAATTTCTTCACTCTTTAATATTATGACCATTTGGAAACCTTGGGCTTGGAAGACAGGTTAAATTGATGTTTTTTCTTATTTTGCATTGCATTCTTTATTCACTTTTAGATATTTCTTTTCTTGCTTCCTTTGCTGCATCAGTTAGTGTGCTCTTTAAATTAAAAGTATCTCCAGATGATCCATGTACTCACTTTTGCATTCTCACACTAAGAAGGAACATTGTTTAGATTCAAAACAAAGTTTATTTATGAACGCCCTGTTCTTAAATTCACAGTTTTTAAATGTCATCGTTATGAAGATGTTTTTAGAACGGAATGAAATTTATGAGAGATAAATATCAGTGTATGACTCAGAAATGTTCCAAATATCAGCATGATTGTCTGTATTCCGATTCAGCATTAATTTGAAAAATGTGATAATAATCTAGGGTTTATGGGAGACGTATACATGGAAGGTTATTAGAGAAAGACACGTATTACATTTCCGCATGAGTGCAAAAGTCTTCTCTGTCAGAGTCATGCTACGTCAATGTAACAGACAACCATACAAGTAAAATTTAAAAATTTAAAAGTATACGCACCCTCTACCTCAGGGATTTTATTACCGAGATATTTCTACAAAAACATGTAAATTACAAAATATAAGCAGCAGTTAGGCTTAGATTAATTTGGAGCTGTCTGATCTATTTTTTTCTAAAAGACACATTCGGAGACTGAGATCTACAATTTAAATCTGAACATCCATGAACGGCTATGAACATCTATGAAAACAGTAATATTTGTACCCACGAACTCAAAAAGTCAAGGTTCAATTTAATATGGTATTCGAAAGCAAAATAGTGTCTATAATACAACATACTTTGTACTAAATGGATTCTGTAACAAATTTAGGAAACTGAAACTGTTAGATGAAGTAAAATTTGCAACATAACTCTAAAATTTTGATCATACATCTTTCTATGCTGTTTCAATTAAAATAGGTTTTATAAACTTAAGCCTGTCTTACATATTTATCTCAGGCCTTATTCCCTGTTGCGTGACCAAATTTAAGCAGTATCTCTATCTACTACTTAATTTTGAAAAGAACTGTATTGAAATTCATAGCCCACTAGTACTATACTAGATGGCGCTATTGAGTATATTTGTAACCCCGCTTGAATTGAGAGATCGAATGTAAGCTTCGAAGCGAAAGGATGGGAGTTAGGCTCTCCCCCTGTACCAAAACATGTAAATAGTCTGCGCTTGTAAATAAAGGCAGCAAAGCGAACCCTTTGGATGTTCATTGTGCAATTAAGGTGAAAACAACCACGAGACCCAGATGAAAATACCACTGAACCACCGGATCGAAAGAATATGCCCAAGAATTTAGTCTCTGATTTATTCTGATGTATATATTCCCCATTTTATCACACTTATAATTCAGGTTTTTAAATAAGAATCATCTTATATATGAATTTTAGTTTTATTTTTCCTTCCCTATAGATTTGGCACCTCTTTTTAAGATTCAACCCTAGCAATCTGCTCACACAGTTTTTTACAAATAAAATTTCCTTCAAGTATTAGTCTACTAAACATAACCTTTTTGATACATCATCCATCAATCAGCTATCATTTGTTTTAAGCTCAAACTTTGGTCCCTGGCAGTTTCTTTCTGGTTTAGTTTTTTCCCCTTATTGTGCGTGGTTGAATTGACAAGCCTATAACAAGATGATGAATCGTTCAGCAAAACAATTAACATTTTCGATAAATGACTCCCATTTTAGTCAGTGAAGAGTATACAGAATTATTTTGTTATAAACTACGTGACTCAATACAAAATTAAGGCAAAAAGTAATTTCAGATATACTGAAAAGGTTTAAAAAATTAATTTAACTCAATAGTAAACACCTTAAGCAGATTGCAGGTAAGAGTTTAAACCAAGTATGAGTAATTTATTAACGGTATAAAATCGTAGGTAAATTTTAATTCTATTTTGTAGGATTATTTTCTGTATGAAATCTTACCTAAAAATAGTGAATTTCCTACAAAGTTATGAAAATGATTCTGAATGCGATTTTCCCGTCACCCGTGATTGGAGCATTTTAGTAATTAGTATACACAGTAAAGAATAAGTAAATCAAGATTTACAGCTTTATGTTTTTTAATAGTTTTAAATCCTCCATCTAGGAAAAATGATAAAATTTTACCTTCTAAAATTAATTTATATTTTTTAAAAAAATAAAATACTATGCAAAATCTTAAAATATAGGGATTTTTTTATTACTTTATGTTAAATTTAACTATAAAATACTCTAATTTATAACCCCACTTCTTTATAGTCAAACTTTTCTAATGAAAAAAAAAACAATTCTATGTGTCATTTTAAGTCTCCCATACAATATTTTCTCTGAGTAAGTAAATAGAATTTGACTTCAGGGCAAGTTTCTCGCTTAAATGTACTAACGTCCAATATCATTGCAATACAGATTTCGGAATCTTATGAAATAATTAATATTTGAATTATTTCATCGCATTTGTATCGGAAATATCATCGCAACGAAATAACAACGCCAATGATATATACACCCTGAATTTAAATTTCTATTCCAATATGTGAAGTAATGATAAATACTTTCTGGTCTGGCAAACATAAATGTAGGAATACCGGTTAGTTTATAATAAAGTGGAAATTACTTATCGTAATTTAATAGAGAATAAATTCATAGATAAAACATCTTGATGCACATTATAAACTCAGATGATCACAGATTTTTATATAACATTTTGTGGTCTAAACCCATCTATCACTCGGATTGTCATTTTATATAGTGAAATAAACCCGAGATATAGACGCCGCTTTATATAGTGAAATAGACTCCGAGAGAAACAGTCTTTTTAAAACAAAGAGTCTAGCTTTCTAAATTATTTCCGTTTATATACATTCGTGGTCTGTTAAGATAATAACTACTAATCTACTATTTAAAACAAACCTTAATAATTTGTAAAGTTTTCAGCAATAAATCAAAGAAAAAACTTGTATAAGACTAAGGAAAGAAACTCGATCTCACTACAAATGTTGTGATGTTGACCTATATGTAAATCCATGCTTTGAAATGGATTTTACTAAATGATGTTCTTTAAAAATAAAAGATATTTTTAGGTCTTTATAAATCATTTAGGTAAGGTTTTATTTAAACTTATCAAAAATTTTATTTAAAAAATGTCTAATTTTTATATATTGAAGCATATTTTAACTTTAAACCTTTTTTTAATTTTTTCCTTACAACAACTTAATTTACTGTAAATTTAAGTAGATTCTATACTACGAATAAATTAAGTTTGAAAATTTGAATAAATATATTAGATAAGATATATAACTTCAAAGGTTTTTTTTTTAAATAACGAGAAGTACCCAAAATATCAGTCCATATATATTCAAAAAAGGTCAAACTTAAAAGCGTTAACTCTTTTCTTCTCACTCTGATACAAAAAATGTTCTCAAGAATTAAAAATTTAAGACCATAGTCTAAAGTCTAGGAATAAAATATATCATTAATTGTTGCTTCGCGGTCTCAAATACTCAATGATCTTCATTCGTAAGACTTCCTCTCCCCTCTTAGTCATAATTGATCTGTATCTTTGTCATCTTCCTGTCTCGTGAACTCAAGATCTCATACCAACTTGAAAGTTAATTGAAAAATCACTAAAATGAACAACTGGAGAAGGTTTCAATACACAAAATACGCCTACTGTAGTTAAGAGTTGAACTTCGTGTACTCACGACTTTATTGTACTCATAAATTACTCAAAAGATTAAGTCCAACGATGACTAAATAGATGAAAAGAATACGCAAATATAATTTATATATAGCTCCTGGCATTTTAGTTTTACAAATGGTGAAAGCTAGCATTAGCCTTTTTTACTTTTAAAAAAAGCTAGCGCTATGGATTTTTCTGTGGTTCGTTCTTTTTCGTACCACATTACAAAAGATTAACCCACACTGCACGCATTTGGGAAGAAAGAAGGTTGCTTACACAGAGACCTTCTATATATAGATAGCTCATATTCGTGTTATACGTGAGGAAACACAAAGTCTCAAGAACCTGTCTGATCTACCGAAAATCAAACCCAAACAAACCAGTATCATAAACCAATCAAAACTCGTTTCGTATAGCATTGCTTTAATTTGCTGTGAAACATTCGGTCGTAAATTGGGTAAAAAAAATGTATTATCAATAAACACTTTCTTTCTACGGTCTTGAAAAAATGATAACAAAGACTTTATCATTTCAAAATTCCCGATTTTTAACAAATGGCGTTGTGTGAAAACAGAACAAGGGAACATCAACAAGGGTTCTGGAACATCAAACTAAACACAAAATGTTAGTTTGATGTTTCAGAAATGTTCTTAACGAAAAACTGTACAAGTCACAAGGGTCGGTGGCAAAAAGACTGAACAATATTCATGGTAATATTTCAAAAGTTCGGCAAAAGTATGGAGCGTTACGGTCAATTTTTGTTACATGTAGACTAATTAGATCTATTGCTTAAAATCAATTTCGATTGACTGTGAGCATCTATGTAAGCAGTAGGATTCGAACTCAAGTTTTGAAACACAACACCCTACGGATTCACTCTTCTTACGGTCACATTTCACAAGACACCAAAAATAAAAATGCTTTTTAATTCTGGTCTTTTAGTTGCTTTTATACATACTTTTATATTAAAAAGATCTTAACGATAAGCAACACTTTTATAGTGCTTCTATTTATATATTACTGGAGCTTAAATGTTACAATGTTACAACTTTTAAGTAAGTCAAATTGTTTGATTGATTTGCGTTAGAAATTCTCTTTTGTATTTTAGTGGCAATCTGCAATTCAATTTCATGTTTCTTTACAAATCATACATCCTTGAGTGTGAAAAGAAATCACATGTAAACGTAGTTCTGATACATTTTAAACTATCATACATTCTCTATTAAATCAGATGCTTTTAATATGAGATAATAGGTTTTTTAAGCAAATTAGAATAAAAACTAAGCTGTCATGTAATTATTACTAAAACTTAAATTTCAAACTTTTCATACTTCGAGGTTCGTTTACAGGGATTTGTAGAAAATTCTAACTTTAAAAACACTATGATATGTTTTGATATATATACTTCTTCTTTTTCAAACGTGAAAATATTTCTATCATTGTTTATTTAGTAGGGATTAACTTAACTCTAGGATTCATAAATCACAACGAATTGTTTCCTATCTATACCAAATTATTTACAAGAACTATCTGTATCGCTGTTTGTAATATCTATTTACATTCTTGTATTTTTCAAAAGTGATCATTTATGTACAACATATATAAAATATCACCTTTCCTTATTTATATAAAATGCACGAAACTTTATCTCCCAGAAAATCTAAATGCAAGGAAAGAAATAAAAAGAAACTTGTATCTGATCTTACATTTATCTCCTAAAAAAACGAAACAGGTAGTTTAGTCTCAAATAGTAGCAATCTGACGCCCAAAATACAGCCAAGCTTGGGTTTCTAAGAAAATCTTTCCCAGGTAAAAACAAATATGGGAAATTTAGTTTCTCCTTATTTATTCCCTGTTTTCGTTTTTTGCAGGTCGTTCTGATGTTGTATGCGCAGCGGAGGAATTTCCTTGTGGTAATACATCAATTTGCTTGGACAGAAGCTTGCATTGTGATAACATCCGGCACTGCCCTGATGGGGAAGATGAAGAGGGATGCCGTAAGTGTATTTGTATAAATAATATAGGGTTTAAACGATTTTTCTCACAGATTTCAAAATATAAAATACCAATAATTTTCATTAATCCTTTTGTATCATCTTATCGCATATCTGCAACATACCAAAAAATGGATGTCATTTCATATCAGAGATTTTATTAGTGACACCTAAAAATTAGTTTTGTTGATTGTTGCTATTTCGCAAAACTTCAGTAAGCACAATTTACTCGTATAATTCACTTCAATTGAAAGAATTAATTTTAATTATCATATCAAAACTTCATTGACCATTTGACCATAACTGAAAAAAATTTATTAAGCTTTTAAAATATTGGATACACCATAAATAGATAGATCAACACTTTTTCGGCAATTGATTAAATTCTTTACTTTTAAATGTTTTAATTACCATATTCAAACGTATGAAAGCGTACTTTTTTTATAAATATTTATGTCAAAATGTCAAAGTACGCGTTATACCTAAAATAATTTTTGCTATTTCCTGTAATCACAGGATATATATATAATAAAGACAGGTATTTAAAGAAGAAAGTAAACAGGTAAATATCTTTCTCAATAGAAGTATTGAAGCATCTGCATTTCCTTCCTATTGCACTTTTTTTATACAACAGTGTTAGTAATACTAATTATTAGCTTACGTGGCGTTATTTAATGACTCTAAATTTCCAACTTGAATCAAGGTTTTCATTTTCTATTGAATATTGCACTACTTGAAACATAAATGCTGCAATTTAAATGCATCTTTTCTATATCTTACACGCATGTTATCACAAAAACATCTCTTATGATGTATAATAAAGAAAATATAATATCTGGTATAACACCCCATAGAAAAGGGAATTCGAGGTCTTATAGGTATAATCAGCCCCTAAGGCTATTTCAAAGTACCTCAAATCCTCCCAACGTAGTCATCTTTAAATGGCATTGAAAGAGCATTGGAGCTTGATTTAATAGACTGATTAGCAAATTGGTTTACGATCTAGAGAAATGATTTTCAACCTGTATTCCATGAGAAATTTTCATTTGTGCAGCATGGATTTGTGGTAAATTAAAATCTCTTGGTATTGAGACCTTAATATGAAGTATATTTCCTATTTATCATGTGGCATTCTCCTTCATCACTATTTCTACTATATGAGCATTTTAAGTGTGTTACTTTTCTTTGTCTCTGTCATTAGAAGTCACACTTTCTTTCCACACTATGAGTTTTGCTTTCAAATCACCAAGCAGGCGTTCGCCTCCAAAATATTTGGTTGGAATCTTTTATCTGCAGGCACGTCATGCATTTTTCTGAGCGGTGTTTTAGCTCCAGAAGGCATTGTATGTCGGTGTTAAAGAGATGTCGAATTAAAATTCTTTATTTTTGCTTTTCTCAGGGAATAAAAATTCAGAAAATATAAGTAAAGAAAAGTAAAAAATCCTCTGTTGCAGGTTTTTTTAATTTAAAATAAACTTTCGAAAATTCATGTGTTAATTACATAAAGAGATCAATCTCTATTTCTTTGTAAAGTAGATTACTAAACGAAGACCTACTATATATGGATATTACTAGTGTAAGAACTGGTATAATATTACACATTGGTATGGTATTTATAATTACTTCTACGATTTATTAAAAAATATTTTCAAACACTTTTCCTGTTTTTTTTATTTGATACTGTTGTTATTTGATACTGTTATTTGATACTTGTGTGTCCCAGATAATTTGAGAATGTTTCGTGTGCCATCAACAAAAAAGGTTGATAAATACTGATCTTTAAAGTAAAATTTTGGGTGTTAAAGACGAGAAACATTTTTTCTTGTGATAATAAGGTATACTTTTACATGTGTAAAAAAAGGTATTTTTTACATGTTAGAAATTATGTATTGTAACATTTGAGTAAATATTTTCAACGTGAACATGTTGGGATAAAAAGGGTTAATTTAATTTTATTTACTTTGTCAAATATTCATATTTGATTTTTTTTCAAAGAGAGTTGGGTCCTATCCTTTCTTTTTTAAGTGTTAATGCCTTTGGACCTTTTTAGAATATATTTGCTTAACTCCTTCCAGTAAAATGACGAGTCTAGCTCGTCATTAGTTTTTCATTCCATACCGCACAATGACGAGCTACACTCGTCATGCGATTAAAGTTACTGTTAAATATGATAATTAATTTAGTTTAAAATTTCTAGTGTACTGAATTTGGCAACACTTTTATCACTTGTGAAAATCACAGGTCACTATTGCATATTGTTTACTTAGAAATACTTGGTACAAGTCATTGCCAAATTAATGAGTCAGAATAAAAGAAAACCTACTAAGAAATGCCTTGTGTGTTACAAGAATCAAATTAAAAGTGAGACTACTTGG
Organism: Pardosa pseudoannulata; assembly: GCA_032207245.1. Lineage (NCBI taxonomy): Eukaryota > Metazoa > Arthropoda > Arachnida > Araneae > Lycosidae > Pardosa > Pardosa pseudoannulata. Next base: position 10,716,573 of record CM063503.1, on the reverse strand, counting down.
CGGTGTAAACAATTAAGAATTCCTTTGCACTTTGTTTTGAAAAGTACCACTAGCTTGAAGACTATTATCTGTATACCTTATTAATGTTTTGGTTTGATATTTTACTGTTTCTGATATTATTTAACACTATGTAAAAAGTGGATTTTAATTAAGAATATGTAAGAATTGTAAAATGAAACAAGTTTTTTAAATAAAAATTAAATCGTTATTTCATGCACAGTTTTTCATTATTAAATCATACCGGAAGGGGTTAACACTCTGCATTTTTAGGAAAGCGGGAAGACCATGTGGGTACTTAGAAGTTCTGTGTTATTCACATTTCCTGATGTACAACTGATGAATCAAACTATAAATTTGCAGTTATACATTGGCAGTGTAAAAAATCAGTATCGCATATTTTCTTTTGTAATTTATTGTTAAATACCAATTAAATAGCCGTTTTAGATCCTTTGTGATTTAATTTGTTAACTAAACTACTAGCATATAATTTGTGTTTCTTTTTCTATAATTATCTATAAATCTGCTGTTAAACATTGGCAGAGTGAAAAATTAGTATCACACATTTTTCTGTAATTTATTGTAAAATATCAATTAAATTACCGTTTTAGATTTTTTATTTCGTTTATTAATTAAAAATTACTAGCATATAATTTGAATTTTTTTTGTTTATCCAGAATAAATTATTTTATTTTTCACTTGTAGAAAAAATAAACCAGTAAATATGATAATGAAGCGCATCGTAGTGGTTGATATTTTGTGTTGAATTACTTTTGTCTTAAAAAAAATTCCAAAAATTATACATCGAGTTTTATTTGATATAATGTGTTTCAGTTTGTTTTGTAGCTCAATGAACAGAGTTTATACTAACAAAAGTAATGTGTATTTTCACATCCTAATTAGGATTTTAGGTTGAATATTTCCACTATAAATGTATTTTACTTGAAACTCTTAAAGATTTAGCAAAATCCGTAGGGTTTACCGACAAGTAACCCCAGTATGACATACAGAGATTTAGTTTCAATTATTAATTTATGCGACTCTCCTACCTCGCTCAACCTTCATTGGCCTGTAAAAGAAATAATAAATTCAATCACGTAAGCCAGCAGATATTTACAATCCAGAGACTCCTATTTTAGGCGAGCATTATACACAAGATACAATTTTTCACCATTTTTTCTTGTAAAAATCAAGTACTTGTTTTACACTAGTAAATGCGCTATTTTCACATATTCGATATTATGAGGAAATATTTTTAAACTTGAGATTCTGAAGATAAATGTTGTTAATTTATTTTTTATCTAATCATTCAGTCAACATTTTCTTTTCACTGATATAAATTTCTGTAATATTTAGTACATATTATTAAAAAAGGATTTCAAATTACGTACATTTTATTTTTAAATTGGTCTAAACATTATCATTAAAACTCTTCAATTTTTTCATGTGATATCATTACTGAACCATAAATGAGTAACAACTATACAGTTTGCCCCAGAATTTCTTCAACTTTCCGGTCTGATAGACCCTCTTTTGCAACGATAATTGCTCAGTTAACTGTATAAACACGGAGTCTAGTGAGTTAATTCTGTACTCATGGTATAAACGGTAGGAGAGACCGGGGCACCTTGGGACACTTTTCAGTTAAACATTTTTATGAATTTTTTCTAAAGCTAATTTAAAAAAATAAGTATTCATGCATATATTAACATCATATCTGCTTCTGATAAACATTAAATCTACTTAATATCTCATTTAGTTAAAGAGTAATAAAAGAAATAAAATACCTTTCCAATGTCCCAACCTGCCCTATTGTATGGGGTAGGTTGAGACACTAAATAACAAATACAAAATACTGTTCAAATTATTTTTATTAATTGTTATAAAAGAGAAATGGCTGAAAATTGTTCAAGTTAATACATTTTTTTAACAAATCTTATATTTGATGCCAGCAAATTCTTCTTTGATTCTTCCTTCTTCTTCATTCTCCTTTTCTCAAACAAAAAAGGTTAATAAATTAATATTTTGACATGTTAAATCATCAATTAAAAATTAGGCACCAAAATATTAATCATTTTGCTTGAACTGATATTTTTTACACTTTTTAAAGTGTCCCAAGGTGTCCCATCTATGTGTGTCCAAACCTGCCTCATTTTACACAGTATCTTTTGGTAACTACTATACAGTTAGGTTTAACAATGCAGTTTATTTATTAACATAGAAATAATAATAAATTAATTTTCTTTAATAACAATACGCTTTTTTTTTAAATTAAATTTTTTTTTCAAAAAAATTTCTTTTTAAAATGCATATTGATGTAATTTTGGGTTATTCAAAACAAAGAAAATGAAATAGTTCCTTACCTATAAGCACTATCTTCATCAAAATTTTTTGAGAAGTGAAGAGTAATGTCATCTATCAGTACACATGAGCACTAATTCCTGGCTGCAAATTAAAGCCTGGAAATAAAGGTGTCCCAAGGTGGGCTATGTCTCAATGTGCCCCACTCTCCCCTACTTTGAAAAAAAGTCTTCCTTTTATTGAAACTTGCCTGTCATTTCCTGAACATTAGGGGGTATAAATAATAATCCTTATTCAAACAGGATAAAATAAAAATGTTCTATATGAAATTTATATTGATAACTTATAGTTGTTGAACCTGATACGGCACGTGAGTTTCGTGGGAAAAAATAATATTCTTAAATCCAATTTTACCATAAAGATTTTGAAAAAATTGGGGGCTTCTTGGAAGGATGTGTAAGAACCAAACATTTGGTACGCCACGAAATTTTTTTATTTTGTTTTGGTATTGAAATTAATCTTTTGCTTTTGTCACCCAGTCACAGTCAACGAAACTGACAAGAAACATGGAGAAAAAACTGAAGGCACAAGTATATTGAGAAAAAACGGAAGGGAAAACTTCGTTCCCCACACACTTTCAGTTCAGTTCCTACTTCAGTTTTTTGCTAAGTCAATCTAAGCAGTTTAACTGATATTGTAGGGCCTGCTTAGGGGACTGAGGTATAATTTACGTGCATGGTAAAATTTTATTTTAACTGAAATCCATAAAGAATAAAAATATTCTAAATAAATGGGGTATACTACTTCACTATACCTTGTAAGTGTACTACTACAAGTTTACTACTAGCAAGTTTACTAAACCGTTAACGTAGTACTGAATAATTCTGATTTTAATCTGGTCGTTACACAAGTTAAGCCAAATAAGTAAGTATAAAAATAAAAGTAGAATTGCAGTATCTTTTAAGGATTCATTTTCTTAGAGAAAGATAAATATTGAATCAAATATTTTAGTTTCCTAGTAAAAGTTCCCAATTTTCTGACTTTATGAGTTTTCCATACCTCCCTTAACCATCATTGATCTGTTAAAGAAATAGCAAATCAAATCACGGGAGGAACATTCTGAGATAAAGTTAACGAATTTCAAGGGTGTAATTAAGATATGTTGTCTATCTATTTATATTTTTCCACAGAAATGTTTGAAAAAACGAATGAATGTTATGAAAAAAGTGATCGTAGAATGTTAATAAAAAATGCTTTAGGATAAGAGGGATTTTAAAAGCTTAATAATCAGTTTTCAAATTAAATAAATATTTAGGCCTGTAAAATCAATTAATAAGAAACTGGAGAAATAAATAATGTAAATTACTGCTAAACAAATTTTCGTTTATAAATTATTTGATACAGTTTAAAACAATTTATGATGAAAATAATTTTAGTTTAAAGCATTAACTTACTTGAAAATTTAGAGAATAAAATTTAAAATGTTCATACGGATAGAAATTTTTTAATAGAGAATTTTTTCAATAACTTATGCTTTTTTTCGCGTCAACCATTTTTAATCTACTCTTTTATAAGTGAAGTTAATTTGACAATTGAGATAGTTAAGACCCATCTGATAAAATTTATAGCTCAAGTTATAAGTGACAGCGAAGTTGTATAAAAGTTATATTACTCCTTTTTAAATGAGAAAATCATGCTTTTTATAAAAGATGAAATCGATTTTTTATCGGGTAAATTCCTAAATGCAAACTTTTATGGTTATTTATGTTATTATAGATTTAAATTTGTCATCTTTTCATAATTACATTAAAATATTTATTGCTTTATGTTTCGTATATAAAAGAAACATCATATATATTGACTATTTATTCAGTTCTACAGTTATATTATCTAAAACATACTCAGTTGTATAGTGTACGCTTTATTACAACTTCATTATTCATTTTTAATGTATCAAACCACACATTTCAAAATTTTATTTATCTATACAAGCAATATTAAAGGTTTTTACTGAAACAAAATTTGAAATGGTAGCGTTAAATGAAATGGATGTGTAAATTATACAGATCAAAGGAACAAAATTTAAAGAGTTACAAAGAGTTGAATTATCTTGAAATCTTGAATATCTTGAAATAATTTAGATATACATAATCGTTTCAGAAAAATTTTTGTGTTCTATATAATAATACAAATACAATTACATGAATTAAACTAAAACTTAAAATTTAAAAATAGATATCAAATTTCTAAACGTAATCTCTTCAGACAAAAGTAAATACTTTTTGTTCTGTTTAATAATTTTCTTAAATATAACAAATTTTATAAGAAAACTGTTTTTTAATTTCGATGTATTAGAAAATTTTAATATTATTACCTTCGCTTTACACTTAATATATTATCGTAGTTTTCAAATTTTACACGATACTTTCAACACTGGGAAAATTTAAGTAGCAAAACCCTAACATTTCTGATACAATATGAAAAAAAAGGAAAAACATCATAGCTTCAAATTGAACAGTGGCCTTATTTTGATTTTGAGGTTCTTCAGTTATAATTTATATTAGGTTCAAAAATAGTACTTCCACTAAACAGGATGCATAACGTTTTTAAGTATGCATTCCATGCAAAATTTTTCATGTAAACGGGAATTTATTCAGTGTGAAATTGATATTAATGGAAAAAAACTTCTGACCTCAATTTTGTCCATCAATTTTTATCATTTTGGTTCAACCTTAATGGTATCAAATCTTGAATTTCCATTTCTTCTTTTCTTTAATGTATCTTTTCCTACTAACATTTTATAAGTGTAAAAGGTCAGTGGGATGATATTATTTCCAATTCTATACAATGTTAAACATTTTTAAACAAATTTTAGAAATATTTAATATTCAAGAATTTAACTTAAATGTTTTACAAAAACCTATTAACATTTCATTTAAACTGTTCTTTATTTTTAACAGTTATCTCATTTATTCTAGAAAGGTATAAATACAATTATTTCAACTTTAAAAAAATGAAACATTGTTCTATAAACTCATTATCCTGCATATTGTTTTAATTTAATTTTATGAATCTAAAATTAATTCAAATCAATTGCTTTTACTTATGTAAGCATAGTTATTCTATCAGGTGACTACTATAGTGTACCAGAAAGAATATCAGAAATGGTTCATTTAATAAATACATGTTATATATTGTTTGCAAACTTTTCACCACGACTTAAATAAACATAACTGAAATAATCAATTTGTTTTGGGATTTGAATAACCTATTGTGTATAAATAATAGTATTTGATTTCACATCCTCATTACAAAAGAAATTTGTTTTATGATGTTCAAGCATTTTTCTACTACCATGCCATAACTTAATATTATTTATAATTCCTCATTTATGAAACTTTTCAAAATCATTAAAATTGAATTTAATTTATTAAACTTTTATGATTTCGTACTTCACAGTTACAGAAAAAAGTATTGTACATCAACAAAGAAAAACTTTACTATTCTCTTCAAAAGTGCTTCAATGTATAACGATAGGATTTTGGCAGCATTAAAATATCACCTTTTGATAGTAACAAAGTAGCATCTTATATCAAATAAAAGTTAAAGTAAATTGCAGTTTATCCATACACATTTCGCATTCTTGGAAAACGTATTTCTTTGATTTGTCCTTCCTACGCGCGGGCAAGTTATTTAGTTACAATAATAATTCAATGATTTCTCTTAACTTTATTTAACTTGGACAGATTTTTATAGCATGTATGTAGTACTTTGGTAAAAATAAAAATGCCAAACGAATGTACAAATTATAGAAAGTCATGTTTTACTGCTTTTCATTTATACCAGCAAAGAAGCGAGATATGTTTTACGTTCTTGATACTTTCACGATTTTTATTTACTTCTTTCGTATTATAAGGGAAAGTAGTACATTTTGAGACTTAAAATCTTCATCATGACTGCTTTTATTTTAATTCATACCAAGATAAAAATTCTGTACTTTTTAGAATGGATTTTAATACGGCAGATTAATACGGAAGTTTTTTAATACGGCTCTAACTTAAGAAAATTATTTATTTTTGTTATTTCAAATAATAACTTTTATCCCTTAACCATTACCTCTTAAATATTTAAAGGGATTATAATAACTGTATTCCCCCTTTAATTTGATTAACATTGTCATAGTATAATCATATAAATATGTTAATTTGAACCAATATAAATCCATTCTACAAATTTTCCTATTTGATCATCTTAAGGGAATGAATGAATTTGTTATTTTTATTCACTTTCTGCTCTGCTTACTTCTTCTCTTGAGTTATACTCGCAAAGATAACGTTTACAGGGCATAATATATTTTAACCCCATCTTCTATATAAAACTTCATTTCAGAGAAGAAATATTTCTTTCCTGTCTCCAAGAAATGTACAAAAAATATAAACGAATAAACATCGTTATATTTATCCGTACCTACTTTACAAAAATTTAGAGAAAGAAACTTTCAGAAGTGTATATGATAAAAGAAACTGTGAAAAATAATCCAGTTACCTCTTCCAAAAGCAATTTTATATTTATTTTATATTATGGATTCAGGATAACAAAACTCTAAAAGAGGGAAATTTTATTTTCGGGGCATAAAACATGTTGAGGAAATTTTAGAACCAAATTGTACTGAACGTATTTTTAAAATTTTGAATCGAGCAAATTTTCTTTATTTTTAATAGATTTAATGTAAAACAAATCTCAAAGGAAAAAACTCTATAAAAAATAAAGGTAACATATTTCTGTTACGCCAAAATATTTTTTCTATACATCTAACAACAAAGACTTCATGTTAGTGGCCAAAATTTACAATTATTCAAGATATTCACTTATTAGTCATATATTGACAATTTAATCCACTAATGTTCGAGTCGTTTCTGGCAAATATACATTGAAGAACATCTTAAGGACACTAATAAAATCTCGATTGTCTGAAGGAAGTGAATTATCATTATGCTTATTCCTGTACAATTTGGTTATAAATATAAAATTAATTCATTCTTTAACAATTTTTATATATCTGAGTATATGTATATAATGAAAAACGCTTATTCTATACATTATTTTATATAGATCGGGTTTTTAATTTTTACTTACTTTTTATGGGCTGTTTATAACAACTATGGGTCCATTAGACACAATTTTCTAAAAAAGTATACTTCAATTTCATCATTAATTATTTAGCATAGGTTAAAAATATACTTAACAATAATGAGAAAGATGTTGCAATTGATTAAAAAAGAAATAAAATGTATTTATTTGAAAACTTCCTACAATTCCATAACATCTCAAAATATATTTCCCTATATCTTTTGTAACATTTTACTTACACCAAATATTTTTGATAGTTTTACAGAGACTAGCTAGTTATACAAGCATGAAAAATTCAAACTTCCTATCTTTAACAGATTTCAAAAAAGGATAACGAAATCTGTAAAAAAAATCATAAAAATTCATTCTGAGAAGGACTGAATAAAAATGTTTATACATATATAACTAAAATTATAATAGTTCGAGACTTTCTAGGGCCATAAAAATTTGACTTTAACATTTCTTCCTCATTTTGTTTTCGTTTTATGACTTTTTGTTTCATTCTGTCCAATCGACACAACTCTCATACAACTGCGATCAGTGCATGATAAAAATCCAGTCATATAATAAACTAGATTTATAATCTCGCACTCTTAACAATGCAATTCCTGGCAGTGAATAGTCATGTTTGAATTTTTCATATGTTATTAAGGATTTATTATAGCTAAAAACTTCGAATGTTGTTTACATTTGTGGGTGTGGTATTGTTTAAAGTAAAGGCTCTGTTATGAGTATTTGTTTATTGTAAAATTATATATTTTTGAAATTTCGTTTGCTATCCTTTAAAACCCAAAATTGTAAACTTGAAGCATTTTATGTCATACATGCCACACAGCAAAAGCAAATATAAAATTTCAAAACTTTGAATATTACATCTTGCCTTTATTAGTGATAATCTGTCATTTTAAACATCATAGAATGACATTTATAAATAAGAATACTTCGTGATAAGGGATTCATTTGGTATCACATGTAAACATAGTACTGTAAGGTGAAATTTTATAACAGATAAAGATATCTGGCCTGATTCCAGTCGATGTTCCTTCTGAAAGAGTAAAGTTATGTGTGACACTCGAAAACTCATAAAGTGTTGATCTGTACGACAAAATCATAAACAATAGCAGTTTTAAGAAAATTTGGTAGATTATTTATGACTGTCAGCAAGCTTCGCTTAAAAGAAAACTCGTTCCGATAAAACATAAAAATTCTACAAACTATTTTAGCAGTCCCTGAAAAGGAACGCTGGATGTTCATAGGTTGACAAAAAATGTTTGTTTAAACATGTTTATGACTACTAACACAGTTTTGTGTTATTGACTTTTGTTAGCTATTTTCCAATTGCTGTGCCTTGTATTTCGCCCTACTTCTAAAAGAAAATCGCATTTAGATTAGAAAATCTTATTAAAATTGTTAAAAAATCATCACGTCAGAAATTTGTGCTCCCTAATGCATATTTGGTATTTTAAACTCATGGTGTTTAAAATAACTTTTAAAATACAAAATGCATTGCATTCATACTTTAATCTTTCCTCTTTACCTAATATTTGTAATCATGTATGTGAAGTGTGTAACATGGGGTATGTTTGTAATAAAATATTCTATGAATCTAACCTCTAGAAATTATTATATTTTAAATTTTTTAAATTAATTTTAAGGAACTAAAATACATTATATTCACCCCTTAATCTTATAACTTTAAACATTCTTCTTTACCTAATTTTCGTATATATTTATATAAAGTTTGTAACTGTGAAAATTTTTATAATCTTTAAAAAAAAGAATTAGCTAAAATATTTTAAGTAAGAAATGACATTTAATATTCAAATTAAGAATTGTTTAATTACAAATGTATATTTCCTAATATTCAGAAAGTTTCAATTATACGTACGAAAACATACCTAGAGCACTATATTAAATCTGGATTAATTACAAAACAAATTCGGTGAATATTTTATGTTATCATCTTTATTTAAAAATTCAGATATTAATTTCTTTAGCTTATGACTTACCTGATAGTACAGGGAGATTTTCAGCATGCTTTAAAATTACTTTCACACGCTTCTTGAAATTAAACTCATGAAATCTCTACTAAGTTTTTAACTGCGCAATTTTTCAACTTTATGGTAACTTAAAGTAATTGTCCATGCACACCGTTTTCTCTAGAAAGAACTTTTATCGGTTTCAGAGTAAACTTTTCTTTGACGATGAGTAATAATTTTTTCATCTTCTTGCTCTATTCAAATACTCTGTGCATATGATTGTAATAATATATCCTTTCATTCTAAACTTGTTGTACTTAATACCTTTTACTTTTTTCAAAATAATTTTTAAAGGACTAATATACATTAGATCCATACCTTTATCTAATAACTTGGACCATTCTTTTCAACAGTACTTTCCTATAAATTTATTTAAAGTTTACAACTGGGAAACATTTTTCAAATTATTTTAAAGGAAGAATGGGTTAAAATATTTTGATTTCCACGGGCAAAAAAGGATATTTTTTTCAAATTCAACCTTTTTTTTATTTTAATTACGAATATATAGTTTCTAATAGTTCACGGAGTGTCAGTTATATCAGCAAAAACAGACCTAGATTACTATACTAAATCTGGTTTAATTATAAAACAAATTCTTTGACTATATCGTGTTATCATTTTTATTTTAAAATTAAAATATTTACTTCTTTAGCTTGTGACTTATTTTAGCTTATTTAGCTTACATTCTTAGCTCTTCTACTGTATATATATAAATAAATATAAATATATATATATATATATATATATATATATATATATATATATATATATATATATATATATATATATATATACATCTACATAAATGTATATATATATATGCGTATATGTACATGTGTGTGTACATAATTAAATACATTACTGACAAATGTATAGAAACTTTAAGTTCATCTGCCACAATAAACTACAATAAGATATTTATTTAAAAAATGTATTTCCTGAGATGGTGGAGAATTTCTTTATTTGGATTTAAATGCATACATGCCAAATAAAATATAACGAAATAACGCTATTAGTTAAGGTATCTTTTAAAATAGGATAAGAAAACTGAATTATTTCTATCCACCATTACGCCTAGTTACCATAAATATTCAAATTATGATAATAAATTATTAAGCTGAAACTTCATTATATATATTAAAAATTACCATTAATGTCATATATTCTTTAATCAAAACAACTAGATGAAAAACTAGCCATCTAATCTAAAATTAAAGGAAATAGTCACCACATCTGTTAACTAAATAACTTTTCTCCGTTACTTGTGCAAAAGCAAACATATATTTTGGCTAAGCCTTACATTCCACAAAACTACATTTTTTATGTCTTTAATACCAAAATTTTTTTATCATCTTTTCTTTTGGGAATCAATTTTTTGCTCTTCATTTACCTTCAGAACTTCTTATTACTTTGAGATATTAATATGCATTCAATATATTTTGATCTTAACTTTTGTTTGAACCCAAAACTTCATATTTTTTTCGAATAACATTTTAGATTTAACAAGTGAACAGTTATAATTTATTTATCCGATTTTTAATGGACGAACAACTGTTTGTTTTTATTTTCAGTTACAGTTTCGTAAGAGATAGATATTAAAATAATATAAGATCTTGCAACTCAATGTAACATTATGGTATTTACTATGTTATTAATTCGGAAACAATCTAGTTGCAAAGACGTAAGGCCAAACATATTCAATCACCCAACAAAGACAAGTATTTCTTTGCTAAGCAAAGATAAAAGAAAGTATTACCTGCCTAAAGGGAAAATATAGTCGTGTTTGTTTGTATCAGAATCACTGTCTACTGGACATCAAACGTAATTTGTCCAGCTGTGCAATGACCGCAATATTGTTGACAAGGATTTGGCTTTAATATATTTATTAGATCTCTTTACTAAATTGGTATAAATGAGGAATAATTTTTTAACATAATTTAAAACATCACATGATATTTAAATGTGCTTATTAATACTACTTTTTAGTATTATCTACAAAATAAAAAATGTAATTATTGTAAAACAAAATTTGTTAAAAGAACTATAAAATACTTTTACATACAAAGAATATAAAAAATTTCAAGGTAAACAAATGTTGTAAAAAAATTCGTATGCATTTTTAGCAAATAAATATTCTTATAAAATGGGAGAAATTATTAATATCTAAAAATCCACTTACATTTTTAAACCATGATAACACTTTTTCTGTTATTTAAAAGCTATAAGAGGATTTTGACTAAATATTTTTATTGTGCAGACATCGTAAATTTCAAAATATGTTCCATCCACTATAAACTGTATAATAAATTACAGAATTCACATTTTACACACTACACAAATTGAAAAATTAAGTTTGTAAAACAATTCAATTTATTTTGAAGTATATTTAAAACTTATAGGGGTTATTTTGGAGTTATTTAATGAAAATAATATTTGTAATGCATATCTAAATGCCTACATAAATAACAACTATATTCAAAATTTATTCATTTTATATAAAGGCATTTAAAAGTTTTAGCAGTTTTCCTTTCCTGAACTCAAATGCCCACCTATAAGATCGGTAAAAATTTTATTTGTTATGCTTTCTTTCGTCTCGGATTTTTTTAAACAGCTCTCAATCAATTCAGTATTTTTTTCCCTTTTTACAAGCAAACACTGATCTTTGAGTTAAAGTGGATGAGCAAGTTTACTTTCATTATTGAGAACAACTCCACCTATCCTTGCGTTGTTTAATTAGCATTTACTCCTGTATATTTTTGTAAGTTATTTTCTCTGTTCCTGCACCACTGTTTTCTTTCTATTTATACACGCAAAAATGTGTCTGGAATATAAAAGAGTATGATAATCAATCTTTGCAATGATCTGTTCCCTTTTTTTCCATTCCATTCGTTTAATTTCAAAAATGCAAAATTGATAAATAAAGAATGCGATGAAATTATTCGATATCGCCTTTTTTTGGAAGTTTTTCTATTTCCAAGATTTTTATTTAAGGTTTCTTTGAAACAAAACGAAGCACAATACTAGTTTTACGTAATTATCAAAGTGCAATATTTATCAGCAACAAAAACATTTTCTAAAAACTTGGAGCTTTAAAGAAAAGTAATATTTAAAGAAAATATTTCTTTCTCTTTATTTATTTTTTTAAATACTTTCTTAACTTTTTATAAACACAACATGTAATGATAAAACTTGATCTAATGGTAAAGTCATAAATTACGTTTATATATTTAAACAGCTTCTATTTAATAAGGCACTTCGGTTTAAATGTATAAATTAAATAAACTAGTGACAATTTCTCATTGTTACTAATTAATTTTTGTCTCCTCTTTATCATTTAAATAAATAAATACGTTAATAAGGATAGAGAAAAAAAATTACTATCTTTTTTTCTTTCTGTTTGAGCTAGACACTTTTAAACTTTTAATCATTTAAGATTTTAAGTTCGTGTAATATGTTCATACATATCACGTTTAATCTTATTCAAAGTATCAGAATTTTTTTACTAGATTTAACAAAGGAAAAATATTTTTACTATAAAACAAATATATTTACTATAAAACAAAGGAAATTACTTTTTAAAAGATCAATCATTTGAAAACGTCATTGTTTTATTCCCAATGGGGTCTGGTTTTCTAGTCTTTCAAATATTTTTTTATGATTTCTTCTGTTGAAACTTTATCTAGAAAAAGGACTGGTATCATGAATTGTATGCCGTGTTTATTCTAAGACATAGTATACTTTTCTCAACTTTAGAACAATAAATTTCTTTAGACAACGTATGTTTTTAGTCTTTCTGCATGAACTTCGTATTTAGGATTCAAATTCCCATCTCGGTAAAACATTCAGTAGAGTTCAGTGAAATGAATACCACTTTGTAGATTGTATCAACAATTCACAATTTTTGCAAAAGCTATCTTTCCAAGAAAATGTACAATTGATTCTGAAAGCAAAAAATAGTTTCATCATCTCTCGAAGCAGATGTTAGGCTTAGAGTACAGGAAAAAAAAAAACAGAAAAACATTTTTTTTTTAATATTTGCTTAACCACTATTTTACGGAAAATGGCAATTTTTTACTCATATTTATAGTTAAAATGTGTTTCTGAGATATATAAACTTATCAAGGCTTAATATTGCGAATCTATATTTTACTAATATTTATGATAATGGTTATCTAGCTATGATTAAGACTGCTTTTTCAAAATGTGAATATGTTCATTTGATAATGGAATCTTCTTAGCTAAACTTATTGGGCTAACTGCAGGAAGACATCTCGGTTTGAGTTGTGTGTAATAGAAATGCGAGGTATCTATCTTCATACATACTCTTGGAATAACACAAATTATGAAAATTGTTAAATACTAAATACTCTGTAATTTAACCAAAGAAGGCTCAATTTATTTATGCAGCTATACATACTTGATAGTACATGTTTTACTGTTTATAAAATAAAATTTAAAATCATAATAACATGAAATATGTGATTGTCAATTAACTAACTGATTCATTCCCAGAAGCTACTCGATACATTAAAGTTTTTTTAAGTTTATTAATTGCGTATCTGGAAAATAGCTTACACCGTTAATGAACATATATGCTTTACTTCTGTTGAGTGTATTGTAAAACTTTCACTTCGTGATGCGAAAATAATTTAAGAAAATTGTAGTTGAATTTAGCAACATGAGACCTTGAGTTCTTCGAGTTTATAATTTCAAGAATGAAAATTTCTTAATCCTCTATAAGTTTTAAGAAAAAATATGAATAATTCTACTAAAAGTTGCTTAACATATACTATATCGATGAGGCACTAGTTTTAAAAAAAATTGTTAAATTTCGTTATTAAAATTTTCTTCATTAACAACTTTAATAATTGTAACATGCTCCTTTCCTTTTTTAAATTTAAATACTAGACGGGATTCTTGTGTTTAAATTGCGCTATTTTTCAGGTTAGTACACATTCTAATATTTTACTTCCGAGTTTTCTCAGCATTTTAACGTTGAAGGTGAGTAAACTTTCTAATATATATGATGTTTTAAATATTAGTTTAGAACTCTAAAATAATTAATATGTAAAAGTAAATTAGCGTTGTAAGAAATTATTTGTTTTTAAAACAAATAGTTAAACGGATAATTATACAGAATATATTAGAAGTACACTTAAATTAATAAAAATATTTTAGTTACTAATATTAATCTAAGTGTTGTCAAACTAATGCAGAAAGTATAATTTGTATATAAATATAACAGACTTTGAAAGAATTTTCAGAATTTTCTATCCCTCTCAGAAACAATATTGGTTTAGATATTTTATATGTACCCTTAAATCTCATCCACCATAATTAAACGTGAAATCATGCAAGTTATTAATCGATAAATTACTTCCAAAGAGAAAGATAAAGAAGTGAGACGATATTCGGAAGAATCTTATGACGGATTTCATGCGAATAAAAAGGTAAGATTTCCATTGCATTTATAATTGCATTTACTTTACTTAAAAATTTATGTTGTTCATAATGCGTAGATAAATATCCTTTTATTATTTATTTCAATGAATCATTAGCTATTCCGATTAGTTTAAGGTTAATTAATTCTTTTTTAGTATGTTCTAAGCACCAATATGAAATTTTTCCATTTGATATAAGTAGCCAATCAATAAGAATTACATTGTATTATTTATACATTGCAAATTACAGGTTTTAGTCTTTTTAGCTTCTGGTTAAGGCACCTTAATCCAAAACTTAGCTATTCCGATTAGTTTAGGGTCAATTAACTTTTTTACTATGCTCTAAGCACCAATATGAAATTTTTCCATTTGATATCAGTACCCAATCAATAAGAAATACATTGTATTATTTATACATTCCAAATTACAGGTTTCAGTCTTTTTAGCCTCTGGTTAAGGCCCCTTAATCCAAAACTTCTTCAGGATTTTTTTACTAGATTTTATATAACAAAGGAAAAAGATTCCATTAACATTTGAAATAGTTTAATTAACTTTCACTAGTAAAGAGCTTAATTTTTTTTCTCAGATTTTATTCATTAGACCGGTTTTTCTTGGTTGTACGTAGTTTATTTTTTCGGTATTCAGCACATTGTACTTTTTACCTCACCCAAAGTTAAATAAATAGATGATAAGTTTTTATTAGAAAAGAAATTGGTTACTCATTTCTTTTTAATTTCTCATTTATAAATTTTAACTGGATCTGATAACCAATTTTTTCAATGTAATTCTTATTTTAGTTTTTAAAGAAGTGTGAAATATTTATTAAGATGATTCAATGATAAAAGATGTTTTAATTCATGAAATTTGATATGACTAATTGTATACTAATGTTTTTCCTCTCAAACATATTTAAATACATTTTCATTACAAGACTCCTTGAGTCATCAAAAGACACTTTTATGCAAAAAAAATTCTTTTTTAATAAATTAATACATTTTTATTATAATTTTAAGCGAAAATAAAACTATTTATTAAATGCCTCTTTATTAAAAAATGTGTGCAAATGTACGCAAAAAGTTTTATGCTAAATATTTAAGAAAATCAAATATCGAAGGACTCGCAAGTGCAATTTAGTGACTATTTTTACAAATGTATAATCACTATACGACTCTCTATCATTCCTTAATATTTTTCATTAAAAATTACATTTAAGTTTTGTAAATTAATTTTAAAAATAGTATTTTATAGAATTGAAATTTTTATCCTCAAAACATCATTATGGACCATTAAATATTTTTATGTGTATTCTAACCCATTTAATGCTAAAATTGTCTTATCTATACACAGTAGAGTTATGTTATTACGATATCACTCTATTTTCGCATGTAACCCCTCTGTACAGCACTAACACCTTATAGGTAGTCTGTTGTAATCTGACATGATTGCAAGTTTTTAAAGTTAGCTGTATTTGTGTTTGCTACATTGCATCTATCTTTACACAATAAAGTTACGTTATTATTATCTCATGTAACTTCACTGTGCAGTATAGGTAGCTTATAGGTATTCTGTTGTGATCTAACATGATCGCAATTGTTTAATGTTAACTGTAGCTGTACTTGTTGCAGTTCATCTGTAGCTTCTTGAAGGTGCGTAGTAAAGTATACATAAATAAAAAAATGTGAGTGAGAAAGTGCTTTAGAGGATCTATTGCAGTAAAGTTTGTTAATCAGGAATGGTCTTGGACTCTATGTTACTATGTTATGTACTCTTTTGAACTCTATGTTACAAATACTGTTGAACATTTCTAGTTATATAAAACATCGCTCTGTCTCAGTATATTCTCATTCCTTACAATAAAAGCAAACAGTGTAAATGCTGGCATCTGATGTGCAAGGAGACATTTATAACTATATCAGGTGAGATAGATTTACATTTGTATGAGAGAATAGGAACAAAACGGAAGAAGAGACTATAATGGGACCATCTACAGGTTGTATTTTTCGAGAAACGGTTGTAGAGTGTTTGCTTTCTACAGTATATCTTTTTTGCAATGTCCATTCATTCAGAGAAGTAAAAATATAACCCATGGAAGAAGGTAATCTTTGTAGATGAAAGAAGGTTTAAGGCTTACCCGGTGACTTTTCAACAGAATTATTTTCGTTGGTATAAACCCACTCATTTGCTTAAGAACCAGTATATAAAACTCCCGCGATATAACTTTCTCTTGAAAACCAAAGAAGCTCTCAAACTGCACTGTTTTAGACATAATTCATGTATCCATTGTTCTGCGAATTGAAGTGAATGTTTTTAATTTCAAATTAATTTTTATTTTTACTCATGGTCAACGTAAGTGATATATTTCTAAAGTATCTTATACCCACCACGTTACATTCTAATTTGTGCCTAATTTCTCTGTCTGCCCCTTGCTGGAGTCAAAAGTCGGAAGGGATCATAAAAATGTAAGAAGGTATATATTGCCTTACATATATATGAGGATTAAAAAATTACAATAATAAAAAAAATAAATGTTTAAATTTTTATTTTATTTGTAGATCACTGAGAGCTCTTAAGTAAAAACTACGTAATTAAAGTTTATAATCTCTTAATATTTGAAAGCAACTATTATATTTTTTAATTCTTTGGGGCATATGGCTAATTTCTATTTAATGCTTTTAAATAGATAACTTCCCTATTATCAGTTATATTGATCCAGTTTCATATGATTTTCTCAGCCTTTAAGTCTTTCAAATTAAACTTCTTGAGAATTTCTTTATAACTCAATAAATATTAACTAAACACTCGAATCGCTATTTCTGCTTATTTTTTAAATCAAAGTAGCTGGATAAATTTCCTTAAGCTTTATTTTAAAACAATTGTTTCAAAATTCTAAATTCATCGGCAAACTTCCCTTACATTTTATAGCATTTTACATTAAATATAAAAGTTTAATCTTGTTAAGCAACAAACAGGAATAAAATAAAATAAAAAAGTTTTAACTGTGATATTTACTCTTACTTTATTATAAGGATAAAACGGATTTTTTTCCTCATTATTTTACTGTGTAAAATAGAAAATATTGCACATTCGCTTGCTTGTTCTTATAGATACTTACATGTAAAAAAAATAATCAGAATTATATTATAAAGACATTTTTTACCACATGCTCTTATACAACACAAAAATTTAACTACAATAATTGAAATAAATAAATTATTAATTATTGAATACATTAATTATATTAAATTTTGCCTTTATTTTTGTAAAGTTAGTTATACCTTTATCACTCCGAGTATTCTTAAAAATATCTTAAAAATATAATCACTACAAGAACTCTTAAAAACTAGTTCAGCTATAAAATTTCCATTAAAGAAGATATTCATAGGTATAATTTTTTCTTTAATCATCAGGAAGGTATAAAACTTAAATATGTCTAATTGTTTTCAAAATGAATTAATAAATCTTATTCTGATTTTGAAAGGTATAGTTTTATGATTATATGTACTGTGTTTAAATTAAATGATCTACAAAATCTTTAGTTTACCCTTAAAATTAGTAGAGCAAATAGAACAAAAGATTTAATTATTAAGCTATTATTCATACAGTAGTAGAGTCCCTTTTTACCGACATCCCTGTAACCTAATCTACGCTGTAGTGGAGTATTTTAAGTACAAAAAGCACTGGCCGTAATTAAAATTTAAGTACAAAAATAAGAAAAGCATTGAAAAATTAGAAGAAATTGAAATTACGTAATTATGCTTTTTAAATGCGAAATAAAAACAAAATCTAAAAAAGAAACACGTTGTAAATAGTTGTATATTATGCGGACAAAATCAACTGTTGTAATGCTTTTAAAAAAATGGTGAAGTTATGTCGCCGAATTTACAGGCTTTAGCAAAAAAAAGAGGACTGAATTTTTTAAATATTTGTACTAATGGTATGTTAAAGTTTTGTAATAAATTGCCACATTTAATAAATACTTACTTGAAGTATAAAAAAGTACATTATCATCAATTAAATAATTTTTTTCACTCTCCACTCTGACTGGAGTTTTGCTTAAATGACTTAACTCCGGTGCCATTTATGCCTGTGAGGGGAAGTTATTACAATAAATATACGTAATAAATTTCAAAAAGTTTCTTAAAAGAATGCAACAACTCTTATATTATAAATACAATAAATTACAAGACAGTTCTACCATGCATTGGAAAATTCGCGAATTGTTACATGTCACAGATGCATAATTTTCAACAGGAATTCAAACATTAACTTTCGTAATAAAATCCACTATAAAAGAATAAAAATGCAGTTTTCTTAACTAAATCAGTGTTGGTATAGTTTAAGAAAAAGTTAGATATTGTCTTATTGTGTTTTAAAGTAAAATCCACAATTTATATAATTTATTAAATAAATGATACGTTTACCTCTGACCGGTAATGCACTTTTCTCTTTTACTTTTAGCTCTGAAGGTTCTTCAATAAGAAGCAATCACCAGAGCAATAAAAATGATGAAATTGGCAGCCGCTGAGGATGAAGAAATAAGAAGTTATTTTCGTAAACCGGGCAATAGCATCTTTAATTAACAACAATCTCTTTTCATAAAACTGTGCCAGCGAAATATTGAAATAAGAACTTTTTGCATCAGTAAAGATATTTTAATATCAGAAAAGATGTTTAACAAATGAGTTGGATTTCTCTTGAAAATTTCTACAGTATTGTGAATAGCAGTTTATCATGACTTCATATCGATGAATGCTTTCAAATATTTGCTTATATTAATTGAAAAAGAAATATATCAAGAAGCCTTGAAATAAAAAGTTTTTCTTTAATACTATGAAACATGAAGACCAAAGCTGCTGTTTATATTTCTAGTGTACAATATGAAGCTTAGTATTCTTTAAAAAAATTATTTTATTCTAAAGAACTTCCTGGAGCATAAAAACCAACTTAAAAACTTTCAAGGTAAAGGAAAGCCTGTAGAATTTTTTATCATTTTTTAAACAATGAAAACAAATATGTATTCTAAGAGTAATTGCTTTTAAATATCCAGAAGAGAAAGTTGATTAATTCATCCAGTTTTAGCAACTATATATATAATCTAGAAAAAGATTTTTCTAAATTATCTTAAAATTTACTGATATATAATCAGATATAAAATATAGCCAAAAGGTAGAGAAACACTATCCAGATGTAATTGCTTTCATCTTTAAGACTTAAATGTAGTCATGAATTTGGTTCATTGCAAATAAATAAGTTGAAAATTTAAATGTTATTTAAATTAACATATAAATCATATTAAACCATCAGATAGTTGTAATTTTTGAATAGGAATTAGAAAAAGAGCTAAAAATGCATATTTATTTCAAAATTAATACTTTTAAAAATAAGCATATTTGCAAGCTGCAGGAAATTTACCTCTATCACAATTTTTCAGAAATGAAATACAACCTTTAATATGCCAGATCTACACTAAAGTTTATGTGAGACATTATTTTTTAATTGAAGAAATAGGATGAAAGTTTATAGCCTTTTTCCTGAGTTTAGTAAGAAATTATTTCAAGGGTGATTTATGTTGTCAAATCATTACCAGAATTATGAATAAAATAACTCATTTTTAAATTTTTTTTCTATCTATAGTGTCCTCTATTTTTAATGCTCATAGCGTGCTTTCGAATAATAGCCTGTTCATCTTCTAAATTGAAGTAATAATTACTTTAAATATTTAAGAATTGCTCTCGGCATCGAAGTATAAAAGCATATTTTTATAATTTAAACAAAGTGTACGTTTGTGTTCACTCTTACCCATTTGTTTGAGATAACATACAAAAAAATGTACTCACAACGTTTCTCTGTAGTTTCAGTATGCGTTGTTTAAACTCTTCAGCCATTTTTGTTTTCAATTTAGAGATAAAACAAATATTAGAAAATGTGTGTGAATGTATCTTTACAATGTCTAAAATTATTATACAAAATAATGGGGCCTTAATATGCTTAATTAATTACACATTAAAGAGACAAGTGATAATATAAAGAAGCATAGTATTTAAGTTTTCTAATAAATACTAATAACAAAGAAAGACTAATAATAAAATTCATTTACAATTAATTGGTATTTTCGTACAAATAATTCATTAAATTTAATTTGATTATATAAAATTTATTAGTACTCTAGATTTAAGTGTTTAGGATTTATGTGTTAAAGTTTGCTACATAGAATGCAATCTACTCCTACAAGTAACGGTATTTTTAAATGGTAACTCCAAAATAATAATAATAATCGTCGACATTTGAAATCATGAGAGGTACAAAAGTTATCTCATTACATAAAGTGCTTTATTTGCTCCATCAGCCATTATTAAATGTTTTGATTAGATGAGTTTCAACAGCAAATAAACAAAGGGTTATTTTAGATATTATTTCTTCTCATTTTTCATTTGATATTTCCAATTTGTTAAACAACATTATTTCAATTAACATTATACTCCTCTATGAAAGTAATAATTTCATAAATGTAAAGTAATTTCAATTGAATGGACTCTAATTTACTTAGTTTTAGAGATCAAATTTATTGGAAATCCATATTGGGATGTACTTTATTATTATTTTATTATTATTCAATATTAATTGATTTAGATATCTAAGGTCACCCTTGAAATTTTTGAAAATCAAATGAACTTATATTTTTTTATTTTGTTTACAACATTTCTTAAATTTGCTATTTAATTATTTTTCAGCCTTTAAAATATTTCGTAGGTAATGTCTAAAAATTACTCTTAACTTACAGATTCTTACAGATTATCGGAGAAGTTTAAAACTATTTCGAAAGTTATGTAAAATAAGGTCCGTACATCTCAATATAAACTAAAAGCTAAGACTAAACTGAATAATAAATGGAAGTTGAAGGAATTTTTATCGTTTAATTTAATGAATTCGGGCTTTTTGGAGTAAGGGTAGTAGATATCATTCCGGAATAAATGAAATATGATTTGACTTATTAACGTGCAAATAATCCAATCATATCATAAATTTATATTTCCCGAAGTTCCTTCCTATTCTTCATTATTGTTTTTATTTCTTAACTTAATAACATATATTTAATCAAATCTTAAACCAGACATTTTTCTAAATTTAACTGTGAATTTTATTGTATTTTATTTTAACATAGTTTGATTCAGAAAGCACGAAAAAAAACATTTTACATAGCATCCACGTTTAACCATAACAAGTAATCACCTTTTTAATTAAATATAGTTCTTCGACTTTTCTCCTTTATAAAGATTGTTTAGTTTCGTTATTTCAGCAAAATTTGGCATGTAGCCTTTCTTTTAAAATCAGAAGGAATATGTCGAAAGTTGAAATCTGAAAATAGCATGTCGATGGTATCAATTTAATAAAACACTACAAAATTAGAATTACATTAGAACAGTACTTGCAGAATTTGTTTAGAGAGATAAAAAAAATAGTATTCTATTTCAGCAGAAAGAAATATGTATGTTTGCCATACCGATAACAAACTGTAATAATCATAAAATAAAGTGTCATAAAGTAAAAACTATTACTGGTAGTGTATTAAGCAACTTAAAAGTTAGCAGATGTCTTTACATTGTTTCTTTTCTGCATGGCTACATTAAAACCGTAAATATTCGTTGAAAGGCCAACTTGAAATACCAGGGGGAAAAACCCTGGGAAGATTAGCTGAGATTACTTTGGCAAACCAATTTCTGATCTCTGTACATAATCTACACATCTATAAGATTTACAAAAGATATTCATCAAAGTATAGAATTCTCTGCAGAAGAATGTCATAGAAGGTGTGATTCAAAACATATCTAGTCTTCAATAATCTTGTACAATCTTGAGAATAAGGAATAACACAAATATTTTTATGTATACCAGTTTTTGTTACATTGTTTATTATAATTTGGTATAGTGTTATCATTTTGTACTAAAAACAAATAGCTATATGTACTTGTTACATTTTATATTATAATTCTATATAGTGTTGACATTTTGTACTAAAACTAAATAAATATATAATGAAAAGTTGTGCATGTTGTTTAAGTGTACTAGAAATTACTTGAGACATCATTTCACGTCGTTGTTAAGAAACTTTTCTGTAGATATATTTTTCCCTAAAATAACAAAATCGGCCATGGTTTGTGCAAAATTATACTTTATTGTTTCCCGCACACAATGAAATATGAATACTGATTTTCTCCAAATTTAAGTTACATTTACATCGGCTCTTCTATTTTGTTTATGTAATTTAAATAAAACTAGACACTGAATATTTCATACGTTACCATAAAATTCATTCTTTATCTTTATTTCTCGACTTTTGGATTTTTCTCTTTTCTGTGTTTTACAATAAATATGATTTCCTCCTTTCCACTGCTTTTGAAAGGTTTATTTCACCATTTCTATTTCTTCTGACAATGTATTTTACACACTAAAACGGGAAAAGATAAAATGAGCTAAAATATAGCTTTCTTTAAAAGAAAGGGAAAAGCACAATTCAGTTAAGGTAAGGGGTGATTTTGCAAAAGAGAGGAAATGGTCATTCTTTTGAAAGATCGTGTAAGTTCAATTTACCATTTACATATATTTCCCTCTACAAGAGAAAATAATGAGTTTGTCCATTTATAGATAGCAATAATTATTAGTTTTTCTTAGTTTTTCCTTTTTCCTTACTCGGTAACGGAGTTCGTCGGTTTGAATCCTACTATTGAAATGAAGTTCATTGTCGTTCGAAATCGACTTCCAGCAGTAGGTCCCAATCTAATTAACGTTAAATTTAGAAAACTCGATACGCGTTACAAATTAACAATTTATCGCATTTGTTCTTGTCTTATACGGACGAAATTCAAAATAAATGTGTAATCAAATCGCTTGCATTTTGTTTGTATAACAATTTTTATAACTTTTACCCTTTTTCCCGCATCTTAATCACCTCCCACTACTGAAATTGCAAAAAAAAAAATAATAATAATAATAACTTACACGATACCTATATATTCCTTTTCGGTCAACCTCTCACTTTTTACCAGTTTTTCCGGAAAAACTCGTGTTTTAACGGGTTAAACCCTTTTCTTCAGTTGAGGTAGTTTCTCTAAATGAAGTTTTGCAGTGCAATTTTCATATTAACTAGTCTAATTATAAATAATAACATTTAAGCATTTATTTTTAAATGCCAATTATTCAAGATTGTAATCTAAATAGGGGTTTTTAAGGTACCGAATTTAGTTACCGTTTAATTTAATACCGAATTTAATATGTGTTATGGATAAGTAAAAGTTTGAGAAATTCCATAAATATTAAAATAAATTATAAAAATCTGTTGTAAAAGATTAAATCCGATTAAATCTAATGTACTAAGAATCAATTCCGTTCAGATTTCAATGTAAAAGCTTTTCTCAAAAATCAAGTAACTCTAATCTGTAATTCACTCCCTCATATACAGAGATTTATTCGTTTTTTAATGCATCTGGCAATACAGGTAGATATCGTAATACAAAACGTGGATGCCAAACTGTTACTCCTTTACCCATTTCACACCACACCGGAAGCACATGTAGCTTAAGGAATACTACGGATGCACGTAACATTGCCCCCGCTATGTTGTTATAGTTTAGAAATAAGGACCATCCAGAAAATCCCAGGCTTAGCCGCCTGTCACCTCCAGATATATCGTTTGAACTTAGAGGACATTGCGACCACGAACTTGAGACACCCCACAAGTCCAGAATTGCTACAGAGTGGCTCCAGAAACACTCTTCTGAGTTTAGACACTTCTGTTGGCCTTCAAAATATTCAGACATGAACATTATCGAGCATATCTAGGATATCTTGCAGCGTTCTGTTCTGAAGAGATCTTCACCACCTAGTACTTTTTATGATTTATGGACAGCCATGTAGGATTCATGGTGCCAGTTACCTCCAGCACTACTTCAGACATGCTTTAGTCGAGTCCATGTCTCATCGTGTTGCGGCACTTCTGCGAGCTCATGAGGGTCTTACACGATATCAGGCAGGTGTATCAGTTTTTTGGCTCTTCAGTATGAATCTAATAATTGTGATATCATATAATAGAGCCTAAAGCCACTGATTGTAATATTTGCTGTTTTAAAAAAATTATTCCATTTTAATAATCAATCGAAATACTCAAGTTCGTGAATAAATGTTTTTCTGGTGCTCTTCCCAAATTTTTAAAACTCACATCTGGAAAAATATTGTGTTAAAAAGCAATTTTTTTTTACGAACAACTTATTTTCAACTGAAATCCTGTTTTGAAAGCAAATATTAATTTCCATTTTTTTCAGAGCTACATCAAACGAACTGGAATTTTATCTTTGTTGTCATAGACATAAACTCAAAGATAGTTTTACCCCAATAAAAAACAATTTAATGTAGTCACCTATATGTTTAAGAAAAATGTACTATCTTTATTATGCTTGAAATCTCACTATAAATCGCAGTTCTGGTAACTTTTCTCTAAAACATCCTATCGAAATATACTTAGTATGAAGTAAATTAAGGTTTCAACATACCGAAGGAAGTTTTTCATTATATCTGTTGAAAACTATGTTGATTTAAGAGCACTATAAGCAGTATGATTTTTATATAAAATAGAAAAAAAAATTCTATAAGAGCGTGTTTTTGTAATCCTTAGTTCAAATAAATATCATAGAATTATACTGATCATAAGTTACTTTATTAGCCAATATCTAGTTTTTTTTTCCTTTTTTATAGACTTACGATTCACTGAAGTTCAAAGAAAATTCCAACTCTCCAGCTTAATCAAAAAATATCTCATTCTTTGGTATACTGAATGCAAGAATAATATATATTATTTACGTTTTATTACTGAAAATATACTTTAAAATTCCATTTTCTATCAGTGTTCATTATAGCTTTTTACATCATTATTTCAAGCCTTATTGATTCTTATTGAAGATCTACAACTTGGAAGTTTAAACTATGTGCTTTCCGGATGAATATATAAATACAGCTTTCACTGTATATAATAGTAGATC
Source organism: Pardosa pseudoannulata (assembly GCA_032207245.1). Taxonomy (NCBI): domain Eukaryota; kingdom Metazoa; phylum Arthropoda; class Arachnida; order Araneae; family Lycosidae; genus Pardosa; species Pardosa pseudoannulata. The sequence continues at coordinate 10,690,635 of CM063503.1, read as the reverse complement.
TTATCTTCATGAAATTACAGTATTAATATATCCCTTGATAAATGGATTCAATTAATCTCCAAGCTCTGGTATTAATAAAGGATAATAACAGGAGTATGGAAATGTTACTGATCTGTGATTGTGTATTAATGAAGGTGGTAATTTTAGGGTATTAGAAACTAATTTATATGAATTAACTATGTTGTATTAACATCTTCATAGGATTTTTACCTAGGGAATTTTAATTCAATAACAAGCACATATACTTTAAAAAAAACTTTAAGCAAAAATTTTTATGATAATCCATCTGAATAAAAAGTCTGAAAAATTAGTATATTAAAAATAGTTGCACTTAAGGGTAAGAACTATGCTAAGCTGGTGTTATAGCGCATATACTTATTTTACAGTTTAGATGATGTAACTTATCATATTATAGATAATTTACTGAACTATAAAATTTATTAAGAAGTGTACTAATATAATTCAATAATTCAAAAACTAAAAATGTATGAAACCTTGTAAAAGTTACATAGGCAAAATATTTCTCTGGTAGAAGTGTAACTACCTGAAAAGTTATAAAACAAAAAACGTATAAATTAGAGTACAAAGGTAGATAAGGTAACTTCAAGCGTATTCGAAGATTAAAATCAATTTCCCTTATATAAAGTAGGTTTTCTGCAAAAAGAAAAATAGTAAAATAAGACAGATGAGATAGAAATTAATAGTAGAGCACAAAACAATCATGTTCACATTATAAAAAAAATTTTATTTATTTGTTCCTTTGAGTTTGTTAGAATTTATTTGTTTCCATACTTAATTTTTTCGTATGAAATTAAGGACGAATTTTATGGACTTATTAAATATCAGATTTCCTGAGTTTAATTTCCTCTGCTGCTATAGATATTAGAAGTCTTTTTAAAACTGCTTTGAGCAGTTAGTCTTATAAGCTAACTGCTAATTAAACTAGTCTAATTAGACTAGTTAATATGAAAATTGAACTGCAAAACTTCATTTAGAGACCTCAACTAAAGAAAAGGGTTTAACCTGTTAAAACACGTGTTTTTCCGAAAAAAAACTGGTAAAAAGTTTAGAGGGTTTTTTTTGACCGAAAAGGAATATATAGGTATCGTGTAAGTTATTATTATAATTTTTTTTTTTGTAATTTCAGTAGTGGGAGGTGACTAGGGAATGGGAAAAGGGGTAAAAGTTATAAAAAAAATTGTTATACAAACAAAATATGGGATCACATACAATAATGTTGACCCATAATGTTTCAATTCAAACATACTCATAAGAAAGCGCAATAAGAATGTATTTTGTAAAGGCCATGTATTTCCAAAAGAGATAGAAGTCTTGATTATGTAATTGCTTTTCCTAAGGATTTACATCATCAAACTATAATCTTAGAGAGCAATTTGTGAAATAACTAAAACCCTCACAGAATGTCCTCACAGAACAATGACTGAATACGTAGGCGTTCACTTGTAATACCACAGTCATCATTTCCATTCCTACCATTGGCCTGGATGCTCATAGTAATTTGTAATATAGTTTTATTTATATGTGCTGGTATAATCAACCCTCGTATTCCAAAATATTAATTATTGGTTTCCAGACCAAAACAAAGCCTCTGCCTATGAAAATCATAGTTATTTCAAAGAAAATATTTTTTATGCAAAACAAAGTGTTTAAGAATAAAGAAGCATCAGATAAGGTTTACCGTATCTACGGGATTTCGAAAACTTAACAGCAGAAAAGGAAAAACACGTTAACACAAAAAGAAAAATTTCTTCAAACTGTAAGTAAGTATTATCATAAGGATTCAATACTTTAAAAAATACTAAACTCAAAGTTCTTCAATATTTGTCTAAACTCTATGAAAAAGAAAAGTAACAGAATAAAAGTGACTGGGAAGAAAATTATACAAAAACATTTAACAACTTTGTTGTGACAATTGATAAGGCTTTACTTAGGTGAGGTGACTCAAAATGATAAAGATTATTTTTTTTAATTTACTGGGAGGAAATCATTAAATATTATTTCTTCAGTATGAAGGAAATTTTCATGAAGATCTAATGAATACAGCAGGACTTCCTTTATAATAATAAATTAAAGAAAAAAATGAAATACAGTTAATTCATCATATTCTATAATATGTTAAAGCAATTTTACAAACAAAAATTCTGGTCTTTATCTGACAAAAATACTAATTTTGTTAAATTAATCATGGACAAAGTCTCTACTGATATATCCAAGTCAACAAACTCTGATAGAAATACAAAACCTGTGTAAAATACACAGCATTAAGTTAATTATTGTAAAATCTTAAGTTTCCTCAATAGAGTTTTGTGTATTTGGAATATTGAAAGTATCTTTAGAAAATCAGCATTCAAGTACATGGCTTCGGATAACTGACCTTGATAAAATACTTAATCGGGGTAATATTTCTAACTTGATCAAGTTAGAAATATTTCTATTATATGTGGCAGTTTACTAACTTTCTACTTTGGAATTATCTGAATGATTACTGACTAACATAAGTTAGTTTCAAAAGCAATAGCATTCACGCGCTTCAAATGGTATTCTTAAAGTTGTGAGTAAAATGAAACTATAAGTGGTATCTTTTGGAAGGGTGGAAGTAAAATGGATACTAATTATTCAGGAACAATAAAAATTTTCCCAAAAAAAAATGACAATATACTATTTATTAGTATTTTTTTTAAATCCTACAAATCCTAAAAATATTTACTTTTCCTTTTTCTTTTACAAATTTCATTTTTGTAAATGAAGAGTGAAACATTAAAGTTGACGTACAAAAAGGGATGTCAATGGAGTGATACTCTGAATTATTACAGCCCGTGATGCCAGGGCTGAGAGGTGATGCTGCACTGAATATTTAAATGGGCTAAAGGAAAAGAATAAACGGTACTTATATATTATAAAAATCATTTAGTTAACGTAAACTTTGAAGTGCTAATTTAATAAATTCATGATTAGATATTTTTTTATATTTTTATCACTTTTGTTTTACATGAAAAATGAGTTTATAAAATTCAACATATGGATCATTTAAAAAAAAAACTTCGTGAATCAGTACCTCATCCGCTGTTTATAGGTTTACCACAACTAGTTTATACTATACCTACGAGTCCGAGATTTTTAATAAAATCAAATCGCTTCTAAAATACAATATATATGCAGATTAAGTAGGTGTCAAATATACATCCATAATCTACCAGACTTACTATACCAATCCGAATGATGTAACATACTGAAGGAGGTGCGTTAAAATTTCACTATCTAAATAACTTTAAAAACTGGGAAATGCGACTAGATGTATATGGAGTCAGACAGCTCAAAAAATATGATTTCTTGAGAGACTTTAAAATCGATACATAGGAATAATGGCTGAAAATTGAGAGTATATTCATAACGGAACTAAGGGTGTCATAAATTTCGCGAAGATTAAAATCCTTTAAAATTGTAAAAAAGTCTTGTAGATAATGAAAATGCTTTTATAAAGTTTATGCTCATTTTTCACCAAAGAATGTTTTGAATTTCATTCCATGTCCATTTTCAAACTTTGGTTAAAAGCTGTGTTTTAATGTATTTTCTTATTTTGTTTCACACTTATATTTTTTTGTCATTTCTTATGGAAGTAAAATTTGCTTCTATAAAAATATTTCTAATGTAAATGCGTTAAGAAAATTTATAATTATTGTTGACATGTATGTGCGATTTTTCTTTAAAAACACATTTATAGTCACTAAAACTGTTTAAATCTACTAACAGGAAGAATACATTTCTACCGTAGCATTTTATTATAAAAAGATTAAATTATTTTTTGTAATATTATCTCGTTTTATCTTCCAATAGATGATTTAGTCGATTTTTTTCCTTATTGTATGTGCGATTTTTCTTTATAACATAAATTTATAGTCACTAAAAATGTTTAAATATACTAATAAAAAGAATATATTTTTACCGTAACACTTTATTATAAAAAGATTAAATTATTTTTTGTAATATTATCTCATCTTATCTTCCAATAGATGATTTAGTCGATTTTTGTCCTTATTGCGCTACTGGAAAGCCTTTTGTGGTGCAATATTTTTTATCTTTATTTTCCCGATTTGCACTCTAATAACCGATTAATAATGATGGCAGTTTGAGAAGCAAAATTAACGACATGGTTATCATATAAAACGGACATAAAATCAATAAAAATAGGCAGCAACAGGGATTTAGATTTATGTATTGCTCTAGACCATCTTTCCAATGCCTAAGCACGCTTATCTTTCAGAAACGGTGTTTCGGCGTCGAGCCATAAAATAATGTGTAAAAACATTTTTCGGGGGAACGTTTTCGGGTCAAATATAATAAATACAATCTCTTAGGCTTTTCACCAACTACATAAATCAATTTGACTTCTGGACACTTCTCTTTTACCCCGATCATCTTTTACTGACTATTTTTATGGATTCCCATTCAGGGTTTTAGAAGTTTTATCGAGTTCTCCATTAATTATACTCCACGCTTCTTTGTGGGTATTAAACCATGGCATCCATCACCAGAAGTGTTGTTACAAAACCTCAAAAAGCAGTTTAAAATTATTTTGCTTTTTGATGAGGGGGGGATAAATAAAACCTTTGCTTTTGCCATGTTCTTTACGGTTGTCATACATCGTTGAGTATATATCAATCTTTAAAATTTCTCTGACTCTTCATCTGAAAAAAACCACATTCCTTAATCCTTAATAATTTTACGCAGGAAATCATGTGTATATCAATCCCCATATTATTATATAGGGGTGAAAATATACGGTTTTCACTTTAATAACTATAATATTATGTTAAATTTGGTTAGTTTGCCGTCTATATTGCATACAGGTTAACATTTTTCAGTTCCAACTACTGGACTTGAATCAATTTTTTATGTATTTGGGTTATCCTTTCATAGAAATTTATGTTGACCACCTGTAAATCACTCCCATAAAATGCTCAACAAAGCTTGAGGTGTTTATGGTTGAATGCTCGAAAGGTATGGGCCTGTATAATAGAAAGAAAATTCTCTGTACTTCAAATCTCTAAAACAGAGTAAGTTTTAGTAGTTAACTTATTTTCTTTGTAATGTAATTCCTTTACTGAACAAGGAAAAAAAATAAGATGTAATTTTGAAACTGGATGCAAATCTACATGCTATGAATCTTAGGGCAAGGGAGTTTGGGAATCCTATAACCAATCGATTATTTAATTTTCTGTACAAGTTAATAACACGAGATCAAAAGTTGATATTTCATATTCATTAACGAATTGAATAGTGAAAGAGAGCGTTTTGTTTGCGTATCATATTTGTTTCATTACTAACAATATTTGGAATACACCTTTCACAATGACTTTAATATGAGTATGAAATTTATCTTTAAATGTACTGCCTTTTCGTTAAATTTACAGCGCTCCAGGTAGGAGCCGTTTTAGCATCTTATATGATTCCTAGAATTTTACTTTCAAAGATAGTGCTTAGTTTAATTATTTTTTTCTACATAACCTAGTATATCACTTTAAATATAGAAACTCGAAATATTATTTTTTCTTTGGCTTCCATATAAGTGATACATGAAAATTAAAATAAAAAGTTGTTTCTTGGAAAACTTTGTGTCCGAACCGACTTAGTTTTCATATAGTGAATCTATAATCTTTCTTTGATGTTAGTTATAGGATGTTTCCTTGTAGATTTTGATCCGTATGGTATCTTTATCAAATGGTAGGATGCTTTCCTGACTGCGTTCGAATACCACTGACAGCATGGATGGCTGTGGACGTTGGAATCTACTTCACGTCCTGGTGTAATTAGCTCTTGTGTTTCTAAAACAAGACCACTCACATTCAATCAATTTTGAAGGCCTAGTATAGCACATATTTGACTTTTCAAATGATGATAATCAGAAAAATCATGAAACGACTCTCCGGATCTATCTGATTAGGTTTGAAATCGAATCTAGAAAAATCATCTTACCAGATCATTGCCTTTAATCATTCAGTTATGATCCCTTTTTCTTTGAGAGGGGTGGAGAAAAAGGATGATGAATTAATTACCTTTTTGGTACACAAGGACAAAATACACCGAGATTTACTTCTCAGTCATAATTAGACTGTACTATTGAAATTTTGATGACTTTTTTAAATCTGCAAGATACATTACTTTAGAATATACGGCTTTTATTACATTCGAATTTATAACTATGTTATAATTTTATTATGTGTAGCAGTCTACTAACTTTTTACCTTAGAATTATCTGAAAGAGTACTGGCTAACATAACCCTATTTTTAAAAGCATTATTTATGTGTAAAATGGTATTCTTAAATTTCTGAGTAAAATAAAAAAAATATTAATTTGATTGTTTCAATTTTAATTTTTTTTTCCGTGCGGGATGAAATATTTTCATTTGTTTTTTTTATTCCCAATGTTAGTTTATGTGCATTAAATTCCCTCAATTGATTTACCTTATTGGTTTTTGTTGTCTGATAACCATTACTTATAAAACCTTTCTCTGAATTATGATATATTAAAAAATTTCCTCATTATAATCTTTGCGTGACTAAAAATTATGGATTTAAACGATGTTATTTGTTACAAATTATGAAACAGTAATATTATTCCGGATAAATATAATCTAATCTTGAATAGCATTCTATTCTTAAAAATTATTCTTCAGAACATTATTTTTTAGAACTACCCTGTTGGGTAGTATTGATGTATTTTTTTGTATGTATATAATAAATGAAAATTCAATTATCCTATTAGCATAGGTATTTTCTGCATTTTTATCTCCTAATTTAAGTTTTAAAAACTGATTTGAAGTTCAAATATAAATGAGAACAATAAATATTACTATTAAAACATATCTTAATTCAAGTGTGAAGTGAAGTAAAATTAATACAGAGGCCAAGTTAAATTAGACCTTTTCTAATTTTATTTTTTTTTTTATTTTGCTCTGACTAAAACGTAAAACCCCTTTTTACCGACATATTAAGTTTTTAATGGTTTAAATATTTTAAATTTATAATATTAGCGTTTTTGTGCATCACCGGCATTTTCCCTAGGGGTCTCAAACTTGAATATAGTTTTTCATTTTATATTATCATTTCATTTTTAATAATTCAGTGTGACTGTAATATTTTACTTCTTAGATATTTTTCAACGAGAAACTCCTTTGTTAGATTTTGATCTGAATGCCAATAAAAAATTTTAGCAGTGTTTACATTTGTGCCACCTAAAGTTTTATATGCGGTAAGTGTAATCACAGAGACTTGGATGTAAATATAATCAGTGGTTAATTATCAGTAAATGTAATCAGTAATTTTTCAAAATATTTTATCAAATAATGTAAAATAAAAACTACAAATAATGTATAATAAAAACTACATTGGACTCTTTGTTTTATTCATATATTTTAATAAAACATTTCTTGTAAGACAAGCAAACGAATTCGACTTATTTTTACAAGCCACAATTGCATTTTTTCAGTTTTTGGTTCAAATCTAACCAAATAACATAATTCTTGATATAAAAGCTATGCTTAGTAGGGCAAAATAATTTACTAAAGTTATTTAACGATTAGATAAATAATACTACTTTAAAAATATGTAATGATGTTTATTTTTGGGTCTCTTGATTTTACAATTTAAAGTTTAACCATCGCTTTTTCGGATTATACTAGCCCCACTTCACTTTGATTAATTTTATTAAGTCCTGTTATCAACTAACGAATAAGAATTCCTAAAAAGTTAAATTTAGTAAACTTTAAAGACTACAACTTTGCACTCATATATCTATTTAGTTGGTAAAGTGCTAAAGGGGATTGAAAAGTAAGAATAAAAGACCAATGTTCCTAGAGTTCCATATTTTATAGAAAAATTAGTAGTGGCGGTAATTCTAATATATGCGGTCGGAAATCGTCCAGACTTATAGCCACCCACCAACTACAATGCTAATTGTAAGATTTACACAAATGCTGAGCCATTTGGAAAACAGGTTTCGCGAAAAAATCCACTCAGTTATTTGATTATTATGGGTGAATTGTGAAATCGTGACTGAAATTCACCGGTAGCTGGTAAAAGTTTACGGAAACACTGTAATGACTCGTCAGCATATCGCAGAATGATATCGAAACATACAGCCCAAGACACCATTTCACTGTTGAAGCAGTTTACTGTGATATCATCGACCAACCTTTTTACAGCCCGGTCCTCTCTCTAAGCGACTTTCACTTCTTTCTTGAAGAAGTACTATGAAGGATAACGATTCATTCACGACGAAGAAATCAAACAGCTCATGACAACATGGCTAACTACGCAAGGACAGGAGTTTTTTACAAAGAGGAAATATTCGAACTCACCCCACGTAGCAACAAATGTTTGCAGACTTTGTAAACTCACTTTTTTATCCCCTCTCGTATTATGATTTCATGCAAAATATTCTTTTGTATTAAAAAACATTAAACTTTCAATTTCTTCCTTAATATATAAAAATTAGGATAAGTCTGTCAACATGCAATTTTAGGTGCAAATTAATAATAAGTTCAGTATGAATTTAATATGCAATTCGTGATAAGAATATTAATGTCGTAATCATTTGTTGAACTTGAATAACTGAAATTATACTAGAAACTTAATTGAACAGTACAATATTTACAGCCTCTGGGGAAAACAACTTTATTAAGCGTAATTTCGAGCTTTTCATGCACTTTCTAACTCCACTAGTGTTAGACAAATTTTGAATAAAATTAAAACACTGCAAACACTGCTGTATATCATTAGAATATTATGATTATAAATTCAGGCAGAAAGATATGATTTACATAAGGATGTACACATAATTCATTGTTTCTATCATATGATTTAAATTTTGACATTAGACATAGATATATTTTATTTAGAAAAGTAAGTAGTTTTAGTTGACAGTTAAATGCAATGTGATTAAACCATAGTTCAGAAAATATCATAATCAAAGAGGCATCTATTAAAATTTAGAATGTTTAGGTTCAAAAACTTCCTTTGAATTAATTTAGAAATAAAATCAAATAAGGGATATTGCTGTGTAAAGAACTCTTGTACAACTATCCCATAATTTGTTTTAGTTGTACTTTTTACCGGTTTCTTAAAAAGAAGACATATTTCATATATTTCTTTTTAGTAAGTCATTAAAATATTTCCTAAAAGGAACTTCGATTTATTACTACTTTACCAGAGGGATTATAATTTTTTAAATCTAATACTCTTCTATATATATTCTTTAATTTAAGAGGAAAATAACCTAAAAAGTAAAAAGCAGAGACTCAAACAAGTTTTAGTGGGATTCATATCTACTATTAAAGTTATTAAATTGCTTCTCATCAGAAAAGAAATTTTTCTGGTTATATTCCTCTTTCTTCTAAGATATTTTTCCAAGAAATCAGAGATGTCGAATTTTTTTAAATAATAGAATACATGGTATGGTTTTAGAAAATAAGGGGAAATACGAAATAGTTCACATTTTTATATCAAGTGCACAAAACATTTGTTCGAATTCACATTTCTAAATGCTAGTTAGAAAAAATATTATCAACAACTAAAAGCCACATGCAGTTTATCTATAATATGATATTTTTACAGATGGAGCTATAAGTTGCTGAGATTGGGTTCATTTCAGAATAGTAGACTAGCATAAAAGAGTTGATAAAAATAAAATCCGCTTTGAAAACCTATATACTTATGAAAAACATGGGAATCAAAGTACAATAATAAGCAAAGTGGGTTTAGCCCAGTAATGAAATGATAGAAAATCTAGATAAAAACGAATGGCATTTTCTAGAACTGATCATATGCAAGCATTACTAAGGAACTGTTATCGTCCCTTTGATCAATTTTATATATCCGCCGATACTGAAAATATTTTATTTGTTTTCCATAGATGATGTTTACGGAAGTTTAACTTCTTTGCTGGAAGGAACTTTACTGACACAACACCAGAAGCTGGAAGATGTTGCTTTTGACTCGTCTTTTGATAACTGCAGTAAGTACATAAACAAATATGAGTTTCTGAATTTGTTTTTCAACTAAATAAATTATTTGTATTACGTGACTGAATAAGCAATATAAAAGTTTTATTGAAAATAATAGTTCACTTACACATTGAGATCAAAGTCAGCGGGAAGCAACAGCAGACTTTCCGTTCACGCGCTGACGTTTTAGCTATTACTTCTGCTGAAATGGCAGCAGGCGAGCACGTAGTTACTCAATAAATTTTTGGGATAGAGAGTATGAAAAGATTACTTTGTTTTGCCTTTTAGACTTCAAAGAGACAGTCAGTCAGAAAACAATTATCCATGGGCAAAGATTTATTTAAACAGAAAAATGTTTGTTGTAATGTACTTACAACCTATACACCAGTGTTCGTTACAAGGGGGAAATACAAAAAGAATATAATACTTTATATTGAGATTCAGACATTTAATCCGTACATTCATTTACAAATAGATCCTTGTTATCATATATCATAATCATCAATTATTCATGTCTTATATTTACACTATAATTATTACAATTCTATCACACTGTTAAATTATTAAAAGAGGCTTAAGTTAAGTGACTGTAAATATTATTTTATCTTTACCTATATTAAAATCACAGGGGAGCAGGCAGGGGCTTTCCTCACGCGGTGTCGGTCAGGGCGCACGGAACGAGTTGGTGATGGTGAGCGGGGTGGTGCTGGTCCTTCAGTGGGTCCAAATGATCAGTCAGGGACTTTCCTCCTGTGGTATCGGTCCGGGCGCACGGGACGAGTTGGTGCTGGTGGATCCTTGTCCCACTTCTCTCGACTCCCGACTTCAACTACTCTTCTTAACTTCGTTTCCAAACTCCTCACCTCGGTCCCAACGCCCCTTTTTTCTTTCTATCCAATCGCTTCTTTTCGGGAAATTTTTCCACATCTGTATGCTCTTCGGGAGTGCAGGTGGGCTCATTAAAGTAGCCCCTTTTGTGCAAGCTGACATTACTTTTTAGCTCCTGCTCCCATAACTCACGGTTACATTTCTGTGCGAGCTTGACCGTTACGCTGCCATTCCGTGATCTATACCTTCTCTGCAGGGGTCCCTAAACTTGAGGTAAACAATTGGAGTCCTAAATTCCTCCAGGAAAAATCCTCCCACGGATATGCATGCACGTGCAGACCACCGTGGGAAAGTACCTCTGCACAATGTTCTTACTCACAGTGGCAATTTTCAAAAGCTTTTCTTACCCAGAAATCCAAAAATGTTGAGAATTCAAGTAGATAGTGAATCATCGAGTCAGTTTTCTTTAGCACACAAACATCGGTGCATAAAATAATTTCCATCTTCCAGCAATAAAAGCTCATGGGATAATTCAGCAAGGAATATTGAAACCATTTGTCCAAACGAATGGTTTAATCCACGAGGCAACCAAAGAAATGTCCACTGTCAGTCAATTCCCAGGAACTCACGATGTACTCTTAGTAAAATCCACTGTCAGTGCTCACTGACCGATGCCGCCTGAACGGAAATTATACTGTCAGTCCCCAGGATCTGACAGTAAACTTTCTTTTAACCGTTTAAAGGTATATAGTGCTTTTTAAGCTAAAAAAATTATTAAAACTATCTTTTTCTTTTAAACAAAAAATAAAATATTCTTCTCATTTTACTATAAAGCTGTTACAAATGCTTTAACTGAACTCTAATTTTAAAAATATTTAGTTTTGTCAGTTAAATAATATTTTTAAACTGAAAGATATGTACACCACATGAAAATAAATTCATTTACCCATACGACAGCTTTTAAAATGCATATATTAGGTATACGCTTTTATATCAAATTGAAGTGAAGTATCTTTTTTATTTTGTAAATCTAATACATTAAAAGATACCTGAAATTTTTAACAAAATAAAACTCTCAAATAGAAATTTTTAGAAATCTTAGTATTTATCATGCTATTATATAAAATATATTGCTTGCATTAATATAGCATCTTCACAGTATAAAAAATATATTTAGCTTCAATTAGATGCAAAATTCAAGTTTCTAAATTATAAATTTGATAAATTATTTCGGGGAAAAGTGAATTGCGTTACCTTTATTTGGTGTATATACTTTATTTTTTCTAATTCATTCGAATATCAAACCTAAATAGTTATATGTCTTAATGAAGTACTTTATTATAAAGCAAGAGGAACTTATTTTTTAACAACCATAAAATAGGTTGTTGTATGAATTTTTATTCTTGTGATAAGGTACTATGACTCCTTAAATTTCAACATGCTTTACAAGAAAATTAATTTTTATCCAAAACAGCAATTCACCTAAAAATGACAAAGAAAGATAAACTGCTACATTGCAAACTTTTTACATAATTTAAGTGAATATGTTCCTAAACAGTTTAAAAACTTGATTTTTTTAACATGCCTTACTTTAAGTTGAAAAATATATTTTTACATCAATTCTGTAAAGTTTTAATTTTTACTAATCAGAACAGGATTTTATCCTAATTTGTTAAGATTAATGGAATTCCCTCGAATAGTTGATCATTTAGTAACTAATTTTTTTTCTATTTTTTAATCCATTAATAAAAACAAAGTAATAAATTTTATAAAAACTTTATTGATGAAAATTTTCTATTTGTTTTTTAAATCAGAAATAGTTTTTAACATTTTAAGTTGGGGATAAAGTTGTGTGTATTTTTTTAGATCTGAGAAAATAATGAGACTAGAGTAATGTTAAATGATGAACAAGTAAGTCTGAAACATGAAATAATGACAGTCACTGACAGCTGTAGCTTTTCACACCAAGAAAAACGTAAAGGAAAGTACAATAAATAAAGAACTAGAAATCTAACAAAAGTTAGCTTCAAGTTTATAAATGTTCTAGCTCGGAAGGATTAATGCAAATCTTAGTATACCTGAAAACATGATACTATCTAATTTGCAAGTCCAAAAGTTCTTTAAGTAAATATTGTCAAGAGATAATAACAGAAAACAGATATGATTAGACAAAAACAAGGTAAATGTAGAGTCTCTTATATCATTAATTAGACAGTGGATATAACGTGTTTCAACCTTTTTTCAGAAATGTAAATAACTATTTTAAAGTAGAACGTAGTAAATTGTGAAAAATAGGGAAAGAAATACGAATTGATACCTATGGCTTTTCATAGAGTTAAATGAGCTGTAAAATATACTCATATATTTCATGATGCATGGTAGTACATTCAAATATGTTTAGTGTTATTTAGTCCATCATAGAATAATTAATTAGTCCATCAAATAAATAGAGAAGAACTGCAAAAGAATCCACACTGAATTCAGTCAAAGAATTCACTCTTTATTCCATGCCTTGGATAGGTTTGGAGCTCTGCGGTCTACTGTTTTGCACACGAGGGCTAATGAGACCGGGACCTACAGCTTAAAGCCGATTCCGAACGGCTACAAACATCCATGTCCGTAGCGGGATTCGAACCCGCGAACTCCGGTTCCGAAGAGCAGCGCTCTATCATTCGGCCATCGTTCGGCGCGTTTTGGATAGGACTTCAGTTCGGTAGCAACCATTTCTGCCCATTTCAACAGCAAAACATCACCTGCGTTAAAGAAAAATGTAAATATTAGGTATAGAATTCGTTAGCATTGCCCCTAAAATTCCTTCGTGCTAAAGGCAGGTAACAGATTATACCGTATTGTATCTATTATATTATTTAGGCTTAAAAGGGATTACTTCTTTCATTATGATCAAAAACTTGCTTTAGTTATCTAAAGACATTAGTGATAACAGCTAAAGATATTTTATGAGAAGGAAGGCTTTATACAAAAACTCTTCTACAACACTGTTGAAATAATTCAATAATAAACAATAGAGATCATCCACATAAATGCATGAATGTAAAAAGCTATGAAGAAGCTACTTTGAAGCCAAAGAAGCTTCTTCACTCAAAATTGCAAAAGAAAACTTATAGCCCGAAATATTTACGACAATGAGTTTTCTTTTTCTAGTACTGAGAAAGAAGTTCTTTAAGGACTTCTTTCTCACATCAAAATAATTGTCTATCTTTCTCACGCTTTTATTTTCACTTTTCATACATTTATGCATGAGTTTTAAATTAAAAATGACTAAAATTCCTAATTTAGTTCATCTGATATTTCATTATTTAAACATTCTTTCATACATTCTTATAATTGTTAGCCTCATATGTAAAATTTTTGCATACCTATGAATGTGTATATACATAAAAGTAGTAGCTTAATTCCTAAATGTATAGTTAGTTATATTTCAAAGAAAAGCTTAGAATTGACGTTAAATAATACAAAACTTTTATTCGTTTATTTTTATTTGATTAAAATATTTATACATGCCTTTAAATATTTAAAACCAATTTTGTTTTCTTATAAAACATGCAGATTTCCAAATTTTTATATGGTTATATTTAAAAAAAATGTCAATAAAAATAAATTTTGGAAATGGTAGTAGGCGAGATCAAATTTCCCAGTTTTAATATCGTAATTTATGAAAAAATAAACATACATTCATAAATATATTGATAAAGATTGTTTGATTTTTGGTTCGAAAGAGTGTGTCAGTTTATATTAGCAGCATTCACAAAATGTCATAGCTATCAAAGTTTGTATAAGAAAATAATAGTTGAATCAATGCTATCGAGTTTTCTTGAATTTTGCTATGAAAGATTTTACAGTATCATAAAAGAAAATACCGTTTGAGATAAAGTAAACTGAAGCAAAAGCTCATTCAAAAGTTCTGACACCATACTTAAACTTCATATCTCGTTATTTTGTACCAAATTTCCTTTCCAAACTCGTTTACATTTATGATAAACGTATCAGTCTAAATCATGCATCCAGATAAAGAGCTGCATATTTGCTCAGCTTTTAAAGCCGACTGAATATTTACATTGCATTTTATAAGTTATCGAATTTCTTTCCTTTCTTAAATTTACGATAGTTAGCTCTAATTTAGTAAAATTAAACTTTAATATTTTATACTACTTAACTTATTCATATATATGAAGGACTTTTTTCTTTATGTAAAATCCAAATCTTATAATATTTACTGGTATTTAGCTATTCGTGAATGAGTTTTAATTGGAACTTTAATTTTAGAAGTATCATGCTTAGGCCTTTCAATAAATGATCTTACCATTCAATGTGAATATTTTTATGAGTAACTTAACAAAATTAATTATAAGTAAACTGTTAAAATTTCCAAAACTAATAAAAAATTTAATCTTTGATAACAGTATGCAGTAAAGACTGCCTTTGAATTAGGTTCAGACTCCAGTTGAAATTAAGCCCTTTTTTAAATTCATGATAGCAATACAAATAGACATTAAAAGGCTGCTTGTCTTTTTTTTATACTTTTAATTCCTATATGCTTAACACGTAAAGACAGAAAGTTATTTTACCCAATAGTGAAAATTTTATTCTGTGTCGAACTTTTGGTTTATTGAGTTCTTTTAAAACTAAGGTATCCTATTTTAAATTCAATAATGCACTTCAAAATAAGTTTGTAATGTTATTTAGCCTGTGGCAGTGGTGACAAGTCTTTTTACCATTAGAGGACACAAATAAGTTAGGCAGTAATATACCTACAAATCGAGAAATTATTTGAGTTTTTTTAAATTTTTATCAATTTATTGCAATATAGAAAACTACAAACACCTTCAATAGTTTACTTAATATTTAGCAATAAAAGTTACAATATAAAATACTTTTGAATTCACATAAGAGAAATAAATGGATATAATTTTAGTCTTTAATTATTTAATAAATAATTATATATTTAAACACGCTTCAATAATAATAAAGTAAAATAATAAATAAAATTAATTTCAAAAATAATAAAGTAAAAGTTTTATATAAAAAACTTTTAAATAAACTTATTACATTATAAATAAATACAATCGGAAAATTTACAATTGGTTTTTTGCATCTAGATGTCACTTGAACTTAAATTCATACCATTCTTTATTTAAGTGCCACAATCTATATAACTAAATATTCATTACTACAAATTATAGCTTTTATGAAGCCATGTGTTCCCCACTTTTCACTTACATAAATTAAAGCAAGTGTTCCCATAGGGGTCTGTGAGGCCTTGCAAGGGCCGATTCCAATCTGAAAGGAATCAGCAAAGAAACGAAAAATTTTGAGTGCATGAGATACAAATGAGGCTTAATCCAAATGATTTTATTACAGAAAATGACGTCATATTAAAAGACATACTGATTGGAATTATCACTAACGAAGTACTTACGTACAGTTAAAAAACGGGTATCAACAATTCTGGCTTCACTGGGATATACATAACTATGACTTATTCTGCACTGTGGACGTTCACGGGAAAGTTTTTGTTAGTTCTTTTAACTTTATACAGCATAGAAAGGGGTTACAGAGCAATTGCTAATCTTCTAAAAGTAAAATAGGTTGAAAATAACTATCTAGGAGATTTAAGGAGAAATCTGACTAAATTAAAACCCAACATATTGACAATCAAAGCATCTGGCTTATATCCCCTCTTAAGTTAATTTGTGTATTTATAAATTACATAAGAATATCATATAAATTGCATTTTATGTCGATTCACTTAACAAAAAATAAATGTATAAAATTCAACTTCCAAAAAAAAAATTCCACTGTAACTAAAACCTTGACAAAGGGAATAGCTCTGTGTCAGCTGTAAAAAAACACAATGAAAATTTAATGACTTCGTAAATATTCAAAATTAAAACGACCTTAGTTTACCCCCCCAAAGAAAAAAAATCAGGCAATTGGTCTACGGACCAAAAAGGTTTGGGAATCTGTAAAATATCCTTGCTAATTTGACAAAAGTACCAGGCGAATATACTTAGCGTGATTATAAATAAAGATTTAGGTAAACATTTTTTATGGTACACATGTTGAGTCCATCTGTAAGCATTATATCTTATAACCATCTATAATTTGTACGAAAATCTTTTACAAAAGTTATATTATCACATGAAACATATTTTGCTTTAGGTTAAGAAATTTATGGAGAAAGTGAATCTGATGTAATCAATAAATGGTACTAAATCTGTTTCTATCAATTTTTGTAATTGATTATACGCATTATGTAATAATAGAGCTAGATTATGTTCACTTTTTCTTTGTTTAGTGTCTCCTGCAACATGTTTATCATTTTTTAATTCTCTCAAATTTATTTTCCTTTAGGTCTTGAGAATGTGCCATCTTACTGTGAATGCAGATTTTTTACTTTTATGTATTGCCAAAGTGAAAATTTGACTTCAGTTCCACAAGGGATCAAAGGACCTCTGTCTAAAATGTAAGACACACTGAAAAAAATTGGTTTTTATGAATTTTGAATACATTTTTTCCAGCTATATGTCTGAAACACTAAGAGTCAAAAATAACGAATAATGTAATATTTTAATCTTCGTATTTTCGATAGTTTACTGTAAACATATATCTAACATTGATTCCCCTTTTTATCACGAGCCTTGTTCAAAATAATTTTAATAAGAAACAAGACTTTCGAAATTTGATTTCTGGAAATACTCCCTTTTGTTAGTAATATATAAGGCAATATACTATTTACTAAAGTTACCAGAGAGTGTGAAACTGTAAAATATTTTTAATTACAAAAGTTTAATTATAACTAATGTTTCTATTCAGCATTTGTGTGAATATTTGGTTATCAGCTTTATTTCAGTAGGGATAATTTTCAAATAGGTTAATGTCCCCAATACTAGCATAGTATAATATATGCATCTAGTACACAATTTCCTTTCCTTCGTATTACATACGTAACATATTAAAGAGATGCTTAACATACTAAGGATTTAAAATATTTTTGATTAGAAATGTTGTAGTGTAACTAATGTTTCTATTCAGCATCTGTGATAGTCTTTGATTATTAGCTTTATTTATATATATATATATGTATAAATATGTATGTATGTATAATCTACATACATACAAACATATATATATATATATATATATATATATATATATATATATATATATATATATATATATATATATATATATATATATATCTTTAGAATAAATCTTTGTGGATTAGTGAACTCATTGATATAACACTATCACTTAATTTGTATATAAACACTGGAGAGATATTTTTGAATATTTATTTTTTGCTATAACAGTCCCACTCTAACAACTATCTTAGCAGACCGCTTATATATTTATAAAATAAAGCAGATGTCACGTTTAAAAATATTCATATTATTTCCTAAAGAATTCAAAATTCATATAATTATACTAAATATCTGAAACTGCTTTTAAATTAAATAAAATTGTAATAAGTAACTTTCTACATTATTCAAGTAAAATATTTCAGGGATATATACATGTCGCCATTGTTCTACTTATTTATATTTATAGATTTAATTCAAGCCCTATACTTTTGCTATACCTGGGCTAATGAGACTAGTCTTAACTGCTTCACTCTAGAACGCTACTAAACTTTCATTTGCTTTTGTCAAACGTTATGACTATTTTACGCTTGCAAGAGAATTTTAAAAATAATTTTAAACAATGTAAGGCCCGTAATATATACGCTTTCATTTAAAAAAGGATTTATTGCCCATTAAAATTATTTTCAGTTGTCAACAGTTTATCATTTTAATTACAAAATGTCACTGAGACGTAAGAATAGCGTTTTAGGATTAAAGATTATTCCGAACGTCTTACCGATAAAACTTCTAAAATCTTATACAAAAACTTTTCTGAAAGTGTATATAAATGGTATTTTTATGAAACTTTTGTTTCACACCTTAATATTCTTCCAATTTTTTTCCTTTTTATATACATGGAGAGGATAGAAACTTTTTTTATGGAATTAAATTATTTTTCAGTTAACTTGAACTGGGTTTTCATCTGTATATCATCCATGAAGAATTGAAGTGAAATTTTGTTACAAAGTTTATCAATACTCTTCTATTTAAAAGAGCTATTATTTCTGGTTATGTCTAATGAAATGGGGAAATTAGTCTGGTGAATGTATGTACTTATTTACTAATAATAAACACTTAATCCATAAAGTCAAATTATGTAGTTAAAATCTTAATATGAAACAAACAAG
Organism: Pardosa pseudoannulata; assembly: GCA_032207245.1. Classification (NCBI taxonomy): domain Eukaryota; kingdom Metazoa; phylum Arthropoda; class Arachnida; order Araneae; family Lycosidae; genus Pardosa; species Pardosa pseudoannulata. Next base: position 10,671,516 of record CM063503.1, on the reverse strand, counting down.
ACAATAATTCACTTCAAATCTTTGCTTAGTTCATATTGTTGGTATAGCTGTATTGGTTTTAAACACTATGGTCAATTTTTTGCAACATGAGGGTTAATTTAAACAGGACCTACTGCTTATAGCCAGTTCTAAACAACTGGGATCATCCAAGACTGCGCCGAGATTCAACGAAAGGCAAAAGACTAAACGGCAGAACTAAAACGTCCGAACGACCTACGTTTAGATAAGAAATATGTTAAAGATAGCAACTATACCAAATTCTTTCCATATTATGTAAAACAGTAAGACATAGAATTTACGGGCATATATTACGCATGTATGGCTACCTTGTAATAGAACTAATTACATTAGTTTACATTTAAAAACTAATGTATATAGCTACGTAATTTGTTAACTTTATACTTATTGTATCTTTTTAAAAAATTCAATACAGCTGTTTTGATCTGTAATAAATAAATATCTTGGCACAAACACACACCCACACATACACACACATATATATGTGTTTGTGTGTGTGTATTAATGTATGCGTGCATACATAACACTACAGACTTTAAATATGACACCCTTAGTTGGAGAAAAACTGAAGCTAGTGAACTTTCCCAGTATTGGAGTTACATATTTTTTCATTTAGTAAATAAGTTTCATCAGTTTTTTTTTAATTTCCTTTGTTCTTCGTTTTCTATTGGGCAAGGTTATTAAGACCTTAAAATTCCATACGTATCACTGCTTCAATTAACCTATATTTAATAGCTCTTTCCTATTTGTCTCTTATGCCATTTAAAGAAATAAGAATTTTACCTAGAAATTTGAAAAAAAATCTGGGGAAAGTGTGATTGGGAAATCATAAGAACTAGTTTTCAATTGGAATACTGACAGTTTATTTTGCTATAAACACCTAGTATTACTTACCAATCGTAAATTTTCAAAATATATAGCATGACCATTTTTACCAAAAACTTTAATGGAGCAAAATAACTTCTTCCATAAAAAAAGATAGCATTCTCTTCGTTAAAAAATATCCCAAACTTTTATGACTCAAAACACAACGGGGTAAGTGTGATGGCCTATAAAAAGAAAAACGTACAGCTGCAATAAAAACACCACTTGTAAGTCCTCTTCAAATGCAGGCTATTCGTCGTCACCGTAGAGTACCATGCTCTAGCTTCAAAATATAGTTCCTTTGACCGACAAGAATATTTACATTAATGTTATAAGCATGCAGTTAATATTTATTAGCCTTTTGCATAACCGTGTTGAAGATATGCAACATGCCCAAAAATTGAAGTCAGGGCATGATGAACTATTAAAAAAAAAACGATTTTGTTGATTGTTTCTATCCTGTAGTATTGTAATTAACAAAGTTTGATCGTAGTATCCGTTCCAAAGGGTGATACTAAATTCTATTTCCCATCCAAATTTCATCACTCGTTGGGATGAACTAGATTATTACTGAAATACAATTCGTTAAGTTTGTCGAATTTTTTTTTTAATGTGGTGGTGCTAGAATTAGATTTCTCAATATGGTAATTAAGGTAATTTTTGTGCAAAATAAATTACAATATTTATGAGCAATACATTTTTATGTTTATAAAAACATTTTTTGCCAAAATATTGTACTGTTTTTATGTTTTAAATTATATTAATTAATATTACATGTTAGAAATGATGTATTATAACAGCCAAAAAAATATTTTAATACGTTGTTATTTAAATGAAAAACGTTAATAACTAAAATAAAGGGCATTTAAAAAATAAACTAATTTTTGCAATAAGAATGTTTTATTGAAGTTAATTATTTAGAAAGACTAATCTTTAAATTCTAATTTTTACAGGTGCTTTGCAAACTTTCATCTTGCATTGCACACCAACGTTTTCTTGAAAATATTGCTCTACAACACAAGTAAAAGCAGGCTAATACAGAAAAATTACATTGATATAACCGTTATAAAGTATACTTTAATGATTAGTTTTTATCTATGTAATAAACCTCAAAAAATGCTTTAAAATATATAAGCATTTATTTTATTAATACATGCAATAAAATGGCTCTGTGTACAGTCTGTATCGGTTATATGGCCAGCTCAATGGTCCAGAAAAATCAGATCATATAAGCGGGGTGACCATATATGCGGTACAATACAACCCTATTGAATTCAGGCAGGATTATATTCACCTATCAGAATGTAGTACTTATAAACAAATAATTATACTTTTAAGAACATTTTAAAAACTAATTCGAGAAGTAAAAAGTACATTAAAATATGCAATATTTTTTTTTGGGGGGGGGGGAATTTATTAGCTTACCTTACTAATCAAAGTACAGCACACGTACATACGTACATTCATGTTCAATGTATTTAAAAATAATCAGATATATAAGTTTGCTTCCTTTTGTTGGTTGTTAACACAACTTTTTCTAAGTCCCTAATAGCTTTTAAATGCTCATCTGCTGCTTCGGAATTAGTAAAATAATCGTTGAAAACATGAAACTGACCATATAAGCTGTAACAAGAAAAAGAAAATGACTGTATAAGCGGTGCGCTTTAACACGTGTTCCATATTAAGTTAGACGGGACTTTAGAAAACTGACCATATAACCGAGATGACCTTATGAGCGGGTGACTATATAGCCTCTACTGACTGTATTTATTTACACTTTGTGACAGACACACATGGAAAAAATTCAAAGTTCTCAATTAACTGTTACAAAATTTGCTTAATTGCTAAGTTTACACTATGCCTTAATTATATTTTATTTAAAATAAGAAACGTATTCAATAGAATGATTACTACATTTATAGAGATAACGATAGCTGCAAAGAAAATATTTATTAAATACGATACATCTAACATTAAAACAAAAAGTGGATATGTATATTTATAAAAATCAAAGTTTGTCTTTGTCTAGCATTTGTTATGATATCCAATTCTAAAATAATAAATATTATGCGTTTACTTTCAGATTAGCAATTTTTTTTCTAACACCCAGAAGGCTTTATATTTACTAATTTAGTGAAAGTTATCAATAAAATGTTAAATGGAACTAGTAATTTTCTCCTCTAGTTTCTTTTTTAATTGAAATTTAAAATTTCCCATTAATTTTACTTACATTGTACTTCAAAACATTTGTTGTCTTTCGTTAAAAATATTTCTATCAATACTGCATATGATACATTAACTAAAATAAATATTCAATGAAAGAGAAACTAAAAACTATAAAATTATGCAATAACACTTTAAATTGAATTAAAAAAAAGGGATTATAGGGATGTTTGTTAAATTTTAGGATAAACTAAAAATAATTTAGTAAGCGAATGAATTCATGATTCATGATTAGCTTTTAAATGATCATTCGCTGCTTCGGAATTAGTAAAATAACACCTGAGGTCATATATGAGAGAGATAACTTCAATAAGCAGGCAGATGTCCACTTGTTAACAGTGGGGGCAAGAACTGAGAAAGGTATAAAACTCCAACGATGAGTCTACACAAACATGAAAAGGGGAAATGGAGGAAAGAGAGGAAAATAAAAGCTCTCTGATTTCGCATTGATTTCTTAAAAAAATAAATAAATAAATAATAAAATTTTAAAAAAAGAAAAAGAAAAAAAAACGAAAATTTGTTAAAAACGTGAAACTGACCATATAACCGGTAACAAGAAAAAGAAAAGGACTGTAACCGGTAACAAGAAAATAACCGGTAACAAGAAAAAGAAAAGGACTGTAACCGGTAACAAGAAAAAGAAATGACTGAGCGCTTTAACACATGTTCTCTATTAAGTTAGACGGGAATTTAGAAAACCGACCATATAAGCGGGGTGCTCTTATAAGCGGTGACCATATAGCCGGTACTCATCGCACTGGACATCGCACTGGAGCTCTCGGATCTGGCTTTCCTGGGCCAAGCCCTCTAAGCCAGATTACTGTAGATGCATGGTATGAGACATAGCTGATATATTGCAACGATATTGAGGCTTAAAAAGTCGAATTTAAGTTAAAATATAAGAGAAAATAGGTTAAGATAAGCTAAGGTTCACGAGTTCGGTGGGGGCAAGAAAATACACAAGTTAGGTTGACAAATAATACACAGTAGGTTGAGCAAAGTAGTACACAGTTAGGTGAACAAAAAAAGGAGGAGTAAAATAATTTTACTATCCTGTGATAAAAACAGAATAACATTAGAAAGACTTTTTTTTCCTCACAAGTTAAAGCACAAGGGGATAAAGTAGGAGCAAGAAGCATAGCAGATCTAGACTCAATCTATGCTTCTGTCCAAAACAGCTAAGGGACGCTTAGTATTTGCAGGATCCGTATGGTCATATTGGGCTATGTCCAGTAAATGATCAACGCTTATATTAGAATAAAAATTAAAGGCGAGAATTTTGAGAAAATTTGGAAGAGTAGGGAGATTAATTTCCCTGTGAATTTCACAATTTCGATAGTACCAAGGAGAATTAGTGATTTGCCGAATGATGATATTTTGAGCAGCAGATAAAGATTTAATATGAGTCTTGGCTGCATATGACCATGCGGGACTTGCATAGGTTAATAAAGGGCGTAAATAAGATTTAGAGCCGGTACTGACTGTATATATTAATTTATATTTAATTTTTATATAAAGCTCTGCGAATGGTCTACAATCCTTTACTGTGTAATAAATTTACTTTCTACAAAAGTAATAAGCATGTACCTTCGCGTTTCGCTGTTTATATTCAAACATGAAATGTGTTCAATAATTTTAGACCATCCTGTATTTTATATTATAGACAAAAATTATTAATTTTTTTATTCTATGGAGAAAATGTGTCACTGCACAACGTTCACTCTTTACAATTTAGATACGCAGTGTTTACAAGTAAAATCTTAAAAAATAAAAACTACTTTTGTGCAAGATATTATTTAGTAATCAACTACTAAAAAAAATTTGAAGATATGACAGGAGAAGAATTCGACAATGCTAGATTTTTTTTCTATATATTCGACTAAAATCTCTCCTGAAAAGAAATTTCTTGGCTCTAAAAAATTAAATCTATACTGTACACGAATTTCATTAGCATAAAGATGTAAAATTTTATTTAGTAATTAATAAAATAGAAAGATTTTGAAGAAATGACTAGAAAATACTTCGACAACGCTATATTTTGTCATATAGTTAACTAAAATCTCCCCTGAAAGGAATTTTTTTTTTGGCCATTAAAAGATTAATCTGTATTTTACACGAATTTCACTAGCGTAAAATATCTGAGATTTAAGTAACACACGAGCTCAATATCTTTATACATGTAGCTGATACAATAGCATTTAATATATCTTAAAAGACATAAAAATCCATGTATTGTATATTCAAAGTTTGTAGTGCAAAGTTGCCAGATAAAATTAATGTCTTTGTTCAGTATTTTTATGTTTATATTTCATCAAAATGCATTAATAACTTTTTTTTTCTTCCTGTCTAAATTCAATACATAAATTTACTGAATAAAAGTCTTAAAATATTTTTATATTAGTGATGAGCAACAAAAATTTGTTTAAAAACAACGAACAACATGTCGAAGAGGATGCAAGTAGCATAAGTGTTCTTTTATCCGATACAAACAAGATACGGTGTTTAATGAGACGTAAAACTCTTTTTTAAGTTACATAAACGTCACTCTTTTAGAACAATGTTCAAATGAATCTCTTCCGATGTTGTTTTGTTCCCACATCCAAGTATATATTTTATCCCATCTTTTAACATAAATTTACTTGTTCTCACTTCCCAATTTATAGAAGAGATGATGAATTCCCTTAAGGACATACAAAATTGTGTAAAATGTTATTTTATAGCATAATAAAAAATATCTCGAACATGCACCTAAAATATAAATAGACGTACAGTATTTTAAATGTATTAATTCTACATAGATTAATTTATTCAATGTATAAAAAATTCATAAAATATATAAGTAAGTTTATTACAGATATTAACTAATTCTAGGCTATAATGATGTCCTGCTTCTTTGTTTCTCTGAAACAAAAAATATAATAAACACATTTACGGGGAGAAATAAATTATCTGAGAAGAGACTGACCGCAATTTTCGCTGTTATAAAATGATTTTAATACTAATTAGAATTAAAATGATTTTTTAAACCATTCTGGAATAACATTTTCTTCTCTTTCGCATTATCTACCATCTGATCAGTATATTTCAATTATACCTTGCTAAAATAAAAAAAAGAGAATTTCGGCTGTATCTACATTGTCTCGAGTAAACTGAATGAGATATTTTCACATTACGGGAAGTGTTCCTGTTCCCCAAAGGGAAAGATCTCATATTTGCGTCAAACGAACAAAGAAAAACCAGAAAAATTCAGCGCAATTTGTCTCATCATATCGGTTTGAGAATATGTCATCTAGCATACGGATTTATCCAGTCAAATAGCTGGGATTTCTATCTTTATATTACATATTCGTCTTATTTATTAAAATATGTTACTAATTAACAGCAAGTTACACTTGAGAATATGATAAAAAACAACAGGAAAAATCTTTAAAATCAGTTAATATGCAACGAAAATTGTAAATATTGATAATGTGATAGGAATTTAAAACTTTCAAGTATTCATGATATTTTTTATTTCAGGGTCCTCACAAATAATTCCTTACATCATATTCCTAGAGGAGCTTTTTCTGACTACAAAGGCTTAAAAATTATGTAAGTCAGTCAAAAAATATTTTGAATCCTATTATCTGTCATATATATATGTCTCTCTGTGTGTGTGTGTGTGGTAAGACTATGGGGAAAGGGTAATTCTTCGTATGTATGAATAGTAGTCGTTTCCGCCTATGAAAGCATGAACACTGTGCTGTTATTCAGGTTTATAATATATATAAACTTAGTAAAGATATGCTTATATTAATATTTGTAAACTATAACAACATAACTAACTTTTTGTCCAAATTAAAAGTAGTAAGCTTATTCATTAAACATCACAGTTTGATAATAAAGGTACAGGTGGATGTTACAAAAGCATACATGCGCAAACTTGACACAAATTACATCACTCGATATATTTAGGTAATTAGCAATTATATATATATATATATATATATATATATATATATATATATATATATATATATATATATATATATATATATATATACTTGTTCAGTATACAGTCGAGCTTACGTTAAACATGGCGTATCTAATCTTAGAATAAGCAAAGTTGATTTACAGATTATTAATAAGATTTTAAGGAGTGAAAATGATTGCAGATTGTAAGGTGTTTATACTAAGGTCACCTTTTAAGTTTTTACAAAAGACCAATAGAAGGCACTAATGAAATTTATCTTTAAGATATTTGCAAAATTCACATTTTTTTTATCTTTGAATCAGTGGAATCTTATAAATCGTCAGCTTGATCACAGTGAATATTTAAAAGAAGCAAGTGAATGAAAAAATGAAGATCTCGTGAGTGAACTCGTGAAGGCCGTTGGATGATTTTTTATGATTTTAAGAACGAACTCACTCGACAAGAATGCATAAAATCGTTTCGTGAAACTTTTGGTACTGAAGCACCATCAGAAAAGACAGTTAATAATTGGTTTATAGAATTTCGTCATGGTCGTGCATCAGTCAGTGATGAATCTCGTGAAAGACAACCAAAATCAGTAGTGATTCCAAAGAACATCTATGCTGTGCACAACAGGATTGAAGAAGATCGGCATGTCACGTATCGTGAGATAGAGGCATACCTTGTCATATCACAGACTACAATACATTCGATTTTGCACGAATATTTAACAAAAAAGTATTCAGGTAGATTCTGCACAATTTGACAGAAGCTCTAAAAGAGACTTGTGCAAATTGGTGTAAGGAAATGCTGAAAAATTCAAATTGGGAAAGCAAAATCCGTGTACAACATCGTTACAGATGACAAAATATAGATATATTCGTATGAGACAGAAACTAAACAATAGTCACTGTCTGGGTGTTTCCCAGAACACCCAGAACTGAATCCCATGAAAGTTGTTCGTTCACGAAGCCCTTCCAAGAAAATGATTTCTTGTTTAGTCTGCCTTGCATGACCTATCGCATTCATTCTTTTATGGGATCAAAACGCTGTTAACGCTAAATGGTATATAGAAATTTGTATGCCAAAATTCATCAGAGAAATCAGGAAAAACAACGAAAATCGGTGTATCATTATTCATCACAACTCCAGGTCCGACACAGCACGTCAAACAATTGATTATTTGAAGGATAAATATATCGAATTAATGTCTCATTGCCCATATTTTCCTGGTTTGTCACCCAACGACTTTTTCTTGTTACCTTATGTCAAAAAAAAATGCAAGGGCAGTGATTTTCATCAAATGAAGACGTTGTTGATGCCTTCCAAAACCATGTCTCTGAGATATCAACTTCAGAGTGAAAAAACTGTTTCAAGAATTGGTTTGAAAGGATGGTAAAGTACATAAATCTTAAATGCGAATATTTTGAAAAGTCATAAAACAGTTTATTCCCCCAAAATTCTTTTTCTTCCTAATTTTAGTAAGGACTTAAAAGGCAACCCTCGTAGACGGAAAGTTTGAAGCCAGGAGTAAGTCATCGTTTGGTGCTAAAAATTTACAAAAGGATCCCCATACGTTAAAGCAAACTAAACCATAGTTAGCACAGCGAAAATGGAAGGTCCTGCAGCATCGACATTAATCAATGTTGACTTTAATTTAATGCAAAAAAGAATTCTAAAACCAATGTTAGAATCACATTAAACTTAAATAATTTTAGTGACATAACCAACATATGATGAAACTTCTTACAATAATTTAGATTTTAAAGGAGTTTTATAGAAATCCAGTGTTTGAAAGCTTGTAAATATAATTTATAGAATTAATGATTGGCATAGGATTAATTTCTTAACTTTCAAGTTGCTACCCGAATGGTGCTGTAACAGTTTTTAAGGAAATCATTGACTCCATTTTTGTAAAAATTCTTCCTGTTTTAATTCTTAAAAACAAAACACTTCATTATTTCTCTACTATGGAAAACATACATTGATTTCATTACTTTATTTTCCTCCAGCAGCAATGCTTTAAGTTTCAATAAATTTATTTATACATGTAGTTATCCATATATATATATGTAATCCATTTTTTATAAAACTCCTTCACAAGGAACAAGTTCAACAGCTAGCATTCATAAAGTACAAAGATGCAGTCGGGTCTCATATTCAAGAGAACTCAGAAGTCTAATTTAAAACTTTATTTCAGAGCGGCAACACGACACATCTGTCCTTCTGGACAATACACAATCAAAAGCCACAGAGTTCACTCTGCTCTCACACAAGTACACCCAAGAGCTCTGACAACAAGAATTTTCCCACAGCAAAAACAACTTAATAAGCGAATTGACTGCAATATCAGCAAAACGCGAAAACATGTTCCGCCAACACCTGGGAACTGCTGTATAGACAGAAAGTTTACAGTTTTATGACAGAAAGGAATGTTAAGTGGAAAATACTCCGTTGAACACACCATGTTGAGACTGGTAAAGATATTTAGATGAATTAAAATGGAAGAGAGGAGTTTTTGAAGAAATATTAAAGTTAAATAATTTTGATATATTACATATATATATATATATATATATATATATATATATATATATATATATATATATATATATATATATATATCCAATAATGTGAAAGAAAATTGGGTAAAAAATCAGAACTAATAATATTTTCCTGATACTTTTTTGTTTCTAAACATACTCGCTCAATTTTTAGAAAGAATATGCTTCTATAGATGGAATTTCTGAATCCCTTAATCCAGAAATAAAATTAAATAGAATACACATGAATATGAAAGCATTTTCATTACAACTATTTAATCTTTGAACATAGTAATAAATAGAACGCCCTTTATGTTACATTCTTTTAAACAGTATCATAAAAACCCCAATAATAAAATTTGCTGTAAATTCCTTTGTATTAGGGAAATGAAAGGACTTTGATTTCTAATCTGAATTCTGGACTATACTGTAAAATCATTTTAAAAATTTTCATACATTACACAGGTATAATTAATAACTTTTCTCGGATACATTCGTTGAAAAACTGGATCTTTGAGAAAAATATGTATTTTCAAAATGATTCAGTATTGATTAATTTTTAATGATTCTAGCTGTTATGGGAACTGAATAAAAGTATTTAAAAAACGTAAAAAGTTATTGTCTTTTTAATGCAGTTTATGATGATAAAACTTCGACATGAAATTGCAGAACCAACCAAAATCAATATAATTTTTTTTCTTATCTGATTTAGGTGGCTCTTACAACTTATTTTGTTGGGGGAAAATGATTGATAATATTTAGGAATATATAGGAAAAGTTGCGGGCTTTCATTGTGTATTGTTTAACTAGATTAAATATATATGCAAAGTTCTTTACAACGTTTGTGATATTGCATTCAATGAAATTTGTATCAGTTTTGTCTTACTTTGTTTCAGACATATTGAAGGAAATCACATTCCATTGCTCACTCCTGGACCTTTCTTAGGATTACACAATGTAACGTTTTTGTAAGTAGAATCAATTTGTATGTGTTTATATATTTAAATACTTTGTTTCCGACCAGTATTACCTTTTTACTGGCTGCATAATAAGTTAGAACACATCCTCTCATTGCTTACTCCTAAGAATATCTTAAATTTATAGAATGCAGCATTTTTGTGAGTAGAATTGATTTATAAGTGCTTACAGGATTGAATAATATAGTTTATATCCAACCTCTGTTACCATTGTACCCACTTTATTGACAAAAGCAGATATATTATGTGCATAAATTATTAAAAGAGTACTTCCAAACAGGAAGTATTTATGTCAGTATATATTTTAATATATGTGTATGATTGTTGAACTTTCAAACTACAGAACATTTGCATTATTAAAGAATGCCTAAATTTAATCCATAAAAATGTATTGTGCATTTATTTGAGAAATGGCTCTTTAAAGCACATACGAAAGTCACTCATATGCTAAATATTTAGATGATTCAGGAACTGAATCAGTTAACAATATAGATTTTAGTAAAGATAAGGAGATAAAACAATTAATTTGAAATAATGTACTGAGATGTTTATTTTTCCAAAATTTTATTAAAATCTATATGTAATCTCAATTTTTCTTTCTAACCTCGATATCTCAATAAAAAAATTATTCAATTTAATGTTAATAATATAAATATTAATTATAATATGTTTCTCATAAGTATTACCTCTAAAGGAAAAATGGTCGTTATTCCTCATATACACTCAAGAGCCAAAACATTATGACCACCCCTACATTTTGCCATGAACTCGTCTAGATGACGTGGAAGGCCCGTGATCAAAGATTGTGGTGGAAGTGGTATTTAACAGCTGCTGAAGAGTCTGAAGAATCATTTTTTCACTTACTTCTGTGTGTGATGTTAAAGGCTGAGGATCTAAGCGATTTTGATAGAGGGCAGATTGTAATGGCTCGAAGGCTCGGAACAAGTATTTCCGAAACTGCACAACTCGTGGGTTGTTCGCGATCTACAGTTGTTAGTACTTATGCAAAGTGGATGAATGACGGTGAAACCAGCAGTAGACGACATGGTGTTGGACGTCCACACGCTATCAAAGAAAAAGGTCGTCGGAGACTGTCTCGCATGGTGAAGCAAAACCGGAGCCAGACAGTGTCTCAGCTGACAACCCAATACAATGCAGGGCCAAGTAGAATAGTATCGGTGCACACTGTTCAGCGGACACTGTTGGATATGGGGCTACGCAGCAAACGTCCCACTCTTCGCCTTTGCTGACCAAGCGTCATAGCCAACTGAGCCTACGCTGGGCCCGGGAACATCACGATTGGTCCATGGATCAGTGGGAGAGAGTTGCCTGGTCAGATGAATCACGGTTTGTCATTCATCACGCCAATGGCAGTGTCAGGACACGCCGTCCTCCAGGCGAACAATTGCTCCCTCGATGTACAATAGGCCATACACAGGCCGTTGGTGGCGGTATTATGCTTTGGGGGACAGTCTCTTGGGTGTCTCCGGCCATCTACCAAGGACTTGTGGCATCCATGCCAAGGCGGGTTGAAGCTGTGTTGTACGCCAAAGGTGTGCCAACTCGTTATTGACAGGTGGTCATAATGTTTGGGCTCCTGAGTGTAAGTCCACGAAGAAAATTAACCATTGCATACAACATCTCAAACAGGTAGTAACAATGAAAATTCAAAGTTGAAATAAAGTAGATTGACGTTATATGTGTAATGTCAATACTTCCGTTTTAGAAACTTGTTGGGAGTATGTTTCCATTAAAAAATTGCTCTTAAGAAGAAATGTAAAAAAATTATTTTGAATAAAGTTATTCCGTCTTATCAAATGAAGATATAGAAATCAACTGAATTTTTAGATATTTTGATTTTTAGATTATTATATACTAAAATGATAAAAGATTTGGATAAGAATTTAAACCGAAAATCTTTCTAATGAATAAATTGTTCTATGGACATGAAATATCATGCTTCGGTCATCATATATTACTCTAGTCTTCTTTTTTCTCATATTTGACCTCAGTACCCAAGCGTAAAATAACTTTCTTATTAGAATTTATATGTTCCTAACAAATATTTTTATTTATATTGTTAATAACATAGAATTTTATTTTAACAATCAAGAAAAGTTTTTATGTTTTCATGTTTTTGTTACACAAAAAAAACGAGATATGTATTAAACATATATTTATTTCATTTTCTGGATGGGAATACAAAAATACGTTTAGTCTTCTTAACACTTACCTTCCAATCTTTAAAAATTGGAAAATGTTATGGTAAAAGCATTTTTCTTGAAGTATCGATACAGCATTTTCTTCCAATTTTCCGCTTGATATGCCACAGTCCCAACGGATCTTGTTTCATCACCCATAAAAGAGAAATTCTTCATTTTTTAAATGCTGTCCCTTTTTCAGAACGGGATGAAAAGCTGAAAAAATGGTTTAATTTTTTTCCAGGGGCAGATTAATACCCCTAGAGAATATTGGTGTTCCATATATAATTCAAAACAATAAAAATGTAAACCATGTATTAAATTTGAATCGCTCAAAATAAAACAGAATATAGAAAAATGAAAATTATTTATGTTTGCATGCTTCGTCTGAAAATATTTTTACTCTTTTATTGTAAACCCTAAAATTACTTTCTTAAAATAAATCTTAAATTATGCATCTGATCCTCGTAGTAACAAGGTCTTATTGTTATTTTGATGATTATGTAATAAACTTTGCTTTCTAAAACTCTTTTATAAATTTCTGTCATAAAAATTCCACATAAACCACATGAACAGTACATAAAGGTACGCGTGAGGGGATCTTTGTATGACTTACTGTGAACAACTTACTGCAACTTCTGGCCTTCTTGTGTTGACAGGACTAATAATGTCCTAAACCACTGGTATTAATATTTTGATACTTTAATTGAATTTCATTTGGATATAAACATTTTGAGTCTTTTCGAAATTTATGATTCTGAAGTGCCTTTTACATTTGTTTACATTATTTGCACTTGCAGAAAGTCATCGTTAGCCTTATGTTTTTTATTTTAATTTTTTTTAATTATGGTTTAACTTTCATATATTGATTTAAAATAAATTTCTATGAAATTTATTTATTTTAAATTGTAGTCTTGATATTAATATTCAAAATAAACTACTGGCAGTTTTAAACAGAAAGACAGGACTAATGTGTGTCCTTAACCACTAGTATTAATATTTTGATACTTTAATTGAATTTCATTTGGATGTAAACATTTTTGACAGTCTTTTCGAAATTTATGATTCTGAAGTGCCTTTTACATTTATTTACATTATTTTCACTTGCATAAAGTCATCGCTAGTCGTATGTTTTTTATTTAAAATTTTTTTAATTATGGGTTAACTTTTATATATTGATTTAAAATAAATTTCTATGAAATTTATTTATTTTAAATTTTAGTCTGGATATTAATATTCAAAATAAATTACTGGCAGTTTTAAACCTCTATACCGGGAATGAAAGCAAATAGCAAAAACGTATAGACTGCCGAACGATGGCCGATTGGTTAGGGTTCTGGTCTTCGGCACCGGAATTCATGGGTTCGAATCCCACTGTGGCATGCAGGTTCGTAGCCGTTCGGAATCGGCTTTAAGCTGTAGGTCCTGGTCTCACTAGCCCTCGTGTTGAAAAAGAGTAGACCGTAGCAATCCAAACCTTATAGATTATCCATGTACAGTATAATTTGAGTAATATATGATTAAATATTGTTTTAATTGGTTTGGTTTTGGGGCGCTACGGTCTACTGTTTTGCACACTAGGGCTAATGAGACCGGAACCTACTGCTTAAAGCCGATTCCGAACGGCTACGAACATCCATGCCATAGTGCGATTTGAACCCACGAACTCCGGTACCGACGATCAAAGCCCTAACCAATCGGCCAGCGTTCAGTTTTAATTGAGTGTTCGGTTTTAATTGAATATTTTAATTGAAAACCGAGATTTTGAAGGTTGAGAATGTCCCTGTTTACATAAGATTTAGATTTTACACTGCAGGCTTTTATATTAAATGCTTAATATCAAATATCCACGCAGATAATAAAAGGGGATTTGTAAGTAAATGCCTTTTTCTATCTCATCTGCTGTTGCTGTCATTTTAACACTCTCAAAGTATCGCCGCTGTTTTTATAGCTTTTTTTGCTCCTTCTCCAGCTTTCGGTTCTCTCGTTGTTGACATGTTTATACCCTAGCACTGGCTTGTGTCCAAAACACATCTCGCAAATACGAAATATCCGAATCGTCATGAACGATATTCTTTCCGTATCAACTGCAAAAGGATGGAGAGATTCTTGCCCTTGAGATCAATTTCAGAATATGGTGAATAAATAAACAGTGACGCTGTTTGGGGAAATATGATCGAATCAGAGAGGCTCCTATTTACGATACAATTTATCTACAAAAAGAATTAATTGATTTTACAGAGAAAAAATTAATAGCACCTTTCTAAAGAAACTCATGCGCAAAAAAAAACATAATTATGTTATACTTATTTTTTTGCTTTTAAGCATTTCGGAAAAGAGTATTTTTACGATTAAGCAATTCTCTTTCAAACAAATAGTGTCAGTGTAAAATGAAAGATGACTGAATGAGAGAATCTTCTCTTTACTCAGTGGCTTGCGGTAGGTGTTCATGCAGGGTGTGCAGAGATAAACAACAACAATAATAATAAAACCATAAAAATGTACATTAAACACTTCTTTAACGTTTATTATTAATTTGTACACAAAATCCATATGTACATCCGTATTACTAGCAATATAACGAAAAGCTTATATTTCTACGAAAAACATATTTTCAGCAAGCGTAGGTCCACACGGTGCCCGCCTCTGCGGTGCCTCATCAGGATGCTCATAGGTGCAGACAAACCGAAAGTCTAGTCCACGTGCAGAGGATTTCACTGCACGCTGGCGCAATAAAACGAACTGTTTCTCGTTCGGTCAGTGGATTAAATTATATTTATTAATTGTTTTTAACATTTGGAAATCATATATTCTGCAAATAACATCTTCACAATTTTTAAAAACAAAACCAGGGATATGGTATTACAGATATAACTCATATACTGTCTGTAAAACACAATGAATGGTAAAATTTGGACTGTTCTGTTAGAATTCGTTTCTTTTTTGTCTAACGAAACAAAATTGTTTTTCAGCTAATTATTTTTATAAATATAATACATCACTGAAATTACTTTACCACACTAAAACATTTCCCTTTATATTGATGAAATACTTCTTTTATATTTCGAGGAACACAAAATCTTACAATATATAAATTTAAACATTAACAGTCTGCAAAATCGTATGGCCAGTTAATCAGTTATAAAACCAAAAGTGCTTCAGAACGTAAGTCCTCGCTCTAATACAACGCTTAATAAACCGTACCTTCGGATGATTCTGAATGTCAAGTGCAGGAAAAATAGCTGTACTTGCCTCAATGCTATAGTATGATGCGCTTCTCCAGTAGCCCATACATATAAAGCGTGATTTTCTATTAGTGCGCAGTGCGTACACATAAAAAATTCTTATGTTTGTTTGCTTTTGAACACGCTACGTGGTGCAGTACCTAATACCACAAGCACTGCGAGAATACAAGCATGCAAATCAACATAATATTTGAATATATTACAAATATTATGTATTATATATCATATAAATATAGGTAGACAAAGGTGCAGAAAATTGTCTCTCATAATTTTACTAGGGTGTGCAGTGCACACCCTGCACATATGGACCACACGCCACTGTCTTTACTCTACATTTCATCTGCAAGAAATAATAATTAAGCTTACAGGAAAAAACAATAGCACCTTTGCAAATAACAATACAAAATCATTTACGAAAAAAAAAGAATAAAATTTTTATGTCACTTTATGTACAGTGGACTCCGCTTAATGTGATCAGTTTGGGACACCGTGATTTTGATAACAATAAACGATATGCAAAATTAGATAAATTTCCCCCCCCCTCCTTTAATTCACACGTACTAAATTTTAAAATAAAATGAAAAAACTCACCTTATATTTATGTACTGTATATTATCCTTTAACACTTTGACTACCAAGCCAAAATTGCAAATGTTCACAACGGGTCCAAACTTTTTTTTGTGTAATTTGTATTTTTTCAACATAAAACTATATATAAAAACAATATTTTAAAACAAATTCTCTCTATTTATATATATTCCCTTTTTTGTTGCATGTTCCAAATATTTAATTTTTCATAAAACTTAGCTCATAAAATCGTCACATATACCAATTTGCGCAAACCACGTATACCTAACACATCGTAGGGAGCACAACAATCAAACTCCAATGCGATTTTCATGTAACTGATAACATCTTTGATAGCCATGGTCTGAAGTGTTAAAACACCTTGGCTATCATATCGGATAGCCAGTGTCTCAACGGAAATATCACTGGATATCACATATGATAGCCATAGCAGTCAAAGTGTTAAAACATAAGAATTGTATACATAATTTTAAAAAATTGATCAATTGTGCGCTGTAGCATTGCGCTGACTCATTTTTAGTAACTTGTCATAACGATTTAAATTTTCGATCTTTTTTCATTTTAAATCATTTCGCTTTCTGACTTCCATATTGACAAGCTGCATGTAAGTGAGCAAGACATAAAATGTAAATTCGCTCCATCTCAGTTCCGATAAGAACGTGTTGCCTTCTGCTTATCTGACAACCATTGACCACTTGCAGGGTGTGTGAATTTCCGAAAAATTCCACGACCGTGTAGTACCCCACTTCTTTGCTCATCCATTTCCCTAAGTGGAAGAGAGAGATCTCCAGGAAATTCAAACAACAGCGAAGGGAAAGAAAAGAATGGGTTCCTTTCGAATACATTATGAATATTCCTTTGCCAGTTAAAATGACGGTTCGAAAACTCATAACGTTAACCGATGTAATTAATGATCACATAAAGCAATAATTTTAACATACAAATGAATAGAGAAAATCGGGACCAGGTGATTTCGATAACAATAAGCGATTGATTACATTAACCTCGATCAGATTAAGCAGAGTCCACTGTATATTTTTTTTTTCGCATTTAACCCTCCGAGTGGAACACACCGAGGAAAAAAAGCCTCCAAACTATACTCTAAAGTTTCATTGTGTCAGTGACCAAAGTGTTCTATGATTTTTTACTTCACCCTTTGTCGTCTAGACTGGAATACGAGAAACCCACCCTCGTTACTATCCCTTTACTTCCGGTTGTAAATAGATATATAAATAGACATTATAGATTGTTAATTTTTAATACACATAAAGCTCGTCAAGTCTCGAAGATCATCCCATAAGAAATAATGGATTCTAAAAGTACAAATAAAAATATTCTTTAAGAGAATGATTTCTATCTCTTTTACGAAAGTCATCCAAGCTATTTAAGTGGTGCAATTAGAGATACATCTGTTACCGCAAACGAAATAATTCGAAGTAGAGATTTACAAAGCCATGAAAAGCTATCAGCGTCTTTGTGCCTCAGGGAGTCAACCGCTTTGAAGACATCATCGCTTTGGCGGAATTGTAGGTGCGAACCGCTTAGAGGGTTAAATATTTTGGGAGAAAGTATTTTGCAATTAAACAACCCTCGTTTGTGAATAAACAAAGAGAGATACTCTAAGATGAATTACGACCGTTAAAAATATCACACTCTTTACACTACATTTCAACTATAAGAAGAAACAATTACGTTTGGGGAATTAAAAAATAAATTTGAACCTTTTCTAAGGAAAATAGAAGGTCATATACGTGAAAATTAATTTTCAATTACGCTTACATGATTATTATTTACTTATAATGTGTCTAAGGAAAAAAAGATTTTGTTTTTTAATTGTTTTCTTTGGTGAATAAACAAACAGTGACACTATGAGATGAAATATAACAAAATCAGCGAAATTCCTCTTTACGCTACATTTAACCTGCTAGTAGGAATAATTCTTTTTGCGGAATAGAAACTAATAGCACCTCTCCTAATGCTGATAGAAAGCCATTATTTATAAATCGGTTATATATACATATATATATATATATATATATATATATATATATATATATATATATATATATATATATATATATATATATATTTATATATATAATATATATATATATATATATATATATACATATATACATATATATATATATATATATATGTATGTATGTATGTATGTATATATGTGTGTGTACATATATATAATACTTTCGTTTACGAAATATTCAAGTCGTCATGAGTGATATTCTTTTCATATCAACCACAGAAGGAGTAGAGATTTCTACACTTGCTATCAATTTGAGGGTATGGTGAATAAATAAACAGTGACACTGTTAGATGAAATATGATCGAAATTGAGATTCTCCTCTTTACGCTACATTTCATCGACATAAAAAATTGATTTTACCGAGAAGAAAATTAATAGCTTTTTTCCTGGCGGAAATAGAAAATCATCTAGGGAAAATTTTAATTTGTGTGTCGCATTTATATTTGTGGTTTGTTTTTATGTGTTTCAGTAAACGAAATTTCGAGGTTAAATGATTTTAATTCTAACTTCATTTCCTTATATAGTAGGAATTTACATAAATAAAAAATTAATTTTGCTTTTCATAAAAGTAATATGCACGAAAATAATCTAGTTTCTAAGACAATTTAATACTTCTTTTTCCCTTGAATGTACTTCAGGTAAGAAAATTTTGCTAGTAACAATTTCTTTGGGGAATAGAAAATAAATAGTACCTTTTAAAATACAGATAGACAATCATATACTCAAAAATAATTTTTAGTTATTTGTTTGTGTCTCAGAAAAAAAATTTAGCAGATAAATGAATTTCTTTGGCGATTCAATAAATAATATGAACCTAATATGAAAAATAATATGAATAATGTTTTTATGGGTTGAGAAACCACTTCAAATCCAAATGTATTAATGTTAAAACAAAAAATAATTCATATAAAACCTTAATCAGACCTATTGTTCTATATGGCAGCAAGTGCTGGCCATTAAATAAATGTGAAAAGGATAAGCTATTGATTTTTGAGAGAAAAATCTTTGGAGCAGCTAAACAAAATGATATCTATATAATTCAATAAAATTATGAAATATGCAATAGATTTAAAGAACCAGATATTGTCAAAGTTATTAAAGCCAGCCGCCTTAGATGGCTGGGACACCTTTTTAGATATGAAGATTCTAACCCAACTAAACTAGTGACCTTTTCAAAAATTGAAGACCAGCGAAAAAGAGGAAGACCCCCCCCCCCCCCCGACCAGGTGTATATATTCTGTAGAGAGGGATTTAAGAGAATTGGGAGTACATCATTGACGATCTTTGATAGAGTCAGATGGAGGAAGCTCGGAGAGACGGCCTTGGCCTGTAACAGACTGTAGTGCTGAAGAAGAAGAATATGAAAAATAACTTAATAAGAAGGCTTCTCCTTACCTACAGTTTGTCTAAAAAATAATTAAGTTTACGGAAAAAATTAAAAGAACCTTTCCAAATAGAGATAAAAATAATAATAAACGTAAAAATCTAATTTTTGAGTCACTTGTGTGTGCCTTTATGAATGTATACATATTTATATATCGGGTCTTAAAAGTTTAAATACTAAGATTCCTTGCTAACATGCTAACATTCCTTGCACCATTAACTTATCTGCTAATAGATAGATATTCCTCTAGTCCATTCTCTTAGCTTTCAAGCAAAGAAGTGTGTGGTGCCAGATGGTATACCCTCAGTGAATATGGGGAAATCATGCCAAAGTTTGTTTCCAACTATAGACGATGAAGGAAAGTAGCGCAAAGGCTCAAGCTAAGAGGACCCGCTACATGTGTGTAGAATGTTATGTACACTTGTGGATTACAGAAAAAAAAGATGAAGAAGAAGAAATTCAGAAGAGAAATAAATTGTCCCCGAAGTTGTTAAGCTTTAAAAAAGCTATTTTTTATTCTGGTATCTTACTTTCTCCTGTTTATTCTTACACTCAAACTTTTCAAATATTCATGAGACCCAGAAATGTATTTTATAACACAGGGGTTTCCAACTGTTTTAAATAACTAAAATGACAAAACCTTTATTTCATACTAGTATCTCTGTCCTACTTGCAGAACTTTACGGAAATTGGCCAGTCATGAAAGTGCGACCCGCAATCATGCATAAGGTTTCCAATATAGCCCTCGAGACCTTACAAGTTGGAAACCATTGATTTACAGCATCCGTCCAAACCGAATACTAAATAGTAGAGTGATTATTTTCCGAAGACACCTGAAAGCTATTCCCAACGAAACGAGTAAGAATCATGTTTGTGTCAGTTTTTCTGAAACAGTCACAACCGCTGACATGCAAAAATCACGTGGCTAAGAGGTTCTAACATTACGATGATTCATAAGATTCTCATAAAACTGTTTCAAAGAGCATGGAATTATGTGATTTATTAAATTTGAAGCTTCAATTCTTGCATTCTCAAAATCCTCTACTCGGTTTGCACTTAAAAAATGGGAATAAAAATCAGATAATATAAGTTCATAATTTGGTCCCTAATTGTACAATTTTAAGATACATGCATATTGTATATATATGTATTGCTTGTTTTTGTCCTGAAAAAGGAAATTTTGCAGTTAAACATTCTTCTTTAGATAATAAATAAATAGTTAGAATAATATAATTCATGACTAAATATTAGAGGCTTCTCTTTACACTGCATTTCATCTAAGAAAATATACGTTTACATAATAAAAATTTAATACACGAGAAGGCAAAATCTTGACTGAGTCAGACTGTATTCATCTTGCTTTTACAAGCCACTGTAAGTGCTCTCACATTGAGAATGTTGCACGGTCAAAGCAACAAAACAGCTGTTTGCATACTTTTCATGTCAATAAATGCTTTACTTACGTTGGCTTTGCATTTTACACTATAAAAATTTAATAGCCTCATATACGTTAAGTTCACATTAATAATATCATATGCGAAAAAGTGTACACAATATATGTATTTATTCTCTGTTATGTGGCTCAGAGAAGAGAATCTTGCCGTTAAGCATTTTACTTTCGTAGAAATATTCTACATTTACAAACATAAATTTTTAAATATGCATGCATTGCTGATACATTGCTGATGCATTGCAAATGCTACTAAAATCGATTTTAGTTCTGGCTCAGTTAAATTTCTTATAAGAATTTCTCGCACACACAAAGGTTTATTTGAAAGTGTACTTCAAGAACATGCTGTTTTTCTGTGGTTTTTTTGCTATGATGATATCTAACTCGCAAATAAAGTTGATATATATTTTTCTATCACGGGTGTTTGGAAAATATCAAGTTCATTTAATCGTTAAAATCCATAATTTCTATAATTTTATGCTAATTAAAAACATAAGAGTCACCATTTATTTTGGTTGCCCATAACAAAGAACTATTATACAATGTAAACCAGTAAAAAAAAGTTCATTTTTTATTGTTTGCATCTGTCATTATCTATTCCATTTTCTTCACAAGAAGGTGAATAATGTTAAATAACATTTTAAAATTAATGAAGGTGTTATGAAGAAATATATAATATCGCGTGTTAAATACAAAAAAAAATAAATAAATTATTTTTCTAAGGAAAATAAAGAAGTTCACTCGCAATTGGAAAAAGAAAACCGGTAACTCATTCATTCCTATGTTAACTTGTACGAACCTGTGTTTGTACGTATGCATGCAATATGGCTTGAATATATAGGTGCCTGTACCTATATACATAATATATATAGGATATAATATATTATAGGATGAAAGTGCTGCAATTTTATGTTAATCATACAATGTTATTTTGTATTTCTTTGAACATTAATAAAAATATCAATGTGAAAAGTTTTCATTTATGACACAATTACAGAAGACATTGTAGGGAAAATTTCCTTTCAGACTTACCGATACATATATGTAATGTAAAAATTTAATACTTTAATCTTAAACTAAAATTACTACCTCCTCTATTAAAAAAACCGCCAAATCTGCAATTTCGTCATCTTGTTAGTGTCCTCTAGGAGTTAAACTCTTTTGTTTCCTTCTTGTTAGCAAGATTAACTCGCCAGCCTATTTTGCTGGTTAAGGGCATTTCTACTTTGCTGATTAAACAAATTCCTTTCTCACATCGGTGGAGTCCCCAAGGTTATAAAAGGCCGTGGGACCATCCTTTGTTACATTTTTGCTGTGGACTCTGTTTAATAAAGATGATATTTAAATTCTGAAAAATCGTATTCTTTTTCGACCATGATACATCCTCGAAGCATGGCAGGCCACGCTATGTTTCATATATGACTGCCAAATTCGTATTTTTAAAATGCACAAGAAGTTTTTCTTTTTGAAAAAATTATATTTTTAAATTATTACATCAAAGGAGACAGTAATATATAAAAATACATGACTCTAAAGAGAAAAATAAATTATCTAATTCTTAAGTCTAAGATAAATGCTAAACAAATAACAATGCATTGTACTCAGTGGACGCCCATAAAGAGCTCATAAGACAAATTATGCTATAATAAACTATTCATAGAATTATACATATAATCAATATAATTCATAAGATTCATTGATTGACGTTGAATTAATACCGAAAATCATACGTTTCTCTAGAGCACTGATATTTAATTAAGTTTCTCTTACTAAATTTCAAAGCATATTTTACACTTTATTTAAATAAGTTAATACTGCGTAAGTATTTTCTTTTCTTTTAAATTATTAGGTTGGATTTTTAATAAAGAGGGCAATAGAATAAAATAGCTTTATTCTATTAACTATTAAACGTTTAATCTTATATATTAAAATCTGCTCGCGTCTGTCTATCTGTCTGTCCGTCACCTCAATTTCTCAAAATCAGCTGAAAGTCTAGGAACGAGATAGGTATACACCGATTCGGAAAATTCTGAGAAAATTATTCCGGCTAGTCTCATCTTCATAGAACCAAAATTAACGGAAATATTATTAAAAACCCCTTAAAATGCTTTTGGCTTAAACATTTGCTTTTCTGAGAAAACGATGGATGATAGTGTCTGCTTATGACGTCATACCAAAATTATTTTAAAAGAGATTTTTACCTGATATCTTTCATCCGGCTGGGACTTCTGGGCAAAGACAGGTATTCACGGATTCCTAAAAATTCTGGGGAATTCCCCAACTGAAAATCAACCGCCAAAGGGGGCATGCAAAGCATCCTTCCATATTGAGTAAAAAAATGCAGTTAAAATATTTGTGAAGATGAAAAAGGAAAATTCCTTCTATTCATGGAACATTAAATTCCGCAGAACAATTCGAAATTTTAATTCTTTCCAACTTAGCGAAAAGACGCCAAATCTGATTTTCTATATGATAAAACTTTTTATTCTTTTTACTTGTAATTTTAAATTTATTTTCTTGAGATTTTCTCGTCCTACCACTTTTATAATGAAAATACTCATTCAAAATTAGCTATCTGTGGTGTTAATTACAGTTAACTGTATGACTTTAATTTTATCATGAGAGTTTACAGATGTAAAATAAACCTCTCTTGGCGACTTTTGAGATTTCAACGGATTTTTGCTACTTTGGCGAGATTTTTGTCATGGTATTACCAACCTGTTCTCGCTAATTCTTTGGTGGAATATTTCTTCAGTGGGTAAATTTGATTTCATTTCTACCCGAATGAATCTTTGGTCGCGGACGATAAGAATGCGCCAAAAGGCGCTATATCAAATTTGTTCCATAAAAGTTATTATAGTACAAGTTTTACCGTTTAAATATTGCATCCTAAGCAATCTATAGGGTTTTTTTATATTTCATATTCTTTTATCGTAATTATTTTTTATATAAAGTAGGAATTTGTTAGTTGTAATGATTGAAAATATTCATTGTTCTAGAAATAAAGTTTAAATCTAGTGAAGGAATAACTATATACTTAACTTTTCCCACATTTTTCTGCATAAATCAAACTTTTTTGTCTATACCATCATATTTTCGCTACCAATTTTATTTTTTCCTTCTTTTTACAATATTAGACAAATAGCAAATTAGATAATTGATTTCAAAAACAAAATTCTCTGAGATTATTTAGATTCAAATTATCTTGCGTTTATTTACTGGTTTTAAGCGAAATATAGAAATTAGATCTTATTGATAACTTTTAAAAATGCAGAAAATAAAACTGTGAATTTAGGTCTTTGCATTACTGAGGCACGACTCAAGGGAAACGAAAAAAAAAAAAAAGACATTGTAATACTATTTCAAAAACTTAAAAGAATATTCTACAGAGAGCAATTAGTTTACATACTAGGGTCACTTTCAAATTTTTGAGATATGGCTAAATGCTGAAAGTTAAACTTATCAAAATTTAAAAGTGTTCAAAGTAATTCCTTTCAACGTAAGCTCATTTTTGTAGGCGAAATTTTCCAAAGTTTAACAGTCTCATACCATCCATATCTTGGAATCGATGCAAAATGTGCTTTTATAGCCTCATCAATCTCATCTTTCTGTCACATTCATATGTTTTTGCTCAAGAACTTGTCAATCTTGCCGTATGGGAACAAGAATAGTAAAGCACGAATCCCCTTAAATTAAACTCTGAAAGAATTTATGAAAAACACTTGGTGGTATACTAGTTAGCTGTAACTGTATTTGTCCTTACAATCTGAGGGCTTTGATTATACTCGGTGTAAACTCAATAGGTACTTCAAGGTCACTGATTTTTTTTCATTTCTCCTTATCTTTTCATCATTGTTGGTTTAGATTCATCATCAAATACCCATACTTTACTTTCTTGATATCCTGGAGAATTAATAAAGGGTATGTTCATTTTAACCACATTTCTGATTTTTGAAATAACACGTTGTCTACCATTGTTAAATAGTTTTAGGTTTCTTTGGAGATTCTTACATGGTTCACTTTTTAATGTTTTTATAAACTATGAAAGACCCAACGATATACTAATTTTTTATATGCAGTTCTTCATGAATAGTTTTATTTATAACTGCAGTTCCAATGTTTAGGTTCTTCTGTATCATTTGGTAAGGGCAGTGATCATCATAGATTAATATTTTTTATATGACGGATACATTTTCTGGAAATATAAATGACAAGATTCTTCTAATGTGTTCTTTATTCAGGAGAGACTTCAATCTGTACGAAATTCTGTGCATCACCTCAATACAGTAGCATAAGATGGAGTTTCGTTTCTAAATGCTAATCGTAGACGTTGAAGCATTCTTAATTGAACCTCACTTTTTAAAATCATGGAAAATTATAGCGCAATAATGCTTTTTTATTAACTCAATTTTTTTCTATCGAAATTTATTCTGTGACAGCTATATTGCAACTGTTGCCACAAATTATCGTCTGCAGACATAAAAATCCAAGTCTTCATTTCTGATGAATATATTTTTTTCTGTTGGTCTACGTTAGTTCAATTTCAGAGTAATCCACGAATCTCACAGTGCTTGCATATAAAACAAATTTGTATAAATTTTTATTTTTTATAACTGTTATTAAATTAGTAAATCGATTTCATTTCTTTAATGTCTAGCAACCAGAAACATATAATTAAGAATAAATAAAAATGAAAGAAATGAAATTTATCTTTTGTGTGTGTTTTAGGGGAAGATATTCTTTTTGTGAAAGTTTAAACCTTGTTTTCCCTTTTCCAAATAAATTATTTTATTTTTCTGATTTTCAGTAACTGTACTAAATTGCCTTTTTATTTTAATTTTCAGAATCCACGTCAAAACAAATTATACATAGTTTTTCGATATTAATAAAACAGATATTTTAGTCATTTCTTTAGAAAAATACAGAGGAACTTCAATTGCCAGCCAGCGATCTATTTTTTTTTTTTTTTAATTTTACTCGGATACTCGGATTATGGAACCCAATTAGAATTATGGAACTCTTCCAATTCTATTATTTTTTGCATTATAAGTAATAAAATTTACAAACATTTTTCAGAAGTGTAAGAGACATTCTGCCACCCTGTGAAAATTGATTTAACTGTTAGTCATTTTATAGTTTAAAAAATCATAAGCTTTGTACGATATTTGCATAAGTTATTTTATTATCTGTTTTTATGTTATATCATACAAAAGGAAAAATAATATATTCCTTTGTTAGTTTTATAAGGAATAAAATACATTTTATATAAAGAGAAAGTGTAGTGATGGCCCTTCGGATTTTATTCGAAATATATATTATGACTACTTACAGCGCCATCTATGAATGTCAAACAGAACCAAATCCTATTTAATTCATCAGTTGAACAAGTGTAAAACAAAATGATAGCTGTTAGTTAAACTTAAGCAAATGTACCGCTTCTTAAATAATTCAGTTCGAAAATATATTTTTATATACATTTTTGATGTTTTTGTAACTTTTGATTTTATCATTCATTGTAAGATAAAATTAATTCCATATTTATGATATATATGGTACATACTAAAATACTAAATTTAATTTAATGCGTTAATAATGTAACGTTTTGGAGAGTTGTATAAGAACATGCATCTGATTATGAAAGGAGAAGGGTTGTTTAAAAATTATTTTTAACTATTTTTAGTAGTCAAAGTAGAAAACACTTATGAAGTTTAGGTTAACGAAAGGATTAATGAAGTAAAATAATCATTTGATTGCAAAGTTTAACTTGACTGTGAAAGTTTATGCATAGTTTATGTTTTGAAACCAAAATAATTTAAATATCTGAACTAATTCAGTTGTGTTGAAGGTATTTTGTCCAGGATGCGATCATGCTTAGATGGAGCCTGGAAGAGAAGGGTTACTTTGGTTTAGTTTGGAGCGCTATGATATAATTTTTGCTACACGACAGCTAATGAGACCGGAACCTCTATTCTTATCCCTATTCTATCCCAAGCATTTTAATCTCTAAGTGTATAAGTCATCATTACTTAATTATTACTTCAAAAGAGTCAAATAATTAGTTTAATTTAAAATTCATACTATAATCGCTATCAACAATTAATACATTTTCACAAATAGAATTTTATCAAAAATGAGTACTCATTCAAAAGTTCATAAGTACGGAATCATTAACTATATTTCGCTCTTATTTTTATTATCCTCTTATCGAACTAAGTAATTGATCTTCTTACAGAATTGTCGATAGCGAGTTGCCAGACTATAATTTAATCATTCTATTATATTTTTTATGAAAAATTTGTTATCTCAGGAGTAGCCAACTCGAAACTCTCAGTGTGGTAAAGCAAGAAAAACTATTTCAGAGAAAAAGGATATTTATTCCGTGGTATTGGCTGGACGAGTTCCTACTTCATTCTCCTTGACAATTTAAGAATTTGAGAAAATCTCTGAAAAATCTGCCTCCGACAGCGTGCATCCACTTTTTGGTTAAAATTTCCTTCGTTAATCACTAGGGCACTTTAACCCTTTTATCCTGACTGTACTTATAAGTACCGCTTCAATCAAACACCTATATATTCCTAATAAAGCCGTTTTTATTGACGGTACTCACAAGGACATGAACGATGCAGTTCCTACAGAAGAAAAGAAATGACAGCTCCAATCAGGAATCCTTTTTATTCGTATAGTAGGGATTTTATAACTGGCGTGCTGCATTCGAAGGTCATTTTTTGGTAGCGTTGATACACGTGTTGTTTAATTGAGTAAATTTAGTGGTTTATTACCAGTTATTTGGTACTATTATTTCTCAAGACTTCTACACGTCGCAGGTAAGCATTTCATTTGTTTTATTCATAATTTAATGTTTTATTTTCTATCATAGAGTCAAAAATATATGTTGGTACTAGAAAGTACCAGCTACAAAATTAACTGCTAAAATACAGTAAAAATTAATTTTCTTTTTTCTATTAATATAATCCACTAAAACTTATTTAATGATGCAAAAATGCAGTAAGAAAGTTGATGCTAAATTAATTCAGGATATAAAGGGTTAAAGTAATTGGTTAAACTCTCGGCCTGAGGGCATGAACTGTAGCCCCTGTGGTCAGTAGAGGTTAAAAAAACGGAGAAAAGCGGAATTTCCTCCCTTTATCCTAGCTCTAACCCCTGAGAATTTTCTTGGGCCGTAATGAGGGCTTTTTGCTCTAAATTTACTTCGGTACCTTTATATGTATCAGATTGCAGGATGCGTTAAGATTGTATATTCCTAAAGGGGCTGTTTTCGGAGTTTTATACAAAATCTTCACATTTGTTTCCAGGTTTAATTTACTTTTTTCCGTGCATATATATGTGTGTGACCCCCAGACCAATATATAGAGGAGAAAACTGAAAATTATAAATATCATTATAATTACAGTTCATTATAATTACAGTTATCATTATAATTACAGTTATCATTATTATTCATTAGTTAATAATTGAAAAGTTAAACGTTTACGAATATATATAAATATAATAATAATAATCAATAAAGTAACCGAATGATATTATATTTATTATAATAAATGTTATATTTGATTCATATATAAATTACGGGAATCGATGTGTGATAAGGTCTTTAATCTGTTGAAATTTTTTCACGAGATTCTCCCACGATAAATCCGAGTATTTTTCAACCGGAAAAGAATTTCTAGACTCAATAGGTTACTTTTTCAACACGTGAATGTTGACTTGTGATAAAGCATTACCAATTCTTATTATTCTTCATGATTGATGCTTCTGCAACTTTTCTCTCCTCAGAATTCTAATGAAGAATGACGTCCAAGCTATACAACCAGGTGCTTTTGAAGGCCTTGATACTTTGCTTTGGTTGTAAGTATGAAATTTTGGTATAAACATATTGTTAAGAATTTTATTATCTTCTAATTGTTTAATATATTTTCCAGGCTTATGCAGAGTAACAAGCTCAAAGAACTAGATATGCAAGTACTGTTAGGTTTAAAATCCTTAGGAGTTTTGTAAGTATCATGGTGAACATGTTTCTTTTTTCAATATATTTATTAGTAAAGGGGGGATTGTTTCCTATACAGTTCACACAGAAACAGAAACAGAAACCATTTTCTCCACAAGACCAACTATTTGAGAAATGGGTTTGTGATGCATCGAAAAAGCAAGATGGGAAGAGCGCATTAGCTTTTATTTAAGTTTCAAACACAAAGGTACATTGAAGCACACTCAGAAGTTTCATCAAGAACACAGAATACCATAATTACCGTATTTTACTAGCGTATAACTCGAACCAAAATATTGACAGACAAATAATTTTCTAGAATCTAAACCAATTGTTACGCGAACCTAATGAATCAACATTCAACGCTCTATCATTGTGTTTCTAAAGAGGGTTCCATTTTCAAGGAAATCCTTTGTGTGTGTTATCGGTCGTCTTAGGTTATTCGGAGGGGGGGAAATTATGAGGGTTGAATTTGAAGACTTCATACATCATTCCCAGTATTTATGGGGTGTCATACGAAGAAATGCCTTATTTTATTTCACTTCATTATATGAAAATGTCTTTTATAAAACGTGAGATTAAGATGGAGAAGAGATCTAGTTACACTGCAGCATTTAAGTTGCAAATAGTGTCATAAAATGGAAACCGTGCTTTAAGTTGGAAATTTGGAGTTCTAAGTTAATAATTAGTTTTACTGGCACTAACTAAAAGTACTAGTAAAAAATTACTTCTATTATACTACACTATATTATTTCTTTCTTCACATATTACTTTTTTTACACTATCACTAGTATAAAGGAAGGAAGCCCAGTGGCGTTGGGGTAGCGCTTCGTGCTCCCACGACACAGGTCCGATGTTCGATCCCCGGACTGGGCAAGGTTGACTCAGCCTTTCATCGATTCAGCGAGTAGACAATCTGAGGATCAAGCAATCTTGAGAACTAGTCACTGGGGGTTCCGAGTAAGGTTGACCACCTAACCGGAACACATGCTTCGCACCACAGGGCCCTTGGTCTCGGAAACGGAGATTGGCTCTGGCCCCCTTGGGGCTGTTGCACCTAGGAGTATAAAATAAGGGAATATGAATGCAATATTAGATACAGCAAATCCTTCTATTGAATAATATATTTATCTTCATTTTTTTCTTTCTTCCTTAAATATTTGTTTTTATTGAAGGCGGAATTTGTGATTACAAAAAGCAGTAAAAGGTATTCCGTGTGTAACGCGCACCTTGAGTTTTTGTCCTAAATTTAAAAAAATAGGTATTATACTCGAGTAAATAAGTACATTAATACATAAATATCAACGCAATTGCCCTTCTCACTATAGATTTCAAGGTGTTTATAAACCCTTTGGGTTAATCGTGAGAATGTATCTATATCTGCTTCCAATTAATCTTCCAGAACACTCTTCTACAGAGAAACCCATGATAAGAAGTATATTTGAGCCCATGACACTATTTGTTCCGCAATACATTTTTGTAAAATTGAATTTTGTCCAATCGGAACATATTTGCAAAAATAGTTTTAGACAAGTATCGAATGATAAAATGTTACAAGTCACAATTGATTCAAATAAAATTGCTTCATATGTAACAGAATTTGTAAAGCTAGACAGAGTAAAAATATCGTTAAACGAAGGCGAAATTTATAATATAACGAAAGAACAGCCATCTCATATCTGAATATGTGTTATTGACAAAGAAAAACAATTTCTCTTCACAGGCATTTTACTGATTATATAAATGTATTTAGGTAACACACTATCTTGTCTTAATATAAAAATACTATAAATAAACAAGTGCATGTAGATGTATGTATATGGGTGTGTTAATTCATAATAATCATCTATTGTTTCCATTACGTTCTACGGCATTTAAATGGTTATTTATTGACTTAACCTTATACATATTCTTTATCATGTTTTGTAATACTTATAAATATGCATATAGAATTTCATTTTAAATCCCATAAGGGTCTTGACCCATTAACGGCCGAGTCAGTTCTACAAAATATGTTTTTCCAATTCATCTGGCAATACGGACAGATATATTAATCCTAAACATAGTTGTGAAGCGGTTATCTATTTAACACCACCCATGTAGCTTAAAGACTGCTACGGACTCGAGTAGTATCGCCCCCGCTGGGTCCTCATAATTTAGAAATAGGGTCCAAGCGGAAGAACACCCAGGCATGGTCTGCTACCTGCAGAACTCGTTTGAGTTTGGAGGGAGCAAGAATCTATGAGTCCAGTCGCCATTAATGTACACTGCGGATCTTTGGCCAGCTCAAGCCTCGAACTCCTAACTCTTCGGTTATGAGATCGACACCTTTGCCTATTGAGCTCCGGTGGATCCATTCTTCCGAATATGTATGGATGTATATATTATATGGGTTAGCCTATATTTGAGGGTGCCCATTGATTCTCCCTATTAGTTGTGATTATGATTGATCGCCAAGCTGAGCGATGTTGTTTTATTTATGGGAACATCTATAGTGTTTTTGGAAACCCAACCGTGATTCTGATTGGTTTAGATTTAGCGTTATTTTTGAATGTTCAAAGGTATATGTAATTTCAGAGGTCAGTTAGTTCTACGTTGGATGTTGGCTAGTAACGTTAATTTTGCTTCTGGTCGTGAAAATGACTTCTGTAAGTAAGATAAAACTTAAGTTTCTTTATGATTTAAATAACAATGGAAATAAAGCAGTGATTGATTGGTGCTTGAATGGTTTAATTAGTAATCGGTATAAATACCTTGTTTGTGTGAAAGATATGTGAACGTCACGTGTGTCGAACGTACAGATCTATCAGACGGCTTTGAATGGGTTTATCGTGTGAAATGTTGAAATGCTTACCACATAAAACGATTCATTAGAAAGGGATCGTGGTTTGAAGAGAGTCATTTGAGTATGATGGATAGTTTAATTTTTACTTGGATGTCCTGTTTGCACGGTGTTACGTGCAAACAAGATTGGCGTCAAACAAAAATCGCCAATTTCGCCAAGGGGCACCCTCAAATATATTTTTACCAATATATATGTATGATGTATGTAAGAGGCATTATAAATATATGTATGATGTGTGCAGTTTATTTTGAACTGCACATAATAAAACAAATTTTAACTTTAAACAAGTTTAAATATTACAGCCAGCTCCCATTAGGGTTCAGCTGGCATTTTAAACATCATTGTATGCCTTTTATTAAAAAAAGGGAAAAGAAAATCTTCTTGGTAAGAGATTTCTTTTGTGTCGCATATCCACACAGTACTGTAAAGGGAAGCTTCACAATAAATAAAGCTAATCGTCTTGATTTAGCCGATGCACCCAATGAAAAAGTAAACTTATGTGTGAGTTACCAAAAATCTTAAAATGTCAATCCAAATGACAAAATCAAAAATAAAAGCAGACACTCTATAATTTGGCAAAATATTTATATCACTGCCATGTACTTTACCTAAAAGGGAAACTCGTTCCAAAAAAAACAAAAATTTTCTGAAAACTAATTTTTAGCTGTCCCTATAAAGGGATGCTAAGCATTAATAGGTTAAATATATCGACCTTAAATATTTTCTATATGACAACTCCATATCAATTTTCTTTTAATTTCAGAGATTTAACAGAGAATAAGTTAACGAGGTTGGGTACATTTCCACATTTAGAAGCACTATTTTGGCTGTAAGTATAACAATACGTTATTTAGACTTTTATTAAATGTTGTATTTACTATTGAAAGTAAGGTAACATTTTACTTTCATGTCATAAGGAACTTGCTTCGTTCCGCTATGTGTTTTAAAGGGGAAATTTTTGTAGAATGCTGCTCCATTTATTTGAAACTGTTATAAACAAAATGCTGTTCATTTTATGTGTTTGCAAATGTGTTTTAATCTCTCGGCTTTTTAAATCATCTCCTTTGTTATCCTTTCCCTCTAACTCTAATACAAAATTTTTAAATAATCTTCCATGGAATTTCTCTCAAAGTTATTGCAATACTAGGATCTAAAACACTGAAAAAATTAAAAATTAAATACATACATTTTTTGTTAAAATTTGACAAAAATTGGAAAAAAAAAAGGATTTTTTCTTTACTCCAACATTTCTATCTAAAAAGATATGTAAAACAAACCGCTTTTACTTGTAAAAATGCAGACATATATCCATTATATATACATTGAACCTAAATATTTTCTAAAGTATATATGAGTTATTAGCCAGTCGAGTAATTTATAATAAAAATTCAAGATAAAAAATTTTTTAATATTGATGCCAATAACTCATCCCTAAATGAGTATAATTATAACTTTTTGTTTCAATGCACACATAAACTCATTAAAAACATGCAGGTAAAATTCTGGAAATTATTGTAGCATATATGATTGGCTAAAATCAGTTTTTCAGAAATTCAATTTAAAGATTTTATTGGATAAAAGGAAAAACGTATTTTATAATTTGATAAATATTCAGAAATATGCTGCAATAGTTGGTTTTTTTAATACGCTATAATGCTCTATTTACTACTTTTTTGCGCTTACAGTGAAAGTCCTGTCCTTTAACAGTGAAATTCCTATACCTTTTCGGCACATCCTATGATGATTAATTTGCTGCATCTCAACTTTTAACCCTCTGACTGTTCAGTTTGTAGACCACAATAGTTCAAAAATTGTGTTTTTTTTTTTTTTTTTTTTTTTTTTTTTTTTTTTAAGGATGATATAGTTTTTTATTATGAGAAACTAAGCTGTCAGAAAAAACAATTTCAGATGTTATCCCAAAAAAAATTTTTTAAATAAATTTCAATTGAATTACAGTTAATTTCTATGCATTACATATTATAAATACAATTCTATTATCTAATACAACCATATTTCTATTTATATAATTCTATTTATTACATAATTAAACGTCTAATACTGTATATAATTTATTCCACTGGTTAGATGGTGAAAAGGCGTGATTCGTTCCTCAATAATTCCTCAAAAACTTACATTTGCTCATCCCGCGATTTGAAAATCGTGAGATGAGCAAATTTTGCTACATTTGAGTTGCCCGTGGAAATCGCGGGATGAGCAGCCAGAGGATTAATGACTCTAGAAACAAACTTTAAACTATTTTCGAAAGCTAATGGTCTCATCTTTAAAACAGTGGAATTATATTTTTCAGTGTTTTTTCGTTATTTGAACTTGGTCGTTTGCCTTATGTGATTATAATAAAGCACAATCAAAACGCTCTCAATATAAAAGCTTCACTTATTATGCTTGATCACCACGCATTTTTTTCTCTTTTAGTTTTTATACCCTGTATGAACAGTTGAAAATACGTTAACATTCTGCCTTTCTTGTCATGAGGGACTCTTAAGTAGAGGTATAGAAAATTCCTTTAAACCAGCTTTAAACTTAACTTTTCTTCTCTATTTTTCTTTTACTTTTAAGACGAATTTGTTTTAACTAAAAATCGTTTTATGGGAAGTAGATAAAACTATTTTGCTTACGATAACTCTATCCAGAAAAAAATTCCCAGTACTCTCTAGGGGAATAGTAATAGTTATTAATGGTATAAAACGTGACAACAAGGCCAACATTAGTGAATCAAAAAGAATACGTAGCTTTAGTGTGATTATCGACATGAGAATTATCGATAATAACCATCACTCTTTTGACTTCAGAAGAATCATTACTGAGATCGAATCTGTATTTCATCTTTTTTACTCAATAGTAAAAATCTTGATGCTAATGCATTCTACATTAGCTCTGTGTAAGATATAATTAGCGAATTATAATAATTATCCTAATTTTACATTAGTTCTGTGAAAACTGCAGTTGATGAAATAATTTAAAGCTCCTAAATTAAATTAAAATTATCACTTCAATAATATAAA
Organism: Pardosa pseudoannulata; assembly: GCA_032207245.1. Taxonomy (NCBI): domain Eukaryota; kingdom Metazoa; phylum Arthropoda; class Arachnida; order Araneae; family Lycosidae; genus Pardosa; species Pardosa pseudoannulata. The sequence continues at coordinate 10,636,154 of CM063503.1, read as the reverse complement.
ATGAAACCAACAGAATAATATAATTTAAAATGACTATATAATGTACGACCAAGTGAAACAAAATGCGAACACTTTGTACGTACAATTATAAAATCATTGTTGTAATGTACTTACAACACAAACACCAGTGTTCGTTCTCAAAGGGGAAACACAGTAAAATATACGCTATGGAATTAAAGGAAAATACCTAATATTCAAACTAAAACATTTATTATGTACAATATTTACAAATTAATACATCACTTTCTTAGTTTTTAACATATTTGGTTTTCCTATTCATCAATAGTCTTGAAATAGTATTCCTTATCAAAAGATTATGAGACCAGGTAATAATTATGAATATTATTAAGTTTACCTCCAGTAATTACAGGGGAGCAGGCTGGGGCTATCAACAGGCTGGACGTCGGTGCAGGCGTACGGGTGTAAAGGACGTCGGTACTGGCGTAACGGCCGTTATTTTGCTGGACGTCTATGCTGGCGTCGATCATACGCATGCGGGTTCGGGAATAGATTGCTGGCCCGGGCTTGCTCACGGGATCTGGATGTCCAGCAACTCTTGACATCGACTCCTTTTTCCAACTTTCTTTCACAACTTTTCACCTCGGTTCAACGCCCCTTTTTTTCTCCTTGCCAATCACTTGTTGGTGAAACTTTCCCACAGATGATGCAGGTGAGCTCACTAAAATGGCCCCTTTGGTGAAAGTTGACATTATTGCTTAGCCCCTGCCCCCATATCTCTCGGCTACATCTCTGTCTGGGCTTGATCATTACACCTGTGCCACTCCGTGATCTATAACTTCTCCGCAGGAGTCCCTACTACAACTCGAAGTCAACAGCTGCACTAAATTCTTCTTAGAAATGTATTCCACAGCTGTGTATGCACGTGCTGACCATCGTGGGAAAGTACATCGGTACAATCATAATGTTTAGAGGTTATCTAGAGATGAATAAATAATTTGAGATTTTTCAGCTATAATGGTTTGATTTGATTTAGATCTTTTAAATGAGTAGATATAATGGATTACTAAATTATTATCATTTAAATGGAAGCTATAATTTTTTAACTATTTTCCACTCTTTAACTGAGTTTACTATATTTGCAATTATGTTTGATATTCACCTTGAAAGGAACTAGGAAATTCCTACCTTTGCCATGTTAAATCTACTAACTTTATCTAGACTTTTCTCAGAAACTATTAAAGATACAAATATGAATTTTTTATCCAGTAGATAAAAACATGCATTTTAATTTATTTCAATTCTACGGAGAAACTTTGTTTTTATTAAATGTTTTAACTGTATATCACATTTAAAACTTAATTCCCGAGATATTTTTTCTTAATAAAATAAAAGGTTTTAGATAAATTTTCAAACCCCAGTCATAAAATGTTAAACATTATGCAACAACTGTATCATAGACATGCCAAGTCTCTGTAATTTATACATACTGAGAAATGGTACATGAACTTGTTAAATCCCGGTTTTGAGAAAAACAGAAATAATAATTTTACATAATATATTAATTAATATAATCCTGTTTTGTAAATGCTTTGTCTGTAATACCTATACATCTTTTAAATATTATGCTAGCTGTCAAGTGACTAAAAAATAATGTAAAATTGCCAATCTTCTGTTAATTTGTTTGACAAGTGTAATACATCATTAGAAAAATTGCATTTTGTTACACTTAATGTAATCATAGAATAAAGTAAGATTTTTTTAATCCGTTTTTATGTTCCTGGCCCCTTTAAGCCATGCTACTAACATGATTCTTAATAATAGATTTTTAATTGTGCAGTTTTTCTTCTTGAAGAGTGGATAAATTACTAGATATTTGAATAACTTTGATAAAAAAAAATCATATACACATCTCTGCGAAAATTTGGTGAAATATTTTGTATTTATATTCAAATTTTATGCAGGCCTATTCGTTGCTTGCTATTGTTTATTAGATAAAATTTATATTATGACTGCATTTTAAGTATAATAGGTTACTATGTAAAATGTAATTTTGCTATAGTAGTATATGGTACTATTAACAACTTACACATTTTCTCTTTTACAGAGGACTGGGTAAAAATAATATTAAAAGAATAGAGAAAAACACTTTTAAAAATCTTACTTCCTTGGAGGTGTTGTAAGTATTTTTTGTGCTTATCTATTAACATTTCAAGTAAACTGACTATCTATACAGGGCTTAAAAACGCTTATGAATAATAAGAAAAAGCTTTTTTCCATTTTTTCGTTATCTGTTAAAAGTAATTACTTTCTAAAGTCTATAAAAAATTTACAAAATTTTATCAGTCAATAGTATGTGTTATGTTCAAAAAGATAATCTAATACTTTTATTTTTTTAAATGTCACAATAATTTCTTGCAGTTAAAAAATTAAAATAAATTAGTTTCATAAAAAGGGTACTAATACTTTTTTGCAAGTTACTTTAAGCCTTTCAATCTCAATAACCTCGGATTGAAAAATATTTTCTTGAGTTCAAGAATATATCATATCAGACATGTAAATTAGAGTTTAAAGCATAAAAATATATTCGTAAAAACAGTTTATTTAATTATTTTTTCTTTCTACAAAAAGAAGGTACTTTTTTCATATTATAAATTTGCTCAACTATTTTTACTAAAAGAAATTAAATCTATTTTTCTAAAAGACCTACTTTTAAAGAGTCATTTCAATTTTTTTTTAATTTAATGATTTAAAAATTAGTTTCCGTAATAATTATGCGCTTATTATCAAGTGAGTAATAAAATTTTGAAGTGGAAAGTGACCATAGTACCACCATTTGACAAGGAATCTATAAGCAAATTGTATCAACTGTAGTATTGCAGGATAGCATCTATCAAAATAATATTTTTTACCAAATCTTAGTTAAAATGAAGCTATTTTTTGTGTATATTATAGCTATGCAACACGATGATATAAAGCTTAAATTACATTCCAAAAGTAAAGCATTTAAATTTGTACATATCACAATAATTACGATTACCAATTAACAATAATTGCATTTACTTAAATCACAAACTTTTGAATAAAAGTTTTAACCATCACTGAAAAAAAATATGACAGTATTAGTAATAAATAATAAAACTTACTAAAGGGATACCAAACGCTCGTAAAAATTAATAAGTCAAAGCGCATAAGAATGTATTCAGATGATCAATATTAATCTATAATTTCTTAATCTGTAATTCAGGATAAATTAAACATCATGCAAAATATTGCTTTGAAACGAATGGAGGACATTTCTCTGCTATCATTTGAACTACATTTTTGCATCACTAAATTATATAAATGTCATTTATATAATTTAGTGATCAACATTTGCAATTATGTAAGAAACGCTTTGTTTCTTATCCATAACTGAAATCAGACACAATCAGTTTTGAACTAATTACTAGTTCTTTAGGCACTTTCAGTTCTTATGTAGAGGCAGTTTCACTTAATGCTCCTCGACCTGATGGTGAACTCTTATTTTAATTGCAAATAATGAGAAATCGTGTGTTACTGTAATGCTTTTTCAGCAAGTTTAATATATGCTACAGCTTTGCAACTTTTTTTAAATAAATTTTTGTTGCACAGAGAGCATAACATTTAAGCATTACGTCATATTAATAGGAGTTTCGCGAATAAAAATCCCATTTATCGAATCAAGGTAGTTAATTTTCCCAGGTTTTAGCAATACAGTTAATTTATGAGTCGTATAAATTTTTCGATCGATACATCTATATTTATAAACATTTTTTAATATAAATTAATTTTTCAATGTATAATAATTTTAATTATAAAAATATATTTAATCATGTAACTGTCTCTATTTTAATCTTTTTTGATTGGGAAATGAAACAGAAAATTAAAAGTTCAAAGGTGTCCAGCTTCATGTAAATGTTCGACATATAATTCTAATGAGAGCATATTAACTTAACGATAAAACTCGGTTAAAAAACTACAGTCACAGATAATAAAAATAATAATTAAATTTTAAAAACGTTATGCACTGACCTAAATAAAACGAAGCAAATTAAATTCTTAATTCATTCAATAGCTATTAATAATATGTGTTCGTATTTAATTAATTAATACCATCAGTATTTTTATACAGTAAGGATGGAATTGCGAGATAACATTAGTTATATTTATGCAATTAGATATTGTTAAACATTGTTTGAATTTAATTTTTTTATTCATCTTGAATTTCCTTAATGAAGTAAATTTTTATATTTCAAACAACGAAAAAAAGTATTTTATGAGTTCTTTATTTGTGACATTATTGCGCATTAAACGTGTGTATTAATTGTTATTATTGTCTTACTAATTTCTTTTCTAACGCTATTTTTAACAGAATACTTAAAAATAACCAAATTGAAGACATTGAAGAAACGGCATTTTCTACTCTGGTAAAGCTAATAGAGCTGTAAGTCTTTCCACTTATATTATAAATTAAAGTATTGCTTATATTTATTTTATTGTTATTTGCATTATCTACGTAGTATTAATTTAATGCATCTTATTATAAAATAGTAATCAAATTTAAGCAAACAAATTGCAAAAGAAAGTAATATTTACTTTACATTCATATTTGAGTTTATGAGTATCAAAGGCAACATATGTAATAATTATATTAATACATAAAAAATCAGAAAAAATTCCACTGTTCCTATCCTTTCAACTAAAAGCTATATCAATGTATGCAAAAAACGTCATTTTTCTCTTATTTTCATCAAACCTGTATTCATATTTTATGTTTCTCACACATGTGTTCACTTGCATAAGAAGTACGATAAGATAGCCTTTGATTTGAGATGTGAACATTAAACTATTATTTATATTATATTAAAGCATAATAATGAAAATATAAAATTTTAAAATTAATTTCTTTTTAAATTTGATATCAGTTTTTTTTAATGTTTGTTTTTATCAAATAAACGTTAATTGTTTAAAATTCAAAATGCAAGTACTAGATAATAGACAATTTATTCCTCAAGCACATAACTCAAAAAAATAATTAAGGAAATTTTACTGAAGAAATTTCCCGTGTGTATAATATGTGAGTGTATGAACTAAAGAAATTAATGATTCGTGCGTTGACCTTTAAAATTTAAAGGCATAAATATATTAAATAAAATTACCTAAGGAAAAACCATCTTTAGATTTTTTGCATTTCTTTCACTATTAAAAACTCAAAGAAAATGTAACAATAAAGGTACAAATGTAAATAAATGTGCAATTTCATATTTAAACTTTAAAACTAAGGTGTAGTTTAAAATGTATAAAAAAATATTCTGGAGTTACTATTCCTTTAATGTATGAATGACTTTCAATGTATTTGTATCCTTTTAATATAAAAATAATTTTTAATGAAGGTATAGATATGGCAAAATAAATAAAATCTAATTATTAAATACCTTCATGATAAATAATGTCAATCATCTGTTCTTGCCTGTAATGTATCATCGTTCCCTTAGCTTGTAAGCGTTCCGTCTTAGCAGCACTCTCACTCCGTAAGGTGAGGTTTCTAATATTATAATACTATTCTAAAATTACCTAGATTCAATGTCTGTCCCATTCATTTTAGTTACCAAAAATGTGAATTTTAAATGCTAAGATATGGGGAAGAAACGTCTTCATTTGTATCTGGGACACACAATTTTATTTCTAAGCTATTTGCAGTGTTGTTTTCTGATAGGAAAAAAATATTTTTATTCTTAGTAAAAGATATTTTTTCAATTTTTTAATAATTTTTTTTTTAATATTTTTGAAGAAGTGCATTATAATTTGTGTAAAAATTTATTACATTTCTATTTCCTTTCTATGAGCTAGAGATAGCTTAAGAAAGTGTACACTCAAGAACCAAAACATATGACCACCTGTCAATAACGAGTTTGCCCACCTTTGGCGCGAAACACAGCTTCAACCCGCCTTGGCATGGATGCCACAAGCCCTTGGTAGATGGCCGGAGGCAGATTGTAGCAGATGTTTAAGCAACGGTTACGCAAATTCGAGATATTACGAAATGGTGGCCTTTGAACTCTGAGCTGCCTTTCTATGACATCCTAAATGTGTTCTATCGGATTGAGATCCGGTGAGTTAGGCGGCCAGGACATTAACTGACGTTTGCTGCGTAGCCCAATATCCAAAACTGTCTGCTGAACAGTGTGTTCCGATACTATTCTACTTGGCCCTGCATTGTATTGGGTTGTCATCTGAGACACTGTCTGGCTGCGGTTTTGCTTCACCATGCAAGACAGTCTCCTACGACCTTTTTTTTTGATAGCGTGTTGACGTCCAACACCATGTCATCTACTGCTGGTTTCACCGTCATTCATCCACTTTGCATAAGTACTAACAACTGTATATTGCGAACAACCCACGAATTGTGCAGTTTCGGAAATACTTGTTCCGATCCTTCGAGCCATTACAATCTGCCTTTTATCAATTCGCTTAGATCCCCAGCCTTTCCCAACACACAGAAATAAGTGCAAGAATGGTTCTTCAGACTCTGCAGTAGCAGTTAAATACCACTTCCACCTGATCACTTGCCTTCACCGTCATCCAGGAGAGTTCATTGCAATATGTAGGGGTGGTCATAATGTTTTGGCTCTTGAGTGTATATTCTATTATATTACAATATAAATATCTAATATCACTCTAACTCTTTTTTTAATTACGAAGATAATTTTCTTTCGATTTATACAATGAGCACCGCTAAGTTCACTTTGACTGTAAATGTTGCTTCTTCTCAGCACTTTCAAACCGTAAGGCGAGACGTATTACACTATTCCTCAATTATTTTGATTAAATGATTTCCGCAAAGGTTTTAATTACGAGAAATAGGAATTTCAAAATGGTAAGGTAAGTGGAGAAAGAAGTCACCAGTTGTTTCTGGGGAGTACAATTTTATTTCTATTCTATGAGCAGTGTTATTTTCTGATAGAAAAAAATATTTTTCTTTTTAATAAAAGGTTTTTTTTTTCATTTTTTCAAATAAAAGCTTCTTTAAATATTTTTGCATAAGTGAATTACTTTTTGTATATAAGTTTATTACGTTATTTTTCCGTAATTATTTTGCTTAAATGACTTTCACAAAAATTTTATTTACTGTATATAGGAATTTTAAAATGTTAATATGTATGTAAAAATTCTTCAGGTGTTTCTGTGATGCACAATTTTGTTTCTATGCTCTAAATGGCGTTATTTTCTAATAGGAAAAACATTTTTTTACTTTTTAATTCCTATTTTCAATAAAACCTTCTTTTAAAAAATATTTTTGAATCCGTTTATTACATCTTGAATTTGTATATTCAGTTTTGACATGGATCTACATATTTTGATAGTTTCATATACATAATTTCCCTCCATAATTTAAAAGGAATATTATCTGCATAAATTCATGTTACATCAATTAATATTTCATATAAGTATCGGTAGGATAGAAAACATACTTTTACAAATCTAATAATGTCGTTTCTATATTTAAATAAAATCTGTATAAAAAAGAACATTTTGTTATGTTCTTTTTATGAATAATTATTCATATATTTTATTATAAACTATTCATATAATTTATAATGTGTTTTTTCAATTTCTTTTCATTCTGAAGTGACATCTCTCACAATCGTCTTACATCTTTGAAGCCGAAGTTATTTTCTAATTTAAAGAATCTCAGTAAACTGTAAGTATTTTACCGTATAAACGAGTGTTATACAAAGTGATAATAAATTTTATTATATGTGTATTTGAGTGTGTGGTGTTTGATTGTTGGCGGAACTGAAAGAGGGTGGTATTAACAGCGCAATAAAAACATTAAAGGTGCAGCCTTTTCAAAGGCTTGCATCATTCTCAGAAAACCTCCCACATGGTCCGGTATAGTTATCTGTGCGAGTTTGCAACAGTCTTGTTTCGTATTGTTACCGGCCATTGTGAAAATCGAGTTGTAGGTGTTTTATTTACTCTTTGGTTTTAAGTACACAGAATTTATTGTATGTCTAGGGATACTCTTTCTTAAAGATGTAAGTTGATATTCGTTTTAGCTCTATCATATCAAATTGTAAGGGAAGATAATTAAATGAAGAAAGTTGAATTTAATGTGGAGTGGGAGTTAGATTTTTTTCCTTTACTTCTGTGAAAAATGAAGTAGCGTTGTGAGATGCAGTTTTAACTACAGTCGAACACGTTTATAACGAACTCGGATTTAATGAGAACTCGAATTTACCGAGGGAAGCGAGAATAGTTGGTTGGATCAATGTTAAATCTATGGAACAGAAGTCGCTTTTAACGAGCAAGACCTGGATTTAGCGAGTAATATTTTTCTGTCTTGCAATCTTTTTTCTCATCTTTCTAGTCTTTCTGTCTTATCTTTTTTTTTCTTCTCCGCGGTTTAATACTTTTGTAGGAAACATTCCTTCAGCATTCCAGTGTCAATAGGGGTGGGGGGTTTTCACAAATCTGGTGCAATTTAATTTTTGCCTCCAAATTCTACATCTGTAGCGCAACTAGAAATTTGTCGCTGGTTGGGAGGGGGGTAATTGTCATTAAATTAAGAAAAGTATTTAATTAAACTAATTAATGTAATTAAAGTAGGTAAGCAATAATTGAATTTTAAGTAAACTCAATCATTTGACCTCCCAAGACCTCCCCCTTCTGGTTGCACGCCTGCCTTAAGGACCCGTTTATTACGAGCACTCGGATTTAACGAGTAAATGTTATGGTCCCTTTGTGCTCGTTATAAACGAGTTCGACTGTATTTTGAAAAAGGCAAATGCAAATATATACTATTTGATTTTTAAAGAACATAAATATTTTCTTTTAGAAGGTGAATCTTGACAAGTTCCACTTAAAAAAATGAGAAGTAGAAAGTATTATTAGGCGTCTTTTAATGCTTACAAAAGCATTTCCTTATTTCTGCTTGAAAAAAGCTGGAAATACAGCTTCACTTTATTTTACTTGCAAAATAAAAGTAGACTATATACTTGGAAAAAGAAAACATATATAGATATATCAACTTATATTGCCTCCTTTATTACTGCCTAATTTATCTATAACGTCTTATATGGTATCTCCATCCCTGGTCTACATGTTTGCCTATTTTTCAGTTCCCTATAATTTTTAAATTCTCTTTTTATAAGTTTCTGGTTAATATGTATTTCGAAAAGTATGATAAATATACATTTTCTAGGAAAAAAAAGATAATCAGATATTTTTTCTGATTATCTTTTCTTCCAAGCTCCTAGCATTAAGCCAATGAGTTTTATTACTTTTCTTTTCTTCTACTTTTATTGGTTGACTGATTCAGTCAATAACATAAAGCATTATCAACATAACAGTATCGATTATTGTTGGATATGATTAGAAAAACAGGACGAATGGGTTTCGAAAGCAATTAGAGTAAAATGTAAACATCTTTTTTTATATGTTCATTTATTTAATGCTTCTCAAGATTCAAAAACATTTTAGATACATTTGAAATTACGCTTATAATTAAGAGAGAAAATCTTTGAAGTGTGTCACAGAACACCCTTTAAAATAAATATTCTTCAATAATTCTTAAGTATCAAGTTAAAAGAATATCGCTTTAAGTATGAAACTGACTTTTTGTAGAAATTAAAAATTTCAGAAGGTGCAGTTTCTGTTAAATATCCTTTTAACACTTATGCTACTAATTTTAAAAATAAAGTATTACCCTGACTACATCTTTAGAGGAATAAATATATTCTAAAAATACATATTGTTTATTTGTATTTCTTTTTTGTAGTGTAGATTTTAAATTGTTGCCTAAGTCATATATGTCTCAATGGAAATACTAGTAATACCTATTTGTCCCAGGCCACAAAGATTAAATTTTCGGGCATGTAAATTGATTATTATTAACTTGGAGGTAGATATTTTTATTCACTTGTAATAACTAACAAATTTTATTGTAACTCACCAATCGATCAAAATCAACGAAAACAGGTGTGTACAATGAAATATTCGATTAAACAAAGAGTTTGGTAGGGGGGAAACAGAGGGTGCCATCTACTTGACCACAGATTAAATATTCACAACTGTTTTTGACTCCCAAATTCTGCATGAATGCTCGTAGGCATTTGAAACCGACTTAAAGTAGTAGGTCCCCGTCTCATTAGACCTAATGTAAGAAAAATATAGACCGTAGCTCTGACCGTAGCTATAGACCGTAACTAAAAAAAAAATTATGGATGGGATACTTTGAGCTCCTGTGTGGTATTTGCTCCAATAGTAATTTTTCAAATCTCAGTGGGACGTATATATCCCGTTAGTAGATAAGGGTTGAGAGAACAAGACTATACCACACAGACACAGTAGAAATTTCTCATTTTTATGTTTTTTGCCATATGGATCACATAAATTTTTATTGTACATTTTCTGAATTGTGGACAGTGTATAAAAATGTTCCTTTTTTTTCTAGAAATTTAGAATTTAACTTAATAGCATCATTTCCTTCAACAATATTCCAAGGACTGCGTTCGCTCAAATCTTTGTAAGTATACTTTCAATTTCATCTTGCTAATTCAGTTTTTCTAAAGTACTTCATTTATTCTTGGTTCTTTTCTTCTTCCTTTCGTAGAGATCTACAGGGATTAGAGATCAACAACATAGACATTAATCTATTCCATTCTTTAACAAGCCTTGAATTTATGTAAGTATGAGATTTGTGTAATTTGTTTTATAAAACTGTGTAATGGATGATGTGATCATAGACTGATCAGTACTAAACAATACTCAAATTTCAAAATATAGCATTTATGTATATTTTTAAGGTAGAATCCAATTTTAGAAAGTCAGTTGACTCTTTGTCGATTTGTATAAATAATCACCAAAACTACTCCAAGTTATGTTGCGTTCAGTTTGTAAAACACGATTTTGTAGTGTATTATGAAATAAAAGGTAAGAGATCTTGCAAAGAAAAAGAAAAAGACAAATTTAATTATAAGATAACTTGGTACTGTTTAAGTGATCACATTACATCGCACATAACTCGCACATAACATAATAGATACTTTAAAAACAAATAAAAATATTTCAATAATCTAAAAATAAAGAATTATTTCAATAATTAAAAAGTAAAACATATCAAGTTAGCATAACTGCAAGTGTCTAGAATTTGGGGATAATCGCCAAGGATTTTTCATATTCCCGTATACTTGGATTCAGCAAAATAATTTGTTTTAAACTATCACTGAATTCTTAATGTGGTTTTAAAATATCACTGATCTATTCTTAATATTGCCTTAAAATATCCCTTTAGGTTTTTAGCTTTACAATTTTTAAAATTTATGATAACTGAAACTAATTTAAGTTTTAAAATATGATGTGATCAAGACTGACCATATAAAACGAGAAATCCACGAGAAAATTGCGCCATTCACGCCGACCACACGAAATGAAAAAAATTCACTAGCTTTTCCAGACATTTTTCTGTTATTCCCAATCCTGTCCATATTTTAAATTAATTCTAGAAAAATTAAGCAAAACTAAATTTTTTTCCAATTAAAACCCAAACGCATGCGAAAAACTAGTTTTTCATCAAATACTGACTTTACTGACTAAATTCTAAAACTACTGGCTAATACTGACAGATCTGAAAAGTACTGATTTTTACTGACTTTACTGCCCATTTTTCATTTCTGGTATATGACTATGACCAAAGATTGCGGAGAAACCAGTTGAGGACTTTATTATACACCCTATATAATTTCAGCAGAAATAACTACTGAAAAGTTAGTTTGTGATCTAATTTTTTTTTCCTTTTCAGATATATTTTCTTCGGTTTCCTATTCATTTTCCTTTGTACAGTATTAGACAAATAGCAAATTAGACAACTGATTTCGAAAAAAATTCTCTGAGATTATTTGGATTGAAATTATCTTGCGTTTATTTACTGGCTGTAAGCAAAATATAGAAATTAGATCTTATTGAAAACTTTTAAAAATGCAGAAAATAAAACTGTGAATTTAGGAGGTTACATAACTGTGGCACGGCTCAAAGGAAACGAAAAAAAGACATCGTAATATTATTTCAAAAAATTAAAAGAATATTCTACAGAGAGCAATTAACTTACATTTTGAGGTAGGCTAAATGCTGCAAGTTAAACTTAGCAAGTCTTAGGAGTGTTCAAAGTAATTCCTTTCAACATAAGTTCATTTTTGTAGGCAAAATTTTCCAAAGTTTAACAGTCTCAAACCATCCATATCTTGGAATCAATGCAAAATATGCTTTTATAGCCTTATCAATCTCATCTTTCTGTCACATTTATGTGTTTTTTCAGAAATAACTACTGAAAAGTTAGTTTGTGATCTAATTTTTTTTTCTTTTTAGATACTTCAAAAAATTTTTGTACTGCAGTTATGCCCCATATGTTCGAATATGTGTTCCTAAAACTGATGGTTTATCATCAACGGAACATTTACTTGTTTGGCCAGCTCTGCGTATGTCTGTATGGTTCGTAGCTCTGATGACAAGTGCCGGAAACACTGTAGTGTTAACATGGCGAGTCTTGTCAAGAAAAGAAGACAGAGTTTTGTCTTTATTTATTAAAAATCTTGCATGTAAGTTCAGAAAGTAAAATTTAATTGTGTGCAATGATTAAAAATATTTTTTAAAAATAGGTATGTCTGAGAAGGGCTCTTCATTTTGCCTAAAAATTAATAGAATTAATAAAATTGGGTATTAATAGAAAATATACTGCTTTTTATATTTTATTTATAGTGCCAGAGTATATAATCAAATTTTAAACTACAATAAATGCAGTATGTATAATTAAAATAATAAAGTTATTTTTTGTAATATTACTTAATTCAACAACTTTGAAAATATTTTGAGGGTATTCATATGTATAGTATGTTCTTTGACAGAAGATTTTCCTGGCATTATTCAATGTTGAAATTAATATAAAGGAGAATTTATGAATCTAATCACGTTAATATAATTATTAATCTTAACAAAAACTTTTGAAGTTGAGCATTGATGAAATGCTATTTAATGTTAATCCACAGTCTTCCAGCTTTGAAAACTGCATAATTAGATAATCTAATTTTCTATCCTGTTTGATCCTCTTTTTATTTGAAATTCAATTCTTTCTTCCTAACGTTGTTTCCGTATGAATAAATAATTATAATTCTTCTAAATTAGTCATATAAATACCTGATAAATCCATAATCATAGAAGGTCCCTTTATACTTATATGTGCTTATACCCCTTTATATGTATTAATAATCACATTACGCTTGGGAACATTTCGAGAAGGATTAAATTTGTCTTCTAATGAAGATATCTTGAATCGTTATCTTACGCGTATGTGCGTATTAATATTTTTCATTTCTCTAACGAATGTGTTATATCTAGTTGTAAGAATTTTAGAATTGTAGTATAATTTACACTATCTTTGGCTCTCCTAGAAATTGACTCTGCAAAGAATACTATCAAAGTTTTAGAAACCATTTGTAGTTTTTAAGGGTATTCACTACCCATAAGTATTTAAAGATATCCGTTTTACAGAACAAAAGCGTGGTTACTTTTGTATGATGAAAACTAACTCTTGAGAAGAAAAAAAAACTGTATTGTAATTCGTTATGTGGTAAAATACAACAAATCAAAACTTACTAAAATATGCTCTTTGATCTCGTTTAAGAGTAATGAAACACTTTTTAATGCCATAAAATTCCTTGTCAAAGATTTTACTATTATTCATATTATTTTAGCAAAATGTGAATCATATTGGAACTCCAATTTTGATACAATTCAAACTTCAATGTCTTTATAGTTAAGCATAATTTTGGATATATTTTTCTCATGAATTTCTGGACTTTGCAGTTGCAGATTTATTGATGGGCATATACCTCATAGCTGTTGGAGCAAAAGATGTCTCATTTAGAGACGAATATAACAAGTATGCCCACGCATGGATGTCCAGTTGGCATTGTACAGCTTGTGGAGTTATTGCTATGGTGTCTAGTGAAGTATCAGTTCTGATTTTATCTCTGATTACTCTCGAAAGGTAAGCAAAAAATGTTTCTCCATTTCAAACACTTTATCGTCGTTACTAGTAGAAATGCTTAACTATTTGCAGTGCTTATTTATTCAATTTATTAAATGTTAGTTTACCTCGGGACGGCTCTTTTGTTTTACTACTGCTTATGTTCAAGATACAAGAGCTTAAATGTTAAACTTATTTTTCTTTAAAGATAAATAAGTTATTCATACAAGTATTTGAGTTTTATAATTAATACTTTTTGTTTCTATTTGATAAACATCATATCTCGGAAATCATTGGGCTTAAAACTGTTGTATATATATTAGTTTTTGCTTGTTTTGCAATAAAATTTCCTTTTATAGCTAAATCTCCTTAAAGTCATTATCCAATTCCTTATCTTATCTTACCTATAGATTACAGAATGATACCTATGCAATTAAGAGTTAAAAACTTCAAAAAAAAAAAAAGGTTCATGGTACATTAAGATACATTATGGTATATCTTGTTTTTACTTTAACTGTAAAATGCTGAGAAATATAAGAGTAAATATAAAACTATATTAAAATTGTTACACTTATAATCATATTGTATTTCCTGAAAATAATGCATCAGACTTTTTTTCTTTGCGAAATGGAATAAAAATACAATAAAACCTAAAAATAAGTTCAAAGTACACACAGGTTCCCCTATATTTTAAAGAGGGAAAATTGTCCTATTTAATTATACATGTTTTCTTTTATAGGTACCATTGTATACGAACAAATGTCCGGATAGTTACGCTTGCTGGTGCACGATACTGTTTGGCTGCAGTATGGCTGGCTGGTTTTATACTGGCTGTAATTCCGGTGCTCAAATATTCACAGGAACAAGGCTTTTACTCTAGCAACGGACTGTGTTTTCCTTTACATATCGATGATCCATTCTTACTTGGATGGCAGTATTCTGCATTCGTTTTCTTTGGAATAAATTTTTCAGCTGTAAGTCACCATACAAATTCTTAAATTCACTGAAGAAATTTGATTAATGTATTCAACACTCTTATTTTTACCTATTTTAATCTATATTAAACAGTTTTGACACCCATAAAAAGGGACAATGTTTCAGAGAAGAAATGCGACAATTCAATAAATTTTTTTATTGATATTTGTAATATTTATATAAAATTTGTTAAATAAAAGAAATGTGAGACTTCAATTACTAAAACAACTATTTTTGTCAACACGCTATTGTACTTATTATAAATTTTAATAAAGTATTTGAACTGTAATAATTTTTAGACTCTAGAACATGGATGTAAGTTTAGCTCAATTTCCAAAGTTATTAATTTATGACCCATAAGAACAAGAAAGACATTGCTTTCAAAGAAATAATGTTCCGAGTGTTATAGTCCTGGAATTAATTTAGCAACTCCAGAAACCCATGAAGGGAACTAATAACATGCTAATAACTCCCATTTTGAGTCACTAGTTACTAGTGGCTCAAAATGGGAAATATGTATAACAAAAATCATATTAAAAAATTGCATTGAATATTTTCCAGTGCAGATTTATAATAGATACTCTTCTACTGCAACGCTAATTGTTGTAGATCAAATTTAAAATTTTATAAATAAAAATCATTAGTTAAATCAATATAATTGGATCATAAAAGTTTGTATAAAATACTTTATAAGAACTAATAATACAAATAATTGTTTTAATGTTTTTTCAGGTGATATTGATAATTGTTTTGTATGTCAGAATGTTTTTCATCATCAAAAGGGATCGCAAATCTGCGCGCCCAGTCATCTTAAAGAAACATGAAGATGCTGTACTAGCATTGAGATTCTTTTTCATCGTTCTCACAGATTGTTTGTGTTGGATTCCCATCGTATTGATCAAATTATTAGCCCTTGTTGGGGTCGCAATCTCTCGTAAGAATTATTTTCTAATGATTTTTAAAGAAAATGTCTTAATTGTTAATTATCTATATATGTTATATGTATTATGTTGTACTCATATTTTGCAGTACTTATTGAATTTTACTTTTTTATAATATGCCGTAGTAGAATACTTGCTGTCTAAACTGATAGGAATATATGCAACCACTCCTAAATTAAAGTTTTTCACATCCACTTGTAATTATAATTCAACCTAATACAGTACACTCCCGAGTACCCGAATCGTGACTACCCGACCTAGTTTTTTTCCCCTTCTAAATCGTACTTAAATGAGGAGGGCAAGGCGTTGGATTGTAACATTACCAAGGCATTTTAAGCGAGCGTCTGCTACTACCCTCCTACTTGTTATGTGTATAATACAAGTTGTGACAGGAAAAGAGCAGTGTTCTCCTCGTTATTCACTGTTGCATCAGAGTGTAATGGACCTCAATTGTTGCCGCTGTTCCTGATTATAGCTGCACAGTATGTATAGTATTTGTAAATTGTTTCTTGGGTTATTCTTGGTGTTTACTTAAGTGTACCACAGTGAAGATTTGAAAACGGGTGATACACGAAAATAAGTTGTAACGATTGTGGAGTTGAAATTACGTGTTATACAGTAACTAGACTCTGGTGTAACAGCAAAAATTATAGCTCCGGATTTAGAATAGGAAAAAGTACAGTGGAGGAATGGAAAAAAATCGATCAGAAATTGAAAAGTGGTGTATTCCACAAGCTAGTGGAAAGGAAAAAAGTAAGAAAAACGATGCTAAAAAAGATAACAAGGTTTTGTTTTTACAGGAAATTGGATAAGCTTTATTTTTATGGCATGAATACTTCAGAAAAAAAGAAGTACCTATAACTGGGCCAATATTGCAAGAAAAAACTGTGTAATTTAAGTGACAAGATTCAGAGTTCATTGCCACGAATAGATGGTTAGATTGCTGGAAAAAACGATTCGGCATTCGAAAGATTATAGAATCATTATCTGCCATTAAAGAGGTGTAAATCTGTGTTCAAAAATCATCCTTTCAAGCTTATAGAAAAAGATAGAATTTCTGGGGAGTAGTTATACAATTGCGATGTGACAGGTTTAAATTATAAGATGCTCCTTGCAAAAAAAAAAAAACATATTAAAAAAAAAGACGCCACTGCACCAGGATACAAAAAAAAAGAATGGAATGAGTCACCATTTTAACTTGAAGCAATGCAACCGGCAATCACAAGTTTAAGTTGGTGTTAATAGAAAAATCTAAGAAACCTAGAGCTTTTAAAAAACAAAGATTCTGGGATCACTACCCGTATTTACACACATAAAAAAGCACGGAGACATTCAAAAATTTTTAAAACCTGGATTTAAAAGGAATTTGTACCAATTGTAAAAAACATCTAAAAAGCAACATTTTGTCAAGAAACTCTCTATTAATTCTTGACAATGCACCTTTACATCCGACCACTGATGAACTCGCAGGTGGGGACAACAAAGTTTTGTTTTTACAGCCTAATATTACAGCTGTTTGTCACTCCGTGGGGCAGGGAGTCCTTGAACAGCTAAAGAAAGAATATTTCCGGCATTTCCTCTGTTCATTGATATCAGAGATAGATAATAATAAATACTACATAACCACTCTGAAAAAAATTAGCATGCTAGATATCATAAGGTGGTAGTCGGAAGCATGGGAATAGATTCCAAATTTATCACTTTTAAGGTCTTGGAAAATACTTTTGGACAATGAAGGTGAACATTCCAACCATGAAGTAATGTGAAAAGCCAAAATAGGAGATAAAAGCGCTAAATTTGTTGCATTACTGGAATTACCTGGAAGTACTAGGGTGTGAAGATATCCGTCCATAGGATATTACAGAATGGATGATAAACAACGAAGTTCAAACAATTAACAACGATATTATAGAAATGGGGAAACAAAGAGAAATAATAGAAGAAAAGGGGCAGGAACCCTTGGGTTGCAGAAAAAAATCTCTTCTCACATTCGGAATGGATCAAGAGGATTAAGACAGCTTTGCAGTATATCAGTCAGCAGGAGGAAGCGACGCCAACTGATATAATCTGTTTGCGTAAGTGGAGGGACATAGAGTCGCGGGAGAGAGCTAAAATGCAGAAGCAGTCATCGATTAAGAACTTTTTCAAAAACTAAAAACTGTAAGTTTGACTCTTATTTTAGAGTTACCTTTTCATATCTGTGTAATCATTTATGAGTGAAAAATAAAATCAGTTAGAATAAATTTTCGTATGGACTACTGTTCACGTTAATGTTTTGTTTGTTTTTCCTGCATTTAAGTTAGCATTATAAAATTTATGTTAAAATGCGAACAGTTTATATCCTTTAACTTTTTCGTTAATAAATTCTTGAAAGGCACAGTACATAAGCATGTATAAACTACCAGTACAGAGCCTTCTATTTTAACTCGACACGTTACTGGCAACTGCATCTATGATTCACGCGGCCGCGGCCGCGTTCGCCTTTTACATGGCTTGAAACAAATGGAGTGCTTAGTATTCACTAAGAGGTTATAAAATGCGTATTATAACAGTGAGTTTTGGTATAAAAGTTTTGTCTTATAGTATTGGTGGGCAAAGAAATGAGTTCATAGAACTCCGACCTATCCGGCTTTTTTCGTTATCCGACCTTCTCTTCACCACATTAAGCCGGATACTCGGGTATGTACAGTATACTATTTTTTGTAAATTTTAAAAATTTTAAAATAATATGTTCTAGTAATGTTGAATAAAACAATTTTGTTTCTTTTATTCTAAATAGCTATTACATATCATTAGGGTAAAAGCCTTCATACATATATTCAATATAGAGACATGTCAAAATTGCATTTATGTTATTTACTTCTTTACAGATAACCTGTATGCATGTGTCGTTGTGTTCATCCTTCCCATCAACAGTGCACTCAATCCCGTTTTATACACGATTGCTGCCCCAACAGAACTCAGGCGGAGAATTGAAAAATGGCTGGAAAGAACTTTAGTTTGCCTCCAGAGGTTTGAATGCGTTGTGCGAACAGGTAATGCTTATTTTCAAATTCATTCCCTTTATATTCTCCCTATTTCATAACTTTATAAACAATCCCAAAGTAATGCTTTTGCAATCAGAATTCTTCTAATATTTATACTCATCTGTATAAATTTTGATAGCATTTATTCCGTAGTGACATTCACCTCTCTTTAGCTACTCCATTTTGACAGTTACTCCTCTGCAGTTACTTCTTTTCCTATTTAATGCCAAAACATATTTTGAATTCCTCAAAAAAAAAAAAAAAAAAAAAAAAAAAAAAAAAAAAAAAAAACAAAAAAAAAAGAGTTAGAGTTTTCTAAAAATTTTATTCCTAATTCCACGTAGCTTCCAGTGGCTGAATTTCAGTCTTGGTTTTTCTACCATTTTAAACTAGCGATGCATCTGGTCACGAGACAGCGGGAAATCTATCCAGCTTTGGAGTAATTAGAGTGAAAGACTTAAACTTCTCTAGCTGAAGGGTACTAGAGTGGACAATTGCCTTTGTACTGACACCTGGTTCACGGAAAATTAAAAGAGCATGTTTGCCTCTGTTCTCCCCATTCAGGTGAAATATTATGAACTCTCCAGACTGTATTTCATGTAGTAAGGAACATCAAATTACTGTTGGTCGTACCTGTACAGTGCGCAAAATAATTTTAGAGACAGAGATCATAAGAACTAAGAAACTAACTGATAAATGAAGTTATGTAAACACCCAGCAGTTGTTTCATCTTCACTCCTCAGTAAGACAAAATAGGTAACTTTAATTTAATTTATTCTTTAAAGTTTATGATGTCTTGGTTAATTATATTCCTTTCTAAATTGATTCTCTGATAATATTGTAAATATCTCAAAATTCCTACGCTTTCCGTCAAATGATCACTTGTATCAGAAAAGACTTTTGAACCAATCTATAGCACATGTTAAGTTGATGTTAGTTTTCATGTGCGAGATGATGATTTCATTTCAGTATTGATTACTTTGATTTATAAAATTCAAGAAAAAAACTAAAAATTTGAATGGATGGTTCTAAGAAAGGGAAATATACCCAAAACCAGTTTTGAAATCGCTATATTTCTTGGTCGTTTAATTAATCGGTAAATAATATATTTTGTTATCTTTTGAAGAGTACTTGCTATTTTTTTCAATGGGGAATTACTTCTCTTTATTATTAGCATTCATCTTTTACAAAGGTATTTGTTGACCATGTTAATGTGGGAGCATCATATAGGTAGATCAAATTTGCTCCCTATGAAGAGACAACCCAAACGACAAGAAAGCCTGACGCAAGATTCGAATTCTCACCCTCCAGTAGTATAGGCGAACCACCTTAATCTTTATTCCGACCGGACGGCAAAGATAAAAATATTGTAGTTTATATTAGCCATCAAATAATTTAATCCATTTTAATTTCACTATATTTTAATTATAAAAATTATCCAACCCATAAACTATTGATTATAGTTTACCTGAATACGTTTTCTTGCTAATTTTGAAATTTTCAATACTTTGTTGATATGTAAAAATATTACCTCCGGATAATGGGTTACATATTATAAACCTGCAAATTAGATTCTTATTGGTGTTATTTTATCTTTATTCTCCTACAGGTCAAAAAACACCAACTTCTACTCCTCTAACGCAAAGCCTGACAAACACTGAGAGTACTGGTAGATCTGTAAGCAGTGGGTCAATACTACCCTCTTCGACACTTACTACATCGTCAGGCGGTGAAATGGAACGCTGTATACCCCACCACAGCAGAAAGGACAGTGAGCTTTCAACTTCCATTTGAAAGAATATCATATCGCATACGGACAAATAAGTTCCATAAGATATTTTCACCGACCCCAGCTTTAGACAATTAAAATTACTGTACATAAAAAGCTGATGATGAAGACGTCAGATCCTGATGCACAAGGTTTTATTCATGATATCAGAGCATAAAAAAGGGATAAATATCATTTTTACACATCAACTAGATCGTCCACAGTGCTTTTATGTATTTTCGTATTGTCCTGTATTTGGTGTACAATGTGTAAGGGTTGGGTGTTTCTTAATATGTGTACGCTTTGAGAGATATCATAGAAGAATAATCCCCATATATCAAACACTTTAACTCAAAAATTGGTACTAATAAAGAACTAATGAACAAATTGCAGAATTAATTCATCAAGTAATTATTTGAATTTTTTCCATTATCCTGACAAAATATTTACTGTTAGGATATCATATTTTAATATTTTAAAATAGCATATATTTTAAACATTATCCAATGTATTCTTGATACAAACCTATGTTACTTACTCTTGTATTAATGAAATAAGTGTAACGAAGTTCATCTTATTTTATGGACATAAGAATAAATATCATAGGTTAAAAAAGTCAGACTTAAAAAGACAAAATTTCAATGCAATATTCCGAAACTGCATTTCTCGTCAGAAAAAACGAAAACAATATTTTCTTATTATTTACATAAAAAGGTCGAATAATAATTAACTGGTCAGTATTTATTTAAATTAAGTGCAGTTGTTTCTGATAAAACTATATTCCAAACTCATTACCTTCCTTTAGCAAAATCTAAAGTTTAACAAGCTGTAGTATTCTGTACATACGCTTTCACTTCCTTATCGAAACAAGTCTTTAGAATTTTTTCTTAAAATAACCGAATAAGTAATTATTTTAATACGCCTCCTGTATTACTAATGAAATGTATCTATTTACTTCAACGGATATTCAGAAAAAATTCTGAAATTAAAAATAAATATTTAGCCCGACAAAAAACTTAATTGATATCAAATCTTGTATTTAATTTTGGGTAATAACAAATAACATAATTCAAATTTTACAAAACTATCAAACATTTTTTCTCTTTATTATTTTTATTATGCATGTTAAGAGCTGAAATATAGTCTCAATAATACGTTTAACTGTAATAGATTTGTATTTTTTAGATATTTCGCGTCTTTTATATCCATTGCTAATGGTTTCATTAAGGCAAAAATAAATCTATTCATCTTTAAAAGAATTAGTAAAGAATTTCACTAGCAATAAAAACTTTCATAAAATTATATATAATGATTCCTAATATTAATATGTTATATTCTTATAAAGTAAGATGGTGGTAGCAGTAAATATATTTAAAGTATAAAAGTATTGATTTATTAAAAATAATTAGTAAAAAGGAAAAGGAAATTCTCATAACAATGGAAAAAGGGTAAAACAAGATCAATTTAGATAAATGCAGCTTGAAAATGATTGACTTTTCATTAGTAAGATAAAAGTATTTAAACATATTGGAATGAACTTTTTCTAAACATTTTACAGTATAGAGTTAAAATGTAAATCAGTAATTAGTTACAGATTTGCAAAAAAATAATAAATAGCAATTAAGTATTAAAAAGAAAAAATATACATTATTTTAAATTATATTTATGGATTAGTAAAAAAACGTTTAGGTCGACAAAAGCATAGATTTTTGTGGTAAATTTTAACACAGGCATCAGTTTTATTCATTATTCAGTATTTTAGAAGCAAATTTTAAGAACGTGTGTAAAATGTAATTTTAAAGAATCTAGAAGCTTCAAGCTTTTCTAAATTGTCCATTAACTTTTCATATAAAGCTAGATATTGTGTTAATTTTGTGTCTGTAGAGACAATTATGAGCCTGTATTGATAAAATGTTTCGCCAAAGGAAAACCAGGAAGTAATAAAGCATGTAACATAGATATAAAAGAATAAATACCTACTTCACAGATTCAAAGTAAAAAAGATTTTCTTATAACAAATGAAAATGTCATAAGTTTTATTCTACAAATTTGCAACCCTTAAAGTATCTAAAAATTCCCCGATTAATGTTCCTTTGTTTCTTCTAGTTAATTTTACGCAGTAAAAAGAATCTAATTTATATTTTTAAATGTCGTTAAACATTGTGATTACTTGTTGGCTCCTTACTTTATGTTTTCTAACATAAAAAGATTTATTTCAACACATGATTTTAATATCATTTCGCCCTCTTAACACACAAATGTGTGAAATTTACGATACAGAAAATTCATAATAAATAGAATTCTTCCCTCGAAAAACTTCCAGATTAAATTTATTTTCAAAGTCCTCAAAATAAAATTAAACTGAGTGTACTGTTTTACTTTTTTGTTTTTAACTGAGAACCTTAGCCATATATCAGAAGAGTATGCTTTAAACTGTTATAATCATCTAAAATATAGCAAGGGACAAGAAAGAAAATTTCGCTCTATTTGCAACTATTTGTCATTATTCTCTTCTCTTAAATAAAATGTATTCAATATTAAAACTAATATAAAATGTATATACTGATTGTAACGAAATTAACAAAACCGACAAACGAAACATTGTAAATATGCCTATTTTCAGTAGATTCAAATTTTAATCCATCCATATTAGGAAATTTCAAAGCTTAAATATATGAATATGAAATTTTCTACAGAAAGTGAAACAACTGGACGGTAGGTTATGGAATGCATTATGGGATTATGTTCAAACAAAGCAATCTATCAGAAGGACGTAGATATTCAATAAATTTGGGAGTTAATCAATGGTTGAATATAAATTAGAGCCAAACTTTGTAGGAATTGTCAAAATGAAACTACCAAAGTGGAATAACAGCAGTAGTAACCTCTTCAGAAAGTAAAGAGCTTGAGTTCTTTATCCTGTTACTAGATTTTGAAGAACACAGAATACACAGAGCTTATGATAAGGTTAACTGCTTCTGTTCGCACTATTTCAGGGGAAAACTTATGAATGAAGGCTACTATATATTTTCATAAAAAATGTGCATATACTTTACTGTAATATTACTCTGTAAATTGTCTTCTTATATTCTAAAAAGTAACGCACAAAATACTACAATATTTTATAAGGTTGGGTCATATATTAGACAGTTCGGAAGCGTTTTCATATTATGTAAAAAAGGGTAACACAAATAAGTAATACGACTGCATAAAATACATTTATGCTAAAAATTGATTTTTTTAATGTAAAATAAATTTTAAATTCAAATTATGTGTTAAAATTATAATATTAAAAGATAAAATAAATGTAACATATTACTTTAGTACTTTTAGACGGTATGGTTTTCTTTATTCTTTTACATAACTATCACAAATATGCATGCAACATGCCAAAGTAATTTTACTTAATCAAATTGTAAAAATGAATAACTGTGAGTAAATATATTTGTGCCAATTCCAAAAATCATTTGATGTGATTATTGTATTGAAGTCTCATGTAAATAAAACTTCATGGAGTTATCTCATTGCTTCAGTTATTGTCTCTAATATTTTCTTGCAAGTTAAAAATTTATAAAACAATACTCTCATAAACATCAAATATTTTTATCAAATTTAACTTAATTAGTTTACTTATAAATTACCTGCACGTCACATATGATGATCATATTTTATTTGAACATAATCCTTTTCGTTGTTGTTGCAATAGTAAATTTTAAGAGTTTTAATATGAAAATTCGCATATAACTTTGAACAAAAAGCAGCTATTAGAGTGAATTTCAAAACTTCAAAGTTTTTGTATTTGTTTTTTTTTCTGATTTAAGCAGCCTGGTATTAAAACAGACATGCCAACTACTCCGAGTTCTCCGGAGCAGCTCCGGAGAAATGAGAAAATTTGACAGCTCCGGAAACTGCTCAGATTTCTCCGGAAAATAATCAAATTTTTGAGCAGCTAAAAAATTACATTTCAGCAATTAAATGCAAAATTTTGCAAAAAATAATGCTGAATATTACTCTTTTCACACAATATTTCATATTAATTATTCCAGTACTGTGCTGATAAAACAAACTGAATTTGAGTAGACAAACTCTAGAATTTATATTAAACACTGTTCTGAAAAATAAGTTGTTAAAGCTAGAAAAGCTACTCATAAATTTTTAAGTGCATAAATTTTAATTTTAATTTTACAATTTACTAATGTGTAATATTTTAAATTTAATTTTAATTTAGAAACCAATAACATATGTACTTATGTATAATCTCTAATTGGCATGTTAAAATTTCAAACCACGCTGTTGCTCCGGACACAAGTGCCTGAATGTTGGCATATCTGTTAAAAGGAGATAGATAACATTTGATTTTTATAATTTTTTTCTTAGTGCAATCTGCATTGGAGACAAAGTTTAAGTAGTATTTACAAAGAATACTCTAAAGCAGCGTCTACCAACTGATGGTTCTCACTGACAGTTATTTCAAAAAATAAGTTAGAGGGCTAGAAAATTGATTTTTCTCAAATAAAAATTTTAATAAAGATATCGTTGCCATATATACCCAGTCTTTACTCCACTACTTCATTGAAATCAAGGGAGCTTATTATATGCAGGATACGGATAATAAAAACAAAACAACGTACCTATTTGTTAGACAGAACAAAGATAATTGTTTTATATGACCCAAATGTTGTAATAGTATGGACAATTTAATTTTTGAGATCTTATCTTTTTAAACTTGACTAAGAAAGACTATTTGAGAACATACTTCGACACGTATAAATCAATGAAACGAATGCCCGATCCACAAACACAGTTATAAATTAACCTTTAATTCCTTTTCAAAAGAATGGGGACAAAGAAGTTTTTGAATATTATTAACTTAGAATTACACATATGCATTAAACTATAACTAAGTAAACCACATTTTTAATCAGAAAATGTTTTTTTAAAAATTCGATTTTTTTAAATATTTTGTAAATTTTTAAAATGTTTCTTACGCATTAATTTCTATTTTGACTTTAGCATTACTTAAAAATATCTTTTAATTATATTTTTGGATTATTTTGTGATAGGTTGAATAATTAATTTATAGAAAATACTTGTATTAATTTATAGAAAATACTTGTATGTCTATCCGTTAAACTTTCATGAAAATATCAAATTTATCTACATTTAATTTAACTTTTAATAATCCATATAAAGTCAAAATTTCAAAAGGATATCCACATTTATTTTAATGCATATAAGGAAAGTTTTATAAACATTTCGTAGCCTTGGTTTGGTTTAGAATGCTGTAGTCCACTTTTTTGTAATAAGAAGACTAATGAAACTGGGACCTACAACATTTGTAGGAATCTGTAACAACTAAATCACAAGGAGTATTTTAGAATTACTAAAATGTTTTATAAAAAAGAATTTTTCAAAAATAATCTGATTTTAAGAAAATATTTATTATGTTTAATCTACTTAGACTCCTATAAATATGTGTACAAAGTTTCATATTTTTAAGAATTTATAAAAACTCTTTGTAAAGTCCCCTATCCCCTTCATTTTTTGCATCTAATTAGACTTAAATGAGATTTTGCATATATTTTTGTTAAAGTTAAAAAAAAGTCTTATTTTCGTTATTTTTTCGTGTAAATATAAACAAATTACTAACGAAATTAGTTGTCTTTTTAATGACTACCCTTATTTGACCCCCGAAACGCTTGTAGAAGATAAAGAAGTGACCTGCAAACTCAGAAAAGCTGGACAAAGTTGTCCTAAAGCAAACAGAAAGGAAGATTCCATACAACAAAAATCAGACAAAACCTATTTAGAAATAAAAGCTCTCGAAAATAGAAGTTCAAGCAGAAATTATAACCACGCTGAAACATGTTGATAAACTTACTACTAAGATTTGTTTAAAAAGTAAATATGTTTACCTTCAAAGAAAAGTAGTAGCGTTGCAAAAGGCCTTGAGTGAGAAAAAGCAGCATTAAGGGTAAAATTCCGTAACAAATATTTTATTTATGGTTTAGAGCTTATTTTTAGCATTCAACATTAAAAACTATATTTTAAATGATTTAGATTTCATTTATTACATAATGTTATCATTCAACATTAAAAACTGTATTTTAAATGATTTAGATTCCATTAATTAAGAAGTTGAATATAAGCTGTAAAACACAAGGAACTTTTATGTTAATAAAAGAAATAAAAACCATCCAACATAGTTATTTTCGGGAAATGGCCAAATTGGCGGGAAGCTGTCAATCAGTCCCCGGGTTCGAATCCATACTGGCATGGATATTCGATGCTGTTCGATATCGGCTTTAATCAGTGCATCCAGATTTAATTAGTTCTCGTGTAGCAAAACAAATTAATCGTAGAGCTCCATACCAAACAAACATGGTATCTAGTATTTAAAACTGCATTGTAACAGAAAAATAAACATTGAAAACTTAAACGTGTTTATCTTTTTACAGCACTTTTAAATTAAATTTAGATGGCCAGGAACATTTAAGATGCATCATTTAGTATTTGCCAGGTACATTTGTTTTATTTTTATAACAGGGGATGAAAAACATGTGAGAAGAATAAAATGAAGGGTAAACATAAAAAAAACCACTGATATGCCTGTCACTTATTCAAACAAAATATCCATACGAAATTCCTAACAAAATACAGGCATTATAACTTAGTAGTTATTTTTTCAAATTACTGCTATCAGTCTTTTAATAGATAATATATTAAAAACAACTAGTTGTGATGAGTATGTTATCTAAATACAAAATGTGTCTCTTCACTGTGCATTAAACAAAAATATCTTCTGGTTATTTTACTGTAAAAATGCCCAGGTACGAAAATCCATGCTACTGATATACAGAGCTGTAGCCAAAAAAAAATTTTTCAGAGAGGGAGAAGGGGTCCCAAACTACTAACAACGAACATCAGTTTAATTATTCTTATATAGGGCATGTAGGCCTCATCTAATTTTTAAAGTATAAGCTTCGCATAGAAGAGTTACTGGCAAAAATGCATATATAAATATATAATTTTAAAAAATATTATTGCCAAAATTTATATCCTTTTAATTTCATTGGGTAATTTGAATTGTAATGTTAAAGAACATAATCAGTTATAGTCTTCAAACTTTTTCGTGCTTTCGTAAAATATGAGAGTTACCGTTAGCTTGTATATATTCATGGCAAATGTAGAAATATAAAAGTTTAATGTAGAATATCATTTATGTTATATGCAAATGTATTAAATAAATGAATAGACCCATAACATAAACGCATATAATAATAATAAATCTGAACAAAACTTTAGACAAACTCACTTCAAATGAACTTTTTTGTCTCTCAGCTTAACAGCATATTTATCCATAACTGCCTTTTAATTTACGATAATCTCTCAAAAATGCATAGACATATAACTTAAATGCATGTAACATTTTTTTTTTTTAATTTGAACAAAATTGAGGATAAACTCATTTCAAATTAACTTTAATCTTCTCAGATGAACTGTATATTTATCTATGATTGCACTCTCTTTTACGATAATCTCCTGACAATGTTAGATGTAAATGTATGAAATATATAGACTAAATGTATGTAATAATAATGATAATAAAAATATCTGAACAAAATTT
The DNA here is from genome assembly GCA_032207245.1 of Pardosa pseudoannulata. Lineage (NCBI taxonomy): Eukaryota > Metazoa > Arthropoda > Arachnida > Araneae > Lycosidae > Pardosa > Pardosa pseudoannulata. The sequence continues at coordinate 10,607,815 of CM063503.1, read as the reverse complement.
TAAGACCAACTCAATTCAAACAAACTTCATTCTTCTCAAATTAACCACATATTTATCTATAACTGCTTTCTCCTTAACTATAATCTCTCGATGAATGGATATCAATGGTAAAACTGTAACTCAATCATCTCCAGTGCTGTACCTAAGGTACATTTTTAATCTTTCCGGGAATGAGATTGTCCTTTCGACAGACGCTACAAAAATAAGAAGAACAGAAAGTAGTTGAAGCAAGATGCTTATGTTAGGAAAAATTTATGTTTAAAAAATTATTATTGTATTTTAAATTAATATGTTTTATAAACACTCCTTATATTTGAATATTTAAATTGATCTTTTTAAAGATTTAAATTTAAATGATTAATCAAATTAAAACAATTTAGTTCGAGCTCGTCCCTCTTCCCAAAATAACTGAATGTATAAAATTTCTTTAGAAAATCTTTCCAACATACGTCTACAAGCTAAACGAAGTACCAACAGTGGCTACGAAATACTGTGGCAGGCGATTTCTAGAAATTCTGCCATGAGGTCTCCCCCTAGTTGAAAAAGTTCAACAGCTATGTTATCAGACAATCATACAACATCGTCAGATAATTTGAAACCAAAGAGGGTGGTTTGAAACTACGGCGGACACCAGGAGAACAATTAATTTGAGTGCCAAGTACGTGATAGATGACGCTCCATTGATTTTAAATATTTTGTAAATTTAAAAGTCCTAATGTCTATTTTGCTTAAATAGAATGTTAATTTACCGTTTTATTTCCGGCAGGAAAATTTATACATTCAGTTTTTCAGATGGGAGGACTCGGGCTCGTCTCCCCCCCTCCCCTGTGCCTACAGTATTGCTTATATAAGTAAAATATGCAAGAACATTCATGCCTTTGAAGGGTTTTTATCCTTGTAAAAGCTCTCATTTGTACAAAGTATTATAATTACAAAATTTATATGTCATCTCGTAGTAAACCTTTAAAAAAATGTTTTCCCTTGAGAATTAATAGCTTCAGATATTACTCATTCACCATACAGACGATGTGCTAACTATGTAATTGAAAATCATTTACCTCATTTATGTGTTATGATACCTCATAAAAGTTGACAAAACCACAAACCAGTCACATATGCTTTTAAAAACTAATTTTAAGCTAATTTTCCGTACACCAAAATTCTGTTTAAAAAAAATTTTAGTTAAAACTATTAGTTTCCCTAGAACACAATTACCTGAACACCTTTTTTATCCAACAATAAATATTCAATAAAATTGATGCATATTTAACATCAATCTACCATACTTCTTGGTCATAGACTTTACAAAAATAGTTCCTAAATAAATCAGTTTAAGTAAAAGTCAAAATGCAAATACCTTACCAATTGACAAAGTTTTCATTTCAATAATATTCGATTAAAGATGTTATTTACATTGCATTTGTCTTTCATTTTCTCAAATTCCGTCAGTCAAGAAATAGTAAAGCATAATTCAGGATTAGAAGACCCAGCTATGACAGCAGTCGGAAGCTGCATGGAACTATTGATTTTCTTGTTTCCATTTTTTAAACTTCTATATGCAATAAATGCATCTGGAGGTCTGCTGATATGCGCGTTTCCAAATAAAACAGCAGAAAGACAATAGAATAGTTGACTCATTGTTATACAAGAACTCTAATGTCTGAGGCTCGCGTATTTGAACTTTTCCCCACATCTCTCAGTTATCCCGCGAGACAGATTACGGAGCAACACCCGCAGCATTACTGTCTCTGAGGCAGTAATTTTGTGAAACCCCAACACAAGCGTGACAGGTTTATAACTGGGAAAAGCTACAGGAAACTGAAATACGTGATTCTGCTGGCAGTGGAGAATACACCACCTTAAGATGCCTTACAAAAGTTTTTTTTTTTTCAGAAGAAAATGCAAAAATCTAATTCTTTGATAAATACAGGCGTTTGTTTATAGCTTAATAGCAGTAAAATTATTCAGGATTTTAAATATTTTTCAAGATCTTCATACTATTTAATATAAAATAATTTTAGAAACAACGGCCTTTTTTCCAATCTTTCTGATATATCTTAATTTTAGAGTCCATAAGAACCAGATGTTATATATTAGCAGAACTTATATTACTTCACTAAGAGTTTAATAGAGATTAAAGGTGAAGGCCTCGATTTATATAGAACCACGGGAAGTCTACGGTATTTTTGAAAGGCTTTTTTTTTTTTTTTTTTACTTTTGGAGAACTTTTCAAGATAAATTCATTTCTTGTGTTACTATGTCATTGTTATTATAAGAAAATATGCTTATACTTTTTTAATTATTTAGTGTTTATTGCTTATTAAAGATTAATCAAACATTTTAAACAGAAAAGATTCAATTTGTGTTTGATTATAAAATTAATACCCATTAGTGTATTCTAATTCACAATAAAAAAATAGAAAATAGATATTTTTACCAATATTGAGCTTAACTTTGAATACCATTAAAATATTGAATAAGGCATAAATAACTTTAGTTTAACTTTACGTAAGAAACTTTACTTTTAAAAAATACCACATTAAAAGAAATATATATAAACTAATAAACTAACAGTGAAAAACCTTTCATATAAACAACGCCTGCTGGAAATAGGCCTTGTAAGAAGGATCTCCGGCTGGCGGATAGACAAGCATCCCTGGTGATTGGGCAACCTGGAACACGGGCTCATCGGTGGAGAAAGCAGAGTAGGAGAGGATGCGAGTGGGAAGGTTCTTAAGCTGACTTGAATACACACAGGCTTGTCTCGAATGGAAGCAGGTCTGAATGTAATCTGGAACACAGACACCTGACATAGGTGGATGCAGAAGCCGACCGGGACGGTTGGGAGGCAATCAGGGACAACGGAAAATCAGACTGACCAGATGGTTAGGCAGCATAGAACATAGACCCGTCGCAGGGGCAGTCAAGGGCCGGCAGGTAGGCCCTCAGGCAGGCAAACAAGGAGGCGAGAACGCAAACTCGTCACGGAGTCTGACAAAAAAGGGAAGTTGGTGAAACGAATGAAAGAGATTATGGCAAGGACCGGAGGGGAGACAGGCAGGGTCACCGAGCAGGATCTCAGACTGGCGGGAATATGAACTCATCGCAGGGTCAAGCGAGTAATCAAACAAGGCCAGCATAAAGACTAGAAGTGGGACTTTGAATTTCCGAAGGACAAATTTTCCCACATTTCGGAACTTTGAAATATCTAAGCCTCTAAACGGACTTTGGAAAATTTGTCGGACTTTATTTCTATTTATTCGGAACACAGGGAGGTGATAAATTACTTTTTTCGGGACTTAAACGAAGATGTTAACCTTTTCACGGCGGGATGTTTCTCCGTATTACCGTAGATAAAGATGGGAGTCTTAGATTCAGTCTTTATCCATGTGAGAAACTTCTTTGATTTTATCACGTTGTACAACACAGGTGAACATTAACACTACAATAACAGGATTGGTAGTAAAAGTGATTGATTATGATGGCTCTACCGTATGACAACCAAATATTGGACAGTTTGGTAAATAGGTCTTTGGTGCATATTTCAGCCAAGTCCGTACTTCTGAAACTTTCCCGTCCTGGTCGAAATATCCACCACCCGTCTTCAAAAGGTTAACTTAGAATATTCCTTTTATCACAGAAATTTAATATTTATTTTTATAATTAAGATTTTGCAAGTGTGTACTAATATTGTAACGAGGTAAAATTGATGTGTAAGGGGTAATCTCTGAAACTACTGAACCGATTCTAAAAACTATTTTACTTGTAGAGAACTGCACTATTCCTGAGTAATATATTATATTTTATTTAGAAAAAATAATTCTTCAGTTTAAAATCTCAATACTTATAAATCAAGTCGAAAGTAAAATCTCTGTTTGGCTATTTTATCGGCCTGCTATGACAAAATTTATATCTATATTTATAACGCTTTGCGCCTCTACCTTCGGTCTGGGTTATTAAAGCTCCCCAGGGAAAGAATTTTTATATCAACATTTAAATTAAATTTTAATTACATGGATACCAACAATAAAATTAATATCGAAAAATGAAAGAACTCTTTTTTTTTTTTTTTTTTTTTTTTTTTCAAATGAATTACATCTTAACACAAATGAAAAAAATCCTTCTAAACAAGTAGCACCGACCCGCCCGTTTGGAAAGTTTATTGTAATTTGGTGCCGAGTAACCGACCTACATGCCCGTATTTAAAGTAGAATAATAACAGTTTGCATCATGGCTTGGAGTCAATATATTTTTAATGCTAGTAAATACACATATTTTTTCCATGTCTTCGAGTATAAGAAAATTCGTTGAAACTGCAAATTTCAAAAATAATCTTTAAATAGAGATGTTCATTATGAGGTGTGTATTATCAAATGTACAAGTACTACTAGTATACATGGTCCGCTTAGATTTTCATTAAATCAGCGATATAAATGAGAAATTCTAAGTTGTTTAAAAACATTTCCTAAATCTTATAAGTTTAATGCATAGGTAAATAGTTTTCGGGTGTAAAAAAAATCCGTTGAAACTGATTACCAAAAATTAATATTAATCCTTAAATAGAGGTGTTGGTTTTTCTGAGGTTATCACTCTAGAGTTTACAATATTTTTTTCTTTCTTTCTTTCGTAAATAAAATTCATGCATAATAAATGTTTTACTTTACAGCAATATCCAAATCTTAAAAGTTTAGCATAGTTTATATAGTAAACTTGATGCTGAAAATTATACAATAGTGTCCCTAATATAGATGTTCAATATTCGAAGGTGTTCACTAATGAAAATTTAGAGTCAATTATCATATGTATTATTTTATAACATATCTTAAATGTGATGCACACTTTGAGAATACAAAAGTTTATTGACAACTGAGATTATTGATATATAGTTATTCATTCAGATTTTTTCGTTAAATATGATATTGGATGTGCATGCATAAGAAATTTTCAGTTATTTTATAAACATATCATACAAGTTTAGTGCAATTTATACAGTCTCTTATAACTGAAAACAATTAAATAAAGTTTAAATTATCTAAATCCTTTTAATTCACTATCTAAATCCAATTTAATTATTCTTTAGAAAACATTAAAAACTAAGAAATAAATACATTTCCCTTACAATTAATTTTATGTATATGCTTCTTAAATAAATTCATGAAAATAAAGTTCTAATACTTATCATTAAATTGGGAAATGCGAAGATTCAATTAATTTATATTTCTTCATATTACCATTAAAATTTAACTATTTATGAGTATATGATTAAAAATAATTTTCTACATTAAACTATGTAAAGTAAATATCATTTTGTATCACATTATAATTTCCTGTAAAATCCTTCAATATTTTCTTATATTAATTAAAAGTTATTAGCTTAATCATATGAAATCTTTAGCTAGACTTAAAATTTTTATCTTGTAGCAAACAAAAATATTTTGCAATAGTAACATCTCACAGTCAAAAGTTATTATAATCTAATAAACCCCCTCTTATCTATGAATTTACCATAGCAGAGTATTCCATACCAGATACTGGAATTTTTGTTAAACTTAGACTTTACAATATTAATACAATTTTATCTAGGGGTTATTTTATATTTAAAATAATTAAATAATTCATTTATTCACTTCATTGTTCAAAAGTATTATGACTCCAAAATAGACAAATATTCCTAATGTATCAAACATATATACAGTAAACCTTTGGTTCCTTTTTAAAAGAAACCTTCGAAACTAACTGAATGTTCAGTATAAAAGCAGTTTTTGAAAAATTAAGACAAAGTTAATATAAAATAAAATATATGGGTTGCATTGAGAATAATGCTTACAACACCTATTACTCTGCACACTAGCAAAGAAAGTTTTAGAGAAGATGGGTTTGCAATACTAATTGTAGCCATATTTGTAGATGCACACTTTTGCTAATTGTCATTTCAGATTTATACAAATCCTGTTTTTTGAGGCGTTGAAGAAAATACACACCAAGGTAAAATTATTACTTTCTGTTAAAATGGTTTTAATTCATTAATTTGATATCACACCCGTAACATAAAAGATAAGTTTATTTTAAGAAAAAGCTATTGGGCCTAGCAACTTGATCTTTAGAATTCACTTTATAAAACATTTTCTCAAGCATATCTAATAGCTATATTTCATCAATGGATATTTTTAATATGTTAATTAGGCATATTGCATGTCACACCAATAATGAGATAACAATTTTATTAATCCTGTATAACAACTTGTTGTTTTGGATTTACTGGTTAAAACTTGTTCTCAGATATATGGCTTTATGTTTAAATTTAATAAATAAATATTTTATATTGTGTTTATTAATGTAAAAATTGTGACATTGTATACATAAACCTATTTTTTTAGTTCTCAGCAATTAATTTTACTTTCAAGTACTATTGAAAATGTGGTTTTGTTATGCAAGTTTAAATTTGTGAAAATTTAAATTATTTATTTTGATTTTTATTTATATAAAGTCTTACTAAATGTATTAATTTTGTTATGCAGGTCATGGAAATATCTAAAACTAGAGTAGCGACACATAGAAATAACCAAAGAGAAAATTCTATCAAAGTGCATTAATATCTTTAAAAAGAAAGAATTGATAGAAAAGGAAGACAATTAAAAAATAGAGGATGCATAAAATAGTAATAAAAGGAAGTTATTGAGTGAAAAACAGAAGTGTTATGTTGAAGGAAAGAAAAAATTTTGCAAGAGAAAAAAAGAGAGAATTAAGAATTCTAGTTGTTAAAATCAGTAAAACAAATCATACCAATAAAACAGCCCATTTGGTTTTTTATCGTTATAGACAAACATATAGTAAAGCAGTAAGGAAAGTTAAAGCAGAATGTGAACATAAATCCCAATATCTCAGGAATACTGTATAACAATCAGGGATTTTCAATTGCTGCTTCTGATTTCGTACCATCTCCTTTTGCAAGTGGCAGATTAAAATATATATATATATAGACCTTTATTTCTTAGTTTTCTGAAGTTTTCCTATGAAGGTCAGAAGTAACATTGAGTTATATGAAAAAAATCGGAAGATACTAGATCTGTTCAAAAAAAAAAAAAAGGCATGTGAAAGCATGGAAACAATTTTTAAAGTAAAGCCTCATAGACAACAGATGCCAAATTTAATTTTATTGATAAAGTTAGAACAAATAAATTAATTTAACCCTTACATGTATTGCTAGGTTTATTCATTTATTGTTGAAACCGTACTTTTAATGTAAGATTTTTTAAAAGTATTCGGAACTGAGTCACATCTGTAACATTTTGTCACTCGAGTAACAATTTTTTCAAAAAAAATCTGTTAGTTATATTTGTCATTGAAAATTTACAAATAACACATAATATTAAACATTTAACCATCTTTATCCTAAAAAAATTAATGATTCTTAAATACTACCTATTAGCTGGAAATTAATAATTGTGAACCTATGTATAACACCTGGTAAAATAACTTTCACACTTGCAACAACATATTTATAATTTTTTAAACGTGTAAAGAAGAAACAGAAATTCTTTAATTTTTGCAAAATGCTTCCTTGGGTGATGTATTTGCTTCATAAAAAATATATATTGGAAATATTAAATACTTTATAGAAAAAAGGATAAAAGTCATATGATATGTCATACCTGTAACTATGGAATAGTCGAGAATGCATATGAAAAAAATTAGATTTTTTTGGTGAGATTACTGGAATTTTCTGAAACAGGTCAGAAGTAACATTAGGTTGCTTGAAAAAAATTGGAATATACTGGATCTTGCCAGAAGTAAAAGAGTTAGAGCAAATAAATTAATTTAACTATTGCAAACATGTCTGACTTCTTTTATTCATTTATATCTTTCGGTAGTATCTGTGACAATAACGTGATTACACTGTTAAATAAAAAAAACTAATCTTTCAAAGGTAAACAAAATTTTATTAAATGCTTGAAAATCATTCACTTTACCATTTAGATAACATTGTATGAAAATACCAGTACAAAGATTTATTAGACACATTAATTAAATTTGGCACACAAAATATAAGACAAATAATATTTGGCACACACACACAAAACAAAGACCACTGTAATCAAAGCAAATGATTATAGAATAATAAAAAATAAAGAAATAACATCCAACAGATTACAGGCACAGTAAGCATTACAGTTTTAATATAAAGCACTTAATAAAACATGAAATAAATCCCATTTATCTAGAAATAATACATAAAAACATACATAAAAATATATCAAAAAAGAAACATGTATATGTATGATTGGATTCAGAATGAACAAATAATTACACAATTTTAAAGGCATTACCGACATGAATAACAACAGATAAGCTAATGAGGTTACTCAGATTGATAACCTGAAATTTAAATCAATAGTATTTAATTGAACTGCAGAGGCTACCCAACTATGATACAACCTACTTTTACTAATCTTAAAATTAGCTTTTCCATTGAAACAATTTCAGCTTAACAATATATTCAATTTATTTGTGCATATTTCTCTAAAACATTCCATCCACTTGATGATGATTACATGTAAGTAACATCTGTGAGCTCAAAACAAGGAGAATAAAGAAAAGACAAGAAAATTTCACTTGCTTCAGTTACAAAATACAGAAATTGCAAATAATCTGGAGCAAATATTATAAATAATTTGTAAAGTGCTAAATAAAGTGAATGAAATCCTTTAAAGAAGTCCTCTTATTTAAATAGGTTTAACAATATTATGTAATGAGATAAATCTCATTTATACATTGTGTTATTCATACAGTAATTTCAAAGACATTCAAAGTAGCCTTGGAATTCGCTATGTTACTTACATATATATACATCTTTATGATCATTTAGAAGTCAATGGGTTAGTCAGAAAATACAAATATACAATATACATTAAATAATATTTAAAATGCTTTCAAAATTACCTTTTTAAAAAATATTTTTAAGTGTAGCACATTTCATTCTTCAGAATGCATTGTTTAGTGGCAGTAAACAGAATATTATAAAAAAAAATCAAAGACATAAATTTCAGTAAACATTTCCTTGTTACACCACTTAACACATTAAATATATAGTTTTTTCCAATCATTTTTCTACAGACACTTACATGATAATTTTCTAACAGAAGTTTCAAGACATATAGGTAAGAGATATGAGTAACATGAGTTATTCTTGTTACACATACACATTACATGCATGCACATACACAAAATACAGTCTGTACTTGAAAATTGTTTACTACCCATTCCTATATAATACACTCATTCAGATAAACTAAAATTAATTTTTCATTTAAAGCTAAATTATACAAAACTAAAACTAGATTGATTAAATAGTTTATAACAATTATAAAATCCCAAACAACTATTCATATAGCAGCAAAAATTAAAGAATTGAGATAATAAACAATACAAGCATCACTTGCAGATTATGTGTTAACTAACACAAATGCAAACTATGCACTTTATATCAGCTTCATAAAAAGAATTTGAAATACGTATGAAACACAAATATATTTACTTGGTATCAAGAAAGCAATACCACTAGACTTACATTTTTACCTGCTGCAAACTGTGGTGTTAAAATTTTTTTGCTGCTGTTTAAATAATACTGAATATTCAAGGAACATAACATTAAAAAGATTTTTACCATGCATACACAATATACCCCATTTCAAACCAATTTTCCTTTTTAAGGTCAGAAGTATATTTATGGTTACTGGGACAAATTTATCTTGTTAATGCTACTATTGGTAGCTGTTATAGTCAGCTAATTTTGTTTTTATACCTCTAAAATCTGCAATTCAGAATATTCTAATTTATAAAAGATTTTTGATTCAATAAACAAGTTGAGATCATTTTTCATTAATTTTTAACTAAATGCTACCTACTAAAAACTCCTCAGATATTACTCCCTCTATAGTATTAAACATTATCTGAAATCAATAATGAGCATCTCAGCCTGTTCCTGCAGAAGACAATTTCATATCTGAAAAAATATATAGTATTGCACAGTTTCTAATAATAAACTTATATTACTTAGCTTATATTTAAAACAACATGGAGCTCCAAGCTGTTAATCAAAAAGATTATTTTGAGTATGAATCCATAAATCTAACCATTTTTTTTTCAATTCTATAATTCTGGTTGTAAAATCCAAACAATATAATATATTGTATAAAATAAACCATCAGTTGCTGAGTATGTCAAATGCACTGATTCAAACTGCTATACATTCTTTTATTATCAATTAGCATGTAATTGAATCAAACACCATTTAACATGCCTAACAGATAAGATGATATATTAATCTAAATGTACAATTTTGTATAAGAAAATTTAGTTTTGAATAGTTTAAAGGGTTATTCTTGATTACAATTTACTGATTTACATGGTATACCCATTCCATAACAAATAACTATGTAAGCAACACTGAAACATCCAGATGCAAAGAAATTTAACAAGTTATGTCACTATTCCTGAATTTTACCCTTTTCTGTGAACTATATATTTTGATGGAATGCAACATGAAAAAAAATGTATATAATATACTAGTCCGATATATTTTTGTATAAACTCCCAATAAAAGCTAAATTTATTTTTGCAATATATAAAGTAACTCATATAGTAAATGTTAATAATAAACATATTTCAGAATTTTTTTTTTTTTAATTTTCATCCCTATCATTTAAAATTCTAAAAATTTCATAAACATTTGGTTAAATTGACACAGAAAGAAATTTCTTTGAAAATATCACAAAGTTGCTTTGATTGTACCATGGTCTCTAGAAACTGAATTCAGATTTAAACTTGTTTATTCATAAAACATTTATCACATATTTCCTACAAATGAACAATTTAAATAATGAATAATAATGATGAAAATTATGCATTACTAAATGTTGCAAATTTTTCCTCTTTTATTAACTCTGACAAGTAAAAATCTTTTATTTCCTACAAAAGGAACTGTGTGATTATTTGGATTATGTGTAAACAGGTAAATATTTTATAAATGTATTTATGGATGAAGTTCCAAAATAAATAGTTACCATGACAATGAACATGAAATTCTAGAATGGTTTTCAATGATAAGGAGAATAAATAAAACTAATGCCTAGTAAAACTATACAAATATTTAAGTTCTAAATGAAGTTTAAAGTTAAAATAGGAAACTCTCATAAATAATCACAGAAAAATAAAGAATTAGTTGCCATGACTTAGAAATAAGCATAAAAATGAAAATTATTAGAGTATGAAAAATTATTAGTATTATGTCACTGTACAATAAAGATACTCAGACAAAAGGTTCAACTAATTGTAAACCATATGCCTTATGTGAAAATAATGATAAATGTTCAATAGAATACTAATTTCCAGCATTAAAACATGAGTATAATAAAGTTATGTGTGCCCTGTGTCTGTAAAGCACAATAATCAATGTTAACTGAGGAACTTAAAAAATAATACAAAGGAATTTACAAATTTTTCCCCCTGTATTTGAAAATTTCTTTGATAGAAAATTACATAGGCAATTTATAATTTAAAATAATTGCATAAAGTTTTAGAAAGTACAAACTGAAACATAGAGTTTGATTGAGAATACAGTAATATCAGAACATAATGACTCCAAAGAGCTATCATTTATATTTTAAAAAGGAAATAAAGTAACACTTCTTAATGATGTCAAGACTAAGAATAGTAAATTATAACACTTAATTCACTAGAAAATTTTAAAACGAAATTAATGGGGATTAATATTATAAAAAATATAAATGTAAAATGCAAGCATTTTCTAGAGAGACTAGAAATATGGTAAGATATATTACAGGCAGATTTTGAAGTTATTCAAGTTATTCAACTACAAGTTACTGGAAGTCAAACCTACCTAGCAGAAAATTTCACAATGCACAGAAACACAGCACAAAAAGAACATTTATATTTTATGGATAATTGAAAGAAAATGAAAAATAAAAATCAGGAATAATATCTGAGGTCCTGTCGTTTCATTCATCTTCATCCCCATAGTCACCATCATCATCAACTAAAATGAAATTTGTAATTAAATAAGGTTTTACATTTTAGCACAATTAATATTATCATACAAACTAAAATTTTCTAATTTGCATATGCTATATTTTCCAAAAACTAGAAAAACATTCAACTTAAAATCAACACAAAATTTGACAGTTAAAAGCTAGATACTCAGAAAAATTCCTGTATCATTTATTTTTAAAAGGATAATGTACTATTTATTTTGGCAGCAATGTTTGGAAAAATTCTTCAATATGTGATTAATATACAGAAAAAAAAATTTTAAAAAGTGATGTTTGATACCTACTGACAAAAACAAAATAGCTAATAAAAAGCATTAAAGTACAATGATAAAACAAATAATGATACAAAATATGACAAATTAATTTCACTGAAAAAAATTCATTCCAACAAAGTAACAAATATTTAAACCATAAAAATGTTTACAAAGGGGAAAAGAAAGAAGAAAATGAGAGAAAAGAATAAGAAAAAATTATCAATACTTTAAATGGCAAAGTTTATAAAACATTATAGATATTCCCATTGGACATAAGAAATGGAAGACAATAAGCACATTGCACTTTTAGTTTTGAAAAGTTCACTGTCTACTTCAAAACTACAAGTTCATTTCACAAAAACTCACTTATATTTTGAGATATTTTATGTTTTAAAGCAGATTTTGTATCAAACATTTAAAAACCAGCTATTTGTATTAGACAACGTCCATGAGGAAATCATCCAAAGTAAATATAAGTATATAGATGTAAAATGGTAGACAGTTTTGTAGAATAAATTCATAAAATAATATCAGTCATGCTTGGAAAACCAAAAAAATCTTTCAAACCAACATACATACAGCAATGTTAAACAATGTCCAAAAACAAAAACTTGATGTGCAAACTAACATTAAGTATCATTCCATTCAAGACCAGACCAGGGAGAAAGAAACCGAGCCACGTGCCTCAAGGCCTGACTGTGTGCACAGGCCTTGGCACTTTTCAATCTTAGGCCTAGCTTGAGGGAAAAAATCCAAAGAATCAGTATTCCTGTCATACATTACAAAAACATAAAAATATCTTAACAATGCTATCAATACAATTTTTCAAACTATCCAAAATTAGTATTTCAAGCTTATTGATTCTATACTGTACTTTGTAACTGATGTTTTACAATAAGAGAACTATGTCAGACTTGTATGTAAAGGTGAAATTAGAAAGTAATACTTTAAGAAACATTGTATTGAACATTTTGTTAGCCCCCTACCTTTTCCATCAGCATTTTGAAGCAAACATGACCAATAGTTATAAATAATGCCAAAGATTATACATTACTTATTTTAAACATTATATATATATATATATATATATATATATATATATATATATATATATATATATATATATTAGCATGTTCAATGTAAATTACATTTTATGCACAGATATTACTTTCTAATAAGACAAAATTAGTATATGAATCTTTATCTGCCACCCAAAATTTTTATGATTATGAATGATCCTCCATATTCATCCCATTCATTATGCTTATTTTTTTATGTTATCAAATGAGAGAAAACAATTTATAACTCATAATGGTAGGCTGGACTGCCTTGTTTGGTACAAAATATTTGTGAACCCATGATAATAAATCCCTTCAATTGTGATGATCATATTTGTCAAGAAATTTTTCTCTTGATCCTAGACCTCTGTCCCACAAGATGATTTCTTTTTGACCAGACATTCAAGCCTTCATATTTATCCTGCAGGTTCTCTGCTTATATAAGATACTAGCTGCTTCGCACCCAGCCTTCGGTCTGGGTTTTAAAATATTTCGATGAAAGATTTAGAACCACTATTAAAGATAATAAGACGTATTGATAGAAATGATGAATAAATCTCTTATGTTTCAGATTGTTGACGATTATAACAGTTTATTAATAGCCGAATGTCCAGTAAGTGCACTGCGTTGCCCGTGAGCATCAAGTCAAAATCTGAGAACAGTTATATTACCTGAGAGCGTAATCATAAGAATGAAGTTACATAAAGGATTTCAATTTTTATAACAAGAAATATATACCGAAAGTCGCCAAGCTTATTTAAGAATATGTGAAGTACAGAGTGACATCTCAAAATTTGATAAATAAAAATGGCACAATTGAATTTTAAATGAGAGAAATAAACCAAATTAATATTGATAAAACAAAATAAGTATCTAAGACTAAAACACCAAAAACAATTATATTATTTGAAATCACATTTTAAACTTTAATCAAAAGTGGCTACAATATCTCAACATTTCATAGTTGCCATTTCTAAAATGAAAACTTATTTGTTCCTTGTATATCACTTGGCAATATTTTTTATCTCTAGTGTAGTTGAGTTTTAGATAACAAAACCTATGATAGTTTTTATTTAATAAATGGCAACTGCGAATTGAAAACAAATTTGATACAACATGGAAAGTTTTTAATTACTGAAAATAAAAATTTCGCCAAGCAAATAAAATAGAAAAAAGGAGTGATTTCCTAAACAAAAATGAGTTTATCTTTTATCATATAAGAAAATAGTCTTATATACATAAATGCCATCATATATTTATATATTTAAACTTGAATTTAAATAGCGTAGATACGTTTTTGTGTTTCCCAAATACCAAATATCTGGCGATAATAATGCCAACAATGAATAACATTGCCATATTTAGACGCCAACTCGAGAATGGAAAGCTCGTGTCACAAAATTAAACTGGCATTTTGTTCGGTTTTTCGTCAATATCTTTCGAACTAATTGAAATATCGGAACGCAAATGGGCAAAATGACATTTCTGGATCGTTTCACGTCTTTTGATACCTTTGGCGCCCGTCTCCATCCAGCGGTTCTCAAGGAGATAGATGCACATATAAACATACATACATACATAGATAGTCACAGTCAGATTTTAATCTCGTAATTCAAGATGTATTACTACGGAATATGTTCATTTGGTGGTATTAAGGATTTCTGTCCAAAGTTAGTTACTCTATGACTTATCAGGTAGATTTGTATAAAAAAAAACATAAAAATGAAAACTGTTCTTAATATCAATAAATAAAAATAACAAAATATATGTTTACATGCTAACGATTAAATCTGCATCAAATTTGTGTCTTATATTAAATATGCTCAAACTTTTTTCTTATGGTAAAATATAAGTTTAACCCTAAATTACATTACTGTATTACTACTGTACATTGATTAGCAACGTTAATATACCTTGCCATATTACGTGGTAGAATAGGAAGCAGAGGTTTTGACAGCAACAGTGCTAATTTTGTTGGTAGTAATAAATGTTTTCCAAAATTAAGGACATTTATGATAAACCACATAGTTTTGTATGAAACAGAAAAGCACATTCATATGAATATGAAGATAAGTATATAAAATGATAGGTTTTTATTTACCCATGAGAGTCACTGAAATTTGTACTTTTTGTTGTTAAAATAATGTTGATAAACATTTCATTGTAACGTAAAAAATAACTAAGAATTAAAATAAGTTCTCATATAAAAATGCTATAATTTGCGCCACATAGAAATGACAGTTAATCACTTTAAATCTCAATTTCCAGGTCAAATCGAATTGATACTAAGCAGACGATTTTAAATAATATAAAATAAGAAATGAATAAATCAGATATTTAAAGTAATGACGTCATAATGATAGAAAAATAGCGATGTTTAAATAATATAAAATAAGAAATGAATAAATCAGATATTTAAATTAATGACGTCATAATGATAGAAAAATATCATTTTCACCTATTAATTATGTGATAAATTGAAAATTTTAATCTTCTGCTTTTAGCCGAGGAAAACTGCTTTTAAAACAATTACTTGGGATGCCGTCACATTGCTAGAAATATTGCTTCTTTAATTTAGTTATGATGCGATAAATGAAAAAGTTAATCGTTTGCGTTTAACCGGGGAAAATAATGCATGGGATAATGACATAAAATGCTCGAAAAAGGGGGAAGGAATGGATTTCGAATGTTAAAAATTTACAAAAACCTTCCCACGGATGTACCTAATAATTTCCCAAATTTTCACGGTGATTGGATTCATGGTTTTTGAGTCTATTGAGTACATACAGACAGACAGACAGACACACACAAATTCATTTATATATATATAGATTTTGGATGTCAGCATGCTCATACCCTGCTAGCCCAGCACACTAACCACTAAACATCTGAGGCCCCAAGAAAAAGCAACTCTAGGTATTTCCTAGGTCAGTCATATGAAAACCTTGTACAGGTTTATACATACACACACACACACACACACACACATATATATATATATATATATATATATATATATATATATATATATATATATATATATATATATATATATATATATATATATGTTAACCACCCTTGATGTCTCTACTTAGGCAAATCAGCAAATATATTTTTAATTTTTTACAGTCAGGGATATTTTTTTAGATATTTACAGAGAAACCAAACACATGCATTGAACACTTAAAGAAAAAGACCCACTCTTATATTTTTCCACATCACACATTAAATAACTTGAGTTCATATCAGACATGTCCATTAAATCCATCACATTATCCATATCATACATTAAATCAACATTCACTAAAGGAACAACCCTATTTTTTCACCTAGAACACAAAATATAAAATACAAAGAAATAAATGACTATGTGAATCAACAAGAGAAAATCAACTCAAATTAAACCAAAATATAAAAATTACATATCTAATCATCTAGTATCAGAAGAGATTATCTGATTAACAGTACAATATTTAGCTGATCTACGATGCACAATGGAACTAAAAAACT
Organism: Pardosa pseudoannulata; assembly: GCA_032207245.1. Taxonomy (NCBI): domain Eukaryota; kingdom Metazoa; phylum Arthropoda; class Arachnida; order Araneae; family Lycosidae; genus Pardosa; species Pardosa pseudoannulata. The sequence continues at coordinate 10,590,925 of CM063503.1, read as the reverse complement.
CAGACATTCAAAAGCAATGATGGTTATTTTATAGTTTGACTACATACAGGATATGTATGTCCCACAAATATTATTTGCAACAAATGGGGCTTATATACTGTAACAATAGCTTAGGCTATTGTTAACAATAGCTCTATATCTTCACTTTTATCTTGTATTGAATAATAAACTGGTGTTATCAAAGACAAAGGAAGTTATTTGACTAGTTACAGTCATAAAGAAAAATTAAACACAGCTGTTTTGGAGCTTTCAACAAGCTACTTTATTAGTGCCACAATAAACAAAGTTTAATGCCTATAGCAGACTAGTCCACTTTCATCTTCATTCTCACATTGCTAGTCACAAATAAAAAAAAAATTAAATGTAGACAGCTGTTTTACATCTATGAACAAAGCTGTAAAATAGTTTAATTGCATTTAATTTTTTGTGCCTTATTTATGTTGGGTTTTCATTTATTCCCATAAACAAAATGTTAGAAGCCAATTCTAGTATACTAAAATGTGAATGTTTTAAAAAAATTAAAAAAAAAAAGATGAAAATAACCACATAAAAGCAAACTTTAATTTTAACTAAAGAGTAACTTACTTTGCCTGCCCTTGTTTCCCTTGTGGTTACCATGGCCAGATCCTTTGTGACAGGGTTTAGTAATTTTTTTGTTGGCTTCACACAGCTGAGGATTACCACTCTTCAAAGTCAACACTTTTGTTTTCTTATTTGTTCCAACATCACATTCACTCCATAATGCTTGTTTATTGTACTTACAAACTGGAAATACAGTAATAGCATTAAAATTTGCTATGTTAAACATACATGAATATAAAGCATATATATAATAAAAATTTTGGGGAGTTATAAAATTATTATAAAGGTAAAGATAATAGTTTTCTTATTATAATTTTGAGTCAGAGTTATTAGACCTACTTTCCCCTAAAAGAAATGACACTGTGCACCTTTTGACATATTTGTTATTGACCAATTTTGAACCACCTGAATACTATATAGTTTGGCCTAAAAAGTTCTAGATTAGGGATTAAGCAGTGGTGGCTTGTGACTCAAAATTGCAGGGATGCTGCAGTTCTCAAAATCTACTTACTTTTTTGATAAAAATAAACATTACTAAATACTGTTAATTATTTATAATATTACATTTAGGTACATCTAACTGAAAAGCTTCAGCCAAAAAAATATTTCAAAAATACTTTCATTATTAATTAAACTAATTATTTATATAAATTCTATCTAGGATTTAAAATATTTATTAAACAGAATTTTAAAAATTGAAGTAGTTTTCTAATTAGGGTACATTAGTTAGCATAAAATCTCTTAACACTAGAACCACTGCAGTTTTGGTATACCTAAAACTGCAGGCTGGGTCAAATTGATATAAATCTGTGTTGTTAAACAAGAAGTAATCTGAATTTATACGGAAATGATGTTTATTAATTTTTAAACATTACACTGTTATAATACATGAAAAAATAATATATTATAATATAGAAAATCTTAAATAGTTAGAAAAATATATAGACAATATTAATTAAAATACTTAGTTCCTTACCGGTCAACATGTCTTATGATGCATTTCATGTGCAATTTGGGCAATTTCATTTATATATTTTGTATATTTTCGGAATACCAATATTTTACGGTCAGAACAAATATCATCAGTTTTGTTTCTACACTTAGAAGCTTGGCAGCAAACATTTTTTCGTATCTGCACAGATTCTTCACAAGTATCAGCTTTTGTCTTTATATGCAACTGGTATTTTTATTACAAATATTATGCATAGTATGCAACTTTTCAATGAGTTGTTAAAGATATTCTCACCTACATTTAATTCCAGCAACTTCTTCACATGAAACCCATGAATTAATCTTATCAAGATAAAAAATATTGTGGAAGACATGAACTAGCCACCTCCCTTATTTCACCTTCACAGATTATTTCTGAGCCATGTGACAACAACTTCAACACAATTTTGTTGAGCTATAAAATATCATTTCAGGAAGCTTTTTTCACATTTATTATTGTCAATATCAACTGCAGGATAAAGGGAGCTCAATAAGACCTTTTTACTTTTTTTTTTATTGATAAACAATCAAAGTTATACTATCATGCTTACATAACAATGTATCATATAAAAGACATCTTTAATTTTTTTTCACAAATACAGGCAAATCTTCTAAATTCTATTTCATTCACTCCAATTAAATCAGTGTTCTTCATTTATAGCATTTGGGACAGATTTAATGTTGTGAGAAAACTTTCTGTAGTGATATATTTTATTTAGTTTTAAAAAATTCTATCAAGTAAAAAGCAACTTACTCAAAGTAAGGTTTTTAGGGCATTTTTTATCTTTATCCAGATATGTAAAATCAATGTGTAAGTTTTTTTTAAATCATAGAAATATAATGTGAGCCCATTAGAATTCCAAATGGGCAATGGTAGTATTGCAGCAGTACATGGACTTTAGATTCCATTTGATAGGCCAAAACCACAAACACCAGAGAGTGCACTTTGAATATGCTACCAGAAGCATTTTCTCCCATACAAGGTCATAACCAGATGCTTCTTGCAGAGGAAAAATAGTTATTTACCTTTCAAACAAAAGTATATTATAATAATGTTACATCTGTGGCACTGTCTACTGCCACCACAATAAAATCTTCAGCTGTTCTTTTGTTATTAATAACACCCCTCTGATTCCCCCCCGACTTTGTAAGTTGACCATTTGACCTTAATATATTGTTCTGCTCACATATGGGCAAAAAAAACTTTAAAAGTATTTCCCATTCCAGGAAACATTGAGTTGCAAAATTCATGCTTGTGGTTATAATAGGGTCAAAATCACCCATCCTGAGGTTTTAGGTATAAGTATTAAAAACAAAAAACTAATAAGTAATTAACATACATTTTCATAGATTGTTACTGATATAAAATTAGGAAAAGTCAAGAAATTTTTTTTCAATTCCAATAGTAACTTTTTGAGAAATGCAGAAACAAAAATGATTTTGGATCAAATGACCAATCCAATGGTTTTAGTGTTAAATGTTTTTTAAAGTTACAAACACATTTTTTCTTTAACTATCCAACATTTTATAAATCACATTCCCACTAAATAACTATCTGTAAACTTGATAGCATAGAACAGTTATATGTTTTATTTGTACATTAAAAAAATCCAAGCTAATAATCAAAAATAATAAAAATTAATTAAGGATATATGCATGTAATATCTTAAATGATATATTACCTTGAAGTTCTATCCCTTATATTTTAACTCCTATCCCAGTTGAATTATAAATTTCACCTATTTTTTCAAAATCGTTAATGACAAAATATCTCAAGAGCTAGTCTTAACACTTGAAAGATGGGAATTTCTTTTCCTTAAGATTTAAAAACAATCATTTTTAGTGATAGAATTAGAATTGAAAATGTGAATTGCTCAATACACGTTTATAAAATTGTTAAATATTTTAAATTCAGAATAATTTCATTTCAACTTCAGAAGTCTACGTCCATAAAAATATAGCAGTCAGTAGTATATCCAAAACTGTTAAAATGATGGCATGTCTCTCTAGTACCAGTCCTACATTTCAGCATACACTTATTACTTTTCAATAAAACCTGTCAGAATTAACTAGTGAATAGTTTTGAAGCAATATACTTTGTAATAATACTTTGCTATTAGAGAAAAACCCTCTTCTATAAAATAATTTCTCCTATTAGAATGTAATATATACCTTTCTTACAATTCTTTGACAATGTTCTAGTAATACAAAATGAATCACTTCTTGATTTTAAATTCCTCAATTTCCTCTATTAAAAGCTTCTTGTCTTGTTAGCATTTCTTTTCTCTACATTATTCTTAAATAGTTTACTGGCCAAATTTTATGGCCTCTGTAGCTAAAAGTTTAATCTAAATGCTGCTTTCAAAAACAGGCAGAATGGAGTTTGCTCAAAAATCTTGATATCTATACATATGTATTATTGATAATTCATTCTTCTTTATTGGCATTACAGCCCAGAGTTGGCCTTAATCTGCAGTACAATGTTTCTCCAGACAGTTCTGTCCTTCATTTTAATTTTCTAGTTGGAGATTTTTAAAGTTTTTAGGTCTATCAAGACACCATTCATCAACTTTTTCTTGGGTTTACCTATTGGCCTATTACACGTAGGCTTTCAATACGAGATATTTACCACTTAGTTTTCAGATAATCTCTTGATATACCCAAGTCATGAGAGTCTGTACCTTGATGAGTTTTTATGCTTTTAAGTTTGATAACAGCATTTAATTCAACATTAGTTCTTATTCTACAACAACTATTACTTAACTGTATAATTCATTACTGATAAACAAATATGAAATGAAGTCTGCTTTACAAACTGCTTAATTCCTTTATGGTCATGTCTAACCCCAGCCAGCTAAACAATGGCCAAATGGCTAGGGCCCTGCTCTTCAGCACCCGAGTTTGGGAATTCAAATCCCACTATTAGTATCAATGTTCATAACCATATGGTATCAACTTTAAGCAACGGCTTCTAGTCTCATTAACCTTATGTAGCAAAAAAGAAGACTGTAGCATTCCAAACAAATCAACCTAGCCCAAGCCAGGTAAATATGGATAATTTTTCTAAAATATAAAACCTCTGATATCTAAAAAAGGATGGATTATATATATAGCATTATGGTAATTTAATATTAGAGTAGATAAAAGTACTATAACATCATAAGAAAAGCCTCTTCTGTAAAATAGTTTCTGCTATTAACATGCATTATATACCTTTCTTGCACTTCTTTGACAATGTTCTAGTAGGCTGACATGATGAATCACTTCTTGATTTTAAAGTGTCAGTACGAGTTCTTGTATTTGAAGCTACATCACAAGCACTCCAGTCACCTTTCTGGTATTTACAAGCTGTAAGAAAAATGACACAAAATTTGTTATATTAAAACTGTACCGAATATTAAAATATTTTATTGCTAAGTAAAATGTCTAAAAGAAGGTTTTTCCAGCATAATCTTTCATTTGAAGAAGCAAATAGCAAAGGAATATGAATAACAAAAGTAAAATTTGTTTTACAACTAATGCAAAGTTCAGATCTTATACATAATGCTAGAAATTTTTTAATACTTTTTTTTAAATATAATCAAGTTCTATATGAATATGTTAGCTTATATATGAAATATGTATTTCTTCCTATATATGCACTAGTTATATCCAAATTTTCCTTTTTATGACTGATAACTCTTAGCTTCTTGGTACCTCATCTTTCATAATTACCTTACTCTAAGAGAGTTAAACAATACTACAGTAAATTTGGTGTTACATGAAACATATTAGACATTAAATTAGAGTATCCCTCTAATTTGAACTAAATTAGAGTGTAGTCACAATAATTTAAATTACAGTGCAGAGAAAAGTAGCTATGAGTAAGTTAAATAAGTTACTCAATTGCTATTAAGTCAAAGTAAACTATATTAAAGTAAAACCAATGGAAAATAAAAGTACAAATTAAGTAAAAATCAAAAGCAAACAATTATTTTGTGGCCACAATCAAGTAACTTCATTGTAAAGAGAACTTTTATTAACTTTTTTTTACAAAATTATGGAAGGAAAGCATTATCGTATCTGAAATAAGTCCTGTAAAATCTTAAATAGTAAACAAAAATTGCTTATTGTGATACTTATACAACTGCTTTCAGTATACTGAAATTCCCAAAGAAGTTTAATGCTATCTATTCTAATTAAATCTGTGTAAATAATTCTACCATAAATAGCACTAATTGTTGGGAGTATGTAATAGAATATTTATGCACCTTCCATATACATAACATTAAGTTTCATATACTCAAAATTGTTAAATGTAAACATTGCCAAAATTTATACATTATAATAGTTGTAATATTTTATAGAAAAATTATTTATTTCATGTACCTGAAAATGTTAATGAAGGGAATGCACAAGTACAAAATAATGGTAAAAAGGTATCAAAACTATCAAAGTCTATTATTATTATTACTTATGATTCAGACTTACACTTTAAATTAAAGTTATTTTATATGTAAAATTGCTCAAATGTGGAAATCTAATATATTTTTATAAAAGATGAAATATGTTCACAATTGTGTGTGCTGAAGGGTTAAAGCATGGAATCCTGTTGTCAATAATACAGCATTAAAAATATTATTTGCAATGACACCTGAGAACAACTACAGAAACAATGTAGCTCCATAACAAAATAACATTTATGTACAGACAAATAGTGCATGCATATAATTATAGTAGATAGTTTTTAGAAAACAAGATAGTAGCATTATAGAAAGCTGGCCTTTTTCAAGATAATATTCTTTTATATTTCAAATGAAGAATTTGATCAAAGCAGTAGACAGACGGGTATCCAATGCAAATTAATTAAATAATTTTGTTAATATTTGGTGATACTATAAGAATTGTTTAAAAGAAAAAAAAAAACCAAGTAACTTCCGAGAAATGAAACAAATGGAATAACGTCATGGAACTGAGGATGATCTCATACTGCTTTTGATCTATGAAATAGATGAATTCTGAAAAACAAATACTTTAATAACAGAAAAATCCCCATTTAATGAAAAATTATGCAACTTTTCCTTACAGAGAAACAGTCAGTAGTCTTTTGCATCTTTCTATTTAACTTTTTTACATTTAATATCTGCTGTTAGTCTGGAAAGTAGAAATGCAAGAAATGTCAATGCAAAATACATTCAAAATACTAAATGAACTTTTGGTTATCTATAAGGAACTCGAGATTTGGATCTACAGTAAAAGATCTTCAAGAAGTTCTGTGAAAAATTTCTTGAGATCATCTGGTGAAACAAAAATTCACAAAAGTTCTAAGTTATATATATTATTCCTTATGAAAGGATCCTAAATAGGCATAACAGAAAGCAATCAACACAAAATGTCAATAAAAAAAAATTTAATTTACAGATTAAATGTGTTCAAAAAAAATTTTACACACAAATTTTCTATAAAAGAAAATAAACAAAAATACTATTGCAAATTAGAACACTGACATCCACACTCTGTTAAAAATGAATAAAAATGGAAGTTTTAATAGAAGTAAAAATAAAAATTAAGTATTTACTTGAAAAAGCAGTGGAAGCCAATATTTTATGTAGCTTTTGTTTATAAAATTGCAGTTACTACATCAAAAAGTTTAAATAGTATGAATTATTTACTAATATTTTAAAAATGTTTTTTGACAGTTATACTTCAAAAGCCCTCAAATTCATATGTTTATAATTTTTTTTCTAAGAATCCAAAATAAAGAAAATTATGAAGGATAAATTTTCAATTGATATAAAAATAGTTAATATAAGTATTTAACTATCATATAGAGTAGAATATATGTGTATGAATTAAACAGTAGTTAAGTATCATAACAATTTACTTTTTAAGTGCTATACATGTAAATTATTGCTTGTTGTTTATATATCTATTAAAATGTTCAACTAACAGCTTTCATGATTAATAAATGAATTATTAAGAATAAATAAGTAGTTAAGTTACCAATAAAGTCAACAGGTATTTAAATTTATCTATACAAAATGTCAGAAAAATATTTTAATTGACTCAAACACTTTTGTAATTGATCTCTTTTACAACCTGCAAAAATTTATTTAATAAAGAATACATTTTAATCTTTAACAAATTTTTATAAGTTTTTGAAGTCAGTAAATGAACAGTGATAAAATAGTAGAATAGAATTTAAAGTTTAAAGTTAAAATATTAATTTCCTGTTTTTCAGAATATTAAAGTCCTGTTGTATATTATAGCTAAATATTCCTATGATTGTATGATCAAACTTTCTTTTAACTTATAATTATTTCAATTAAATATCAAATACTATATCAAATATTAAAAAGCTATATTATGCAACTAAAAATGGTATAAGTTAATGGTATGAGTTTAGTAGATTCCACAACTAAACAATGTCTACAGTTTTTACATAATTCTATATGACACCCAAAAGATTTTTAAAAAGCTATTAGAATGAATAAATATTTGATCCCTATAGGGTGAAAATTACTAAAATTTATTTACCTGTTTTACATTTTCTAGTAATCACTTTAGTCTGTTCACAGGCTGCATCACCTCGTTTTAAAGTCAACGTTTTCCTTTGCATGTTCTGATCACAATCAGCCCATGGGCCTTTTTTGTAACGACATTCACCATCTGTAAAAAAGTTGCTGTTTTTGTTTCATTCCTTCATTTAAATAAAGAAAACCTTTCTATTATTAATTATTATAAAATCTAAGTTATAAATATGTAACTATGAAGTCCTTTAATATTACAAAAAGATTAAATGATGGGAGGGGGTGATTATAGCAAAGTATTATTCATGTGTAAATCTTGAAATAACTAATAGTTTTATGCATTAATCTATATGAAATGTACCTTTCCATTATATGAATTTTAAATATTTTAAATAAAAAATAAAATTTGTTTCATACAAGGGAAAATTAATTTTAAATTTTCTTTTATTTACTTAAGCATGGTAGAAATAGGTAATTCTGCTGTAAAATAAGAAACCTTTATAGAAATGTATCCAGTAAATATTACTTCATAATCAGTTATAAATAACAAAAAGCATTAAATGAAAATATTAAACAAAATTTCTTTCATCATTTAACAAAAAAAATTGGAACATTAAAAATATATGCTTGGAAATTGAAATAACAACTGCTTGAAAATAGATTTTATCTTCATTTATAGGAATTGTTACTACTGTTCAATATTAAGAATACTGTTGTGGTATCACCACAACAACTATGAAAAAACAAGCATAATAAAATACATATCAATATTAGAAATAGTTGACATTTAAAAAGTTTTAGTTTAAGAAGACATTTGATTCAAATAGTTTATGGTCTCATAATCAAGTTAATTCAGCAATTAAAAGTTTAATTAAACCTTACCTGTTAAATAAAATAGTGAAACGGGAGAAGAACAAGGTACAAAAATTCTCAGGAAAATGCATACAATAAATGAAAAATGCATGATTTCTACAAATCTCTTTGTAAATCTTAAGATATAATTACAAATACAACTGTTTCACTAAAGCAATAGAGTATCCAATTTTAAAGCAATGGGTTCCAATTTTACAGGCGAGATATATTTAAAATAAAAAAAAAGATATGTATAACTTCTTTACTAATCAATCTAATTTCAACATATTTGGACAAGTAGTGTTCAGTCTTTAACAGTACTTTATAACAGTAAATCAAATAAAATTCTAAAAATAATACATTGATTAAATCAGAAAATAATAATTCATAGCTCCAATAGATTCTGTAAAAGTGTTTCTTAATATATTACTGTAACTAAAATGAACATCTATTTGAGAAAATAGGGCATATCCCCTAATCTGAATTCTTTTTCATTGAATATTTTATTAAAGGGAACTTATATTGATTAGATACTAGCAAAATTTTCATCAGATTCTGCTTATAACATATTGTTCCAAGTACTTATCAGATATGTATTCAAGGAAAGTTGGCAAATGAAGTAAAATTTGATTCAATCTTGAAAGGTACAATGAAATCACAAGAAAAAATAAGAATAGAGCAGTAGATAAAAATTTTCAATACAAACAAATGATAAACAGATAAAACTTCAAAACGCACAATAAAACTTCAATCATCTATGTAAAATAACTAAAACACATAAAATTCACTTTAAACATTGATATTTAAAGAAATTTTAGTATAATAAAATAAGTTTCATATTAAAAAAATGTTTACTACACATGTCATTTTATCTATTTTGTAACTTTTATCTAAATGAAGTTAAAATGTTTTAAATAACAATAAAATGCAAAGAAAATATTTATCTGAAAATCAAATGATAGACCTCTAAAGTAAAAAATGTTAAAAACACCTTGAGTTATGTGCTAAAAAACAGTTTAAAAAATATTCCCTAGCTGAAACAATGAGTATTTGGTTAAATTTGTATTTTCTTTGGTTTCAAAATGAAATAGTCTACACAAAACATTGTTTTTATATAACAGATAAACATTATTTCACTTATCTCAGTTTCTACTTTTTTCCTTCAGAAAGAAAAACTATAAACTAAAATCATTGGTATACCTCAAATCAATTAAAATAATTATAGCATTCATGCTTCACTTATAACAAATTACAAGAGGCTCCAATTAAAAGTTTTTTTAAAAAGTAAAATTTAGAAATAAATATATCTATAGTAAAAAACTATGATAAGAATTTTAGTGGAAAATTTCTGATGCCTACTATTATTCAGGTGAAAATATAAAAACTTGTTAGTAAAACTAGAATTACTTTGAAAGAATATAAGAAAAAAATTATCTTTGACTATTTCCTATAATAAATAAATTATTTTTCTATCTACATTTACATTATGTTTTTCTTTTCTTTGGGGATAGCAGACAAGGAAGGAAGTTTATTCTTTTAAAATTATTTTACAGTATTCAAATATATTTTGTTCAATTCCTGTAGAGTTTGATGTTTACGACAGACAAACATCTTCGCAATATTTTTATATCATGTGGAAATATATTATTCAACTTTACTAAACATAATCAATTTTATTAATTGTATACTTACATTAAAATTTTTGTCTGTTTTGATTATTTTCAAAAATTATAATCTAGTACCTATTTTATCAAAATGAAATGCTTAGTTGGATGAAAAAATGTAACTATATTAACACTTTTAATATTTACCTTATACAAGGTGAAAGTCAAAAATATTATAAAAAAGGAAAATTTTGAAGAGAATAAAAAAATAGAAGTTCTTTCTTAGAATTAGTGATATATTATCACTCTTGCTGTTTTTAACAAAACACTTTCAACCTCCTCTTAAATGGGAATATTTAACATCTGAGTGAAATTAGATTATGGGTTAACACTATCATGTAACAAATATTATAAAGATGTATTATGTAACAAACATTGTAAAGATTATTTAAAATTTTTGTAATAACATATACCAAAAAGTATTAATAAAAATAATAATAGAATTACAAATTACCTTTTTTCTTTCCATGGGCTCCTCTTGGCACTCTATAAACAACTTCATGATCTAGATCATGAAGGAGTTCTTCATGAAAGGCTCCTGCTGCTTCCCATACCATACATACAGATAGAACAAAACAAGCTAACAAATTGATATTCATTTTCATCAATCTAAAAAGTAATAATCAACTTCAGATGCCATGTTTTTCTAAGCTGCAGAAATAACAGTAATTATTATTTGATCAAGTGTGAAAATAAAATCATACTTATATTAAAATTTTGAAATTTCAACAGAAAGTATTCTCCAATCAAACCATTCAAAAGAAACACAAATCCTGAAACCTGATTAAAGTATGAAATGTTTTCAACTAACCTATAAGAGCTGTTTACAAAAATCACAGATATTTGTTCATCTTTCGTTTTAAATACTGATGACAAAATAATTATGTCAAGGATATTCATTATCTTACATATATCTTTCCAAAATAAAAATGGAATCATTCTTTAAATACAAAAATATATGCATAAAAATCTTTAACAGATTAAATCAGAATTACTCATTAAATACAAAAAAGATATGTAAAAATTATACGAACAAAATATGTATGATCTGCTAATTCACATTCTTTATAACACAGTACAATATGTTTAGGTAACGATCAAATTTATTTAAGAAACAATTACAGATAAATTATAACCAACTCCCAGAAAATCATAACAATCCGGCTGTTAGAAACAATCAAAAACTTTATGCATATTAATTTAACGAACAAAATAAAATTTTAAAACGATATCCCAAGCACACTCAATTTTAATGTAAGGGAGAAAACAAAATAATAAATTACTACAAAGCTAATGTTGATCTAAACGAAAATTTTGTTCAAAACTTAAAAATTAAAAATCAGTACTTAAATATACATTTGTTTCCTTTTGCAGTAGCATCGAAAAGCCACCGATATATTCTAACACAAATGAAAGATGCTATACCATAAACAGAGGTTAAGCAACTGTATTTGACATGTTTTGAAAATCATCTAAAACTATAATAGAAAACAAAACTCAGCTGTCACACAAACATAAAGCAACAAAATATACTCACATGGTAAAATGCTACAAGAAAGATATATAAATTTAAGATAGTTCCCTAAATGTTTACTTGCATAGACAAAATTAAAGGGGCAGACAAATGTAATGGTGATGCTATGTTGACGAGATGACCCCCAGCGGGGAATTTGCAAAAGGGCAGCTAAACCGGTTAACGACCGGCGATATCTGGATCCAACCAGTATGGAGAATGCGACCGCGATATCTTTTTTTCCGTTCAAGAGATGACAGTATTTTTCCCTATATTAGCTACCATAAAGGGAAAATAAGCATGTCTATTAATCCTTTCTAACTATTCTTAAAGTCGTGATGACAGGATGTAGTGCTTTGAATTATTTTGAAGGGCCGGAAGCTATTTTAATTTCATTAAAAGTATGAAAAATGCATTGCAGAAATAATCATTAGAATAAATCTATACCAAAGACCCTTTATTAAATACCTCTTAATTAGATGTACTGGTTATGTTTTGATAGATCTATTTGGTTGTTGCAAAGATTTAGAATTTTGAGTTTAAAAATTGATATCTAATATAGAACTCCGTGTAGTATGAATGGGCAACAGAGGCAGATACTGTTGTGTAAGATTTGTATACCAGTAATTTCTAGAGTTGCCTTTTAATACAAATATTGAAACTTAATGGCAAGTTTCAATCTTTGCAATAAAAGGAAACATGAATTAATGAAAAGCATATTTCCGATCACAATTTTATCTGTTGTTCAGTATACGAATCTCTGTACTCCTGAATATGCTCAAAACAAAATTTTTTATCCCAAGAAGACCAGATTGATAAAATCTTAACTCTTACCCGCCTTTCATCTCTTTACATTAATATGGCAATCTAAGTTATTTCATCAAATAAACTGTGACAATTTTTATCGTTTTTGAAATGTACTGGAATCTCTGTATCTCAAAAGTTTTTGCGGATAACGTAATTGGCATTTCTTATCAGAACCAAGAATTTAAAAATTGTTTAGATGAGCTTTGGATTAGGTCTCCTATCACTAGACAACTTGAAATATAAATAATGGGTTTATTTTGTGTAAATAATATTTCTCTCTTGGACGTATTTAAAAGGCGCGGGCAGTGGCGTAGCGACTGCGAACAAAGGAGTCAGAGGGGCGCCAAATGGTGTATTCTATATGTTATATTGCAATTAATTTTTCGGGGTAAGGTGTGGCAAAAAGGTAACCAGCCCGGGTGCCTGCCATGCTCGCTACGCCTTAAGACGCTGAATGACTTGAAAAGTTACTTAGTGTGTTTCATGCAATTTTACCTTTTTAAATATATTCGGGATTTAAATCCTTACCATTAAATACATTCGGGAAGCTTAGTATTGGACTAGAAATGAATCAAGTCTACAAGAATTTCGACTAAACTTCATTATACTATTAAAATACAGAAGTAGAACTAAAAAGTGTAATAGGGCTTATAGGAAAAACAGATAGTCCTCCACTGTCGGATTATAGAGTGTATTATATACTATTTGAAAGATTATTATTTAATTTTTATTTTAGGATTACCTAGGATTGTATAACTGGGGTCATTCTTTAGATATTGAAACCACCTATTAACAAAAAAAAAAAAAAAAAAAAAAAAAAAAAAAAAAAAAAGAGGAATAAAGTCAGCATTAAGCTAATTTTACAAAAAAAGCTGAGCACCCTGGATCTAAAAGATAACAAACTATGATGACTTCTTATAGCTACTTAGCGAAATAGAGGGGATGACGACAAGCAAATTCAAGGGTCCTCAGCTACTGTGACAAAGCTGTGAATATTTTTACATCTCCTAAGTTGATTTTTATCATTACACGAGGTATAATTCAACCTAAACTTACTACTTAAATCTGATTCTGGGGGGCTATAAATATTCATGTCATTAGTGGAATTCGAAACCATGGACATAATTTCTGAAAGTCAGAGCCTTACCTTCTTGGATATCATTTTGCATTAGAAGTAAACTTATTTATTAAAAAAAAAAAAAAAAAAAAAAAATCAGTTATTTTCAACTTGCGGTGCACGCCCCGTAACCCCCTCCCCCTAGACTCATATTTGCTATCAAATGATGATTGGATATCTGTTCCTATAAGTACAGAATAACAGAAAAAAAATTTCAAGATCTTTTTCTCTTCTATATAAACTATTTTCTTCAAACCATTTTATTAGTTTTAATAAGTATCTCATAAAGTATTCATAATAAGTATTTAGTTCTTCACAGTAACAATACTTCTTGAGATTTAAATTGTATATCAAATCATTTTCTAATGAAGATTTAAATTCATGACTGTATTCAAACACAAAATTCGTACGTAAACAGATATAGTATATTACGTAACTATTTAAAATTTTCTTAGCAGTGTTTGATGAACTCAGTAGAGTAAAATGGTATGACTACATTAGCTATGGAATATTAGATGAACAAATTTGTTATAAAAAATTAATCAGAAAGTTTGCAGAATTAAAAGCAAAAAACAGAAACAAAAAACTTTACATAGTTTGTTATTTAACATAGTTTGTTATTTTTTAAAACTTATTTCATTGGTTTAACACACACACATACACATATATAGGACAATATATATATATATATATATATATATATATATATATATATATATATATATATATATATATATATATATGGTGTCCAAAATTAAGGTTTGAAACATAAAACAATCTGATATTACTGTATATTATTATACTATTTAATTCTATGTTTGTTAACATTACACAGCAATAAAATGCTGAAGAATTGTTATGCAGTCTTTATATAATTGAGTTACTTTATTATGATGAAGCTAAATGAAATCAAAGCTATTCATGTTGTATCAATATCTTATTTTTTTGCTAAAAGTGTAAGTACAAACTTCATAAGGAAAAATATATAAAAGTTTTTCTAGGCGAGATATATTTCAATCAATTTTAGTGCTTAACATTTAATGCATGTTCATTAAACTTAAACTTATATAAATCTATTTCAAAATTAAAATACTAAGGGTGTCTTAAAAAAAATTAATCATGTATTTTTACAACAACACTTATTCGGTAAAAATTGTAACAAATTTTATAAAAGATTTTCAAAACGAAATTTATTCCACCCACAAATAGTAAAATGAAACTTATACACTTTATAACAAATGATATCAATTAAGTATGTAGGTAGCCTATACATTAGGGTTTCTTTTCACAGATAATTCGACTTTATAAACAGAACTATACATTAAAAATAGATCAAATAAAGTAAAAGTGATGCCTCAATGCTAACGTTATCTGACGATGAACGTTATCTGACGGATAATTTGCTATACGATAAGAAAAAAAAATATACGTTTTTAACAACTGCATTATCAAAAAGTGATATCGTACTTTTAAATAGCACAAATATTTAATAAATAAATAAATATAAAAATAAACTATTTTTCTAATTTCAACAATCAATAATTGATTAGTATTATGGGTTAACACAATACCATATAACTAATTTAAACAATTTATCTTAGAATAAAAATGCCCTTCGCCTCATACAACCAAATGGAAATGAAATACTTGGGTTATTATAAGGCGATATCATGCAGTAGGGCAAATTCTCAAATTATGACAATTCTGGCTTTAGTTTCAAACGGAAGGGCAGTTTATTGTTTGTCTATTGGCTGTTGTAAACATGAAAATGAATGGGAAGGGCATTATAGTAGTTCGTGACATTGCGACAAATTGCCTTATTGTGTATTTTTCTTCCTCCTGTGATCGCGCATAGTGGAACATCTCAACTCCACTGTGCTTTGTAAGTTCCATTGTTTGTCACTTCTAATCCAGATTCTATCATGTAAACGTGTCTGTGTATGCTCTCAATAAAGTATTAAAAATATAATAATTGGAGACTAGGATTAAACCAAATCGAAATGGCCAAATTAACGTAATTAATAGCAACGCTTCAAGAGTATGTGAAAACAATAAAAACTACTCCAGAAGAAACGTAACGAAGAACAAAAGATGTGCTCGCAAAACAGAATTTATTCTTCGATCCTTTTAACGTAGCATCTGAATCATTTGACTGTTATGCGCAAAGACTGGATAATTATATTAAGTTAAAAGGTTTATCATCAGATGATGCAGGAACTGAAAAATTAAAAGTTTTGGTTTTGATCAATTGTCTTGATTTGCGACAATATAAATTTTTATCATTCTTAATGCAGATATACCGTTCACAAAAAAACACAGTGAACTTTTAATCTTACTCAAGCAACATTTATCTCTAAAACCAATGTTTTAACAGAACAACACAAATTGTTTTCCAGACTTCAAAATCAATGCGAGTCAATCTCTACTTAAAAATGCAAAATTTCAGTCTGAATGTAAATCAAATTATTGTTCTAAAGCTATGTGAAAATTATTATAACGTTCTCAATTTATTCAAGGTTTATCTGACGCTGATATACACGAACAATTATTGCATCTATGTGATGTTACATTTGAAAAACTGTTGAAATTGCCTCAATAAATGAAGCTGCAAAAATTGAGAATAAGGGAATCTATAAGAGTAATTCTTTAAGTTCAGTTAACAAAATATAAAACAATATTGTAAAAATAAAGACAGGTCAGCAACACTTAACAATTTAAGTAATTTTGAAAACAAGAGTAAAAATTTCCAAACCAGAAGTAGATCGAAGTTGCCCATAAGAGCAGGTAAAGGCGCTAATTTAAAAGCACTTGGATTAGAAGGATTATGTTTACATGGCGGAAAAGGTAATCATGCCGCAAGTTTTTGTTTTCTAAAGCATGAAGTGTACTGAAAATCTTGCCAGAAACGAGGCCATTTAGCACGTTTGCATTACCAGCTTACTGAAAAATAAAACAAAAATTCAAAATGTTCATCAAATCATACAGGTTTCGAAGGAAAATGCAAAATTTTAATGTTTGGCGGCCAATGAATAAGCGTGTGTCGCTGCAGCGCATTTTATATGCGCAAATGGCAGGATATTTAAGAGGAGAAATTTCGATTCCAGGTCATAAATTCTTTGCGAATTTCGTTTATTGTACTCAGGTAGACAATAACTATGCCTCACATACAAGTATGCGCAGATCTAAGCATATGAAGACGTGTAGTTGGGATCAAAGAAACCAGTTGGTTTAATCGGCTAATCGCTAGACATTTGGGCAGAGAGGCACTCACAGCCCCAGATACATCATTAATCATCGATTGTACGTACAACTAGTGCTTCAGTGACAGCAAGGACCGTTCATAGGCTGCTCACAAAAAGGGAGCTGAGATCATGGCGCCCCTTTCTCCCACTACCATTGACCTCTGTACAATGACAAGCCTGTTTGCAGTAGGGTCAGACTCATTCAAACTAGAATGGCACTTACTAGAGTAGAATAGTTTTCAGTGATAAGTACCTCTTTGAACTGAGCCCCAATGACCAGCGAAGACGGACAGCTGGGGATCCCAATCTGATTGTCTTCCGGCATACAGACCGACAACAAGGAGTGATGGTCTGGGGTGCCATTTCATTTCATAGTAGGACCCATTTGATTATCATCCATGGCACCCTTACAGGACAGCGGTACTTGTACATAGTTCTACTCCCCGTTGTGTTGCCCTTCATGTCATGCCATCGTGGGCTTACATTTCAATAAGATAATGTTCGGCCCCACAATGCACGTGTTTCTACTGCTTGTTTTCGTGCTTGCCGAACTCTACCTTGGCCAGCAAGGTCGCCAGATCTCTCTCCAATTGAGCACGTTTGGAGCATTATGGGCAGGACCCTCCAACCAGCTCGGGATTTTGACTATCTAACGTTTGAGTTCTACAGAATTTGGCACGATATCCTTCAGAAGGATATGCCCGCCACTTCTATCAATCAATGAGCTGAACGATGGCCGATTGGTTAGGCTGCTGGTCTTCTGTACCGGAGTTCGTGAGTTCGAATCCCACAGTGGCATGGATGTTCGTAGAGTTTGGAATCGGCTTTAAGCTGTATGTCCCGGTCTCATTAACCCTCGTGTTGCAAAAAGTAGACTGTAGCACTCCAAACAAAACCAATTTATCAATCAATGACATGCCGAATAACTGCTTACATAAGGACCAGAGGTAGACAAACGCGTTATTGAGTTTTTCACTTTGTGAAGCTCTATCACTTGAATAAATCATCTAACTGTTCTCAAATTGTAATAATTTGTTCTATGTACATCACATGTACACGTTTTTGTACATCTACCGATTTTAGTTCCATTCTGATAACTCCTCCTTGGTAAGTTATTATTATTATTATTATTTTTTTTTTGTGTGTGTGTGTCTGAGAGTGTATGTAAATATTTAACACTTTTACAGAATTTTTGTATTTTTCTTCCTTTTGTGATCGCTCATAGCGATACATCTCAACTCTACTGTCTGTTTTTTAAGTTCTTCTGTTTTGTCACTTCTAATCCAGATTCCATCATGTAAACGTGTAAGTGTATTCTCTCAATACATTAATAAAAACATAGTTACTCTAAACTTTTTGAGATCGTATCTCGCTATTGGCTCATATATATATATATATATATATATATATATATATATATATGTGTGTGGGATTTTAGTGCAGCGCATTCTCACAAGGTAGCGCCCTTATCACTGAGTGGGGTAAGTAAGGAACGACAGAGGAGCATTCGAGTCAAAGTCGTGGAGAAGTGACCAGGTTGAGTGAAAGACCCGTGGTACTTGAGCTCCTCGATTTATTAAACACCGAGTAGGGTGTATTTTCTATGTTAAGCACCGAGTAGGGTGTCTTGCCTATTTTAAGCTTCGAGTAGGAAGTCTTATATATACCGCGTCATCACTGTGATCTAACTATTTATCTTTGTGTTTAATTGTTTTCTGTGTTGTTACGTCATTAAATGTTTGTTATTGTTAAAATAGTTTGTCATCGAATTTGTCTAACGACACTCCTAGACACCGAACCCTACAAATTTTGGGCGCTCGACCCGGGATTTGATTTCCCAGTTTAAATATTACGTGGACTAATGATAAATATGGACTTGTGTGTGTGCATTTAAGAAAGGATTATTCCGTGGTGTTTGTTAAATCAAGGACTGGCTGAGACTACCTAAAATCAACTCTGCGAGATCTACAGATACAGAGGTAGGAACTTTTCATACCTATATTATTTTTTAAAAATGGCTTTCAAGTATTGTAAAAAAGAGGATCTTATCATAATTGCTCGAGAATTGGGTGAAAAATTGCCCGAAGGAGCCAACATTGCAGAAATTAAAAAAGCTATTGAAAAGAACGATACTTTTTTGGATGATCCTGAGTTTGTTAAAAATTTCATTGATTCAGTGGTAGAAGAACGCAAAGAAAGGGAACGTAGTTTAATAAGGGAGAAAGAATCTCAAGCTACCCTAAACCAATCAAATTTAGAACTGGAAAAAATTAAATTAGCTCAGTTAGAGAAAGAGCTAGAGCTTCAACGTTTGAAAAATTTGAATTCAAATACATCATCAAGTAGTGCAATCGATGAAAACTCTTTAAATGATTTTTCCAATAGACTTGAAATATTACTTAAATCAGTTAAAACCCTATCTCTACCTGTTCCATCAAAACCGGAAAATTTTCATTTATTTTTCAGGTCACTTGAAAAAGCTTTCGTGACTAAAAGTGTTCCGGAGTATCTTAAAAGCGAAATATTAATTAATATACTTGGAGAAAAGGCTAATAGTGTTATTATGTATGCAACCGAAACAGAAATTAAAGATTATGCGTTATTAAAGGATCTAGTTTTAAAAGAATACCAACCAACAGCAACAGAAATTTTGAGGAATTTTCAATCTGCGCAGAAATTAAATCATGAGTCCTACATGCAATTTGCCTCTCGATTAAGTGCCTCATTTGAATACTATTGTAAAATTAGGAAGGTAACTGATTTCAAATCTCTTTGTGATTTAACCATCGCTGATCGAATTTTTCAAACACTCGACAAAGAGACAAAATCACACATCACCGTTAGACAAGGTCAAGAATGGTTCCCGCCAAAAGTACTAGCCAAAGAATGTGATGTGTATTTAGATTCAAGACCTTCTAATATTTCTCGTTCTACCTATGAAGTTAAAAAGATGTCTGAACGTCCAACGTTTAATAACACAACTAGAAGGTTTCACGAAAACAAAGTTATGGAATGTTATGTTTGCAAAGGCAACCATTTTGCACGAAACTGCCCACAACGCATATCTAACGAAAATACAGTGTCAGGAATACACATAGAACAAAGTACCCTAAACGTTAAAAATGCTCTTCAGTATGTAAATATTTATATTGATGGAATAATTATAAATTGTTTGTGTGATTCAGGTGATGAAATTAACTGTGTAAAAAAGTGCCTATTTCCGTCAAAACCTACGCAAGGAAATACCTTTCTCACGTCTTGTTTTGGGGAGAGAAAACGAGCGGGAATAGCCACTTTCAATTACGCATTGACAAAAAAAAAAAAATGTCCCCAGATATTTGGGAAAGCTGCTTTAGTTGAAAATCTGACCGTTGACGCTATCATCACTCCCCCCTTTTTGCGAGAGTTGCAGGCTCTGGAAGAAAAGAATGCATTCCCAGAAGAGAGGGATATGAGTCATCGCGTCTCAGGTCCAAGTCGTTGTCCGGGCAGGAGAGTGAACGAGGGGAGAAAAGGGGCTAAGGAGGATGACAACCCCCTAGTAGAAGACAAAAACAGTTCGACACCCACAACGATGGAGTTGGGAAACAAGTTCCTGTTTCAAATATCTCGCGCAGTAGAAGACCCCTCAGCGGTGGACTTGAGCCATATTGGTGATGTTTCCGTTCGAAGAGAAATCAAAAATGTAGTTTCGAATTATGCTCCTCACGAAACGAAGTACACTAATTTAACGGACGATATACCAGTAAACAACATAAGCAGACGACTTTCTCGGTCTCTACAGAGACCAATTTACAGTACCACCAGAAGTACTAAATGGTCACATTTTCAGCTCCTTAACGGTGTAAAAACAAGGAATAAAAAAGAAGCGAAAAAATATGAAGTAGGTGATATGGTAGCAATTCAACGCACGCAGCTTGGAACAAGTCAGAAGCTGAGACCCAGGTTCCATGGACCTTATAGAATAACTAATGTTAAGCCGAAAGATCGGTATGATGTCGAAAAAATTGGCCTATACCCTGGACCAAATATAACTTCAACAGCTGCTGATTCCATGAAGCCATGGCCCAATGACTCATGAAGGACTAATTTCAGCAAAAAACTTTTTTTTCATTTTTCATATTTGTATTTCATGTTTTATTCTTTTTTTTAGTGTTTGTTCTGTTAGTAATTTCACAGTGCATGTCGAGGACGCCATGTTTGTCAGGTTGGCCGAATATGTGGGATTTTATTGCAGCGCATTCTCACAAGGTAGTGCCCTCTTCACTGAGTGGGGTAAGTAAGGAACGACAGAGGAGCATTCGAGTCAGAGTCGTGGAGAAGTGACCAGGTCGAGTGAAGGACCCTTGGCACTTGAGCTCCTCGATTCATTAAACACCGAGTAGGTTGTATTTTCTATGTTAAGCACCAAGTAGGGTGTCTTGCCTATGTTATGCTTCGAGTAGGAAGTCTTATATGCCGCGTCATCACTGTGATCTAACTATTTATCTTTGTGTTTAATTGTTTTCTGTGTTGTTACGTCATTAAATGTTTGTTATTGTTAAAATAGTTTGTCATCGAATTTGTCTAACGACACCCCTAGACACCGAACCCTACACACACACACACACACACACACACACACACACACACACACACACACACACATATATATATATATATATATATATATATGTGTGTGTGTGTGTGTGTAACAAGGGAAAATACATTTCACTGATTACACGTGATATTAGCCCATATTATTTAGTTCGCACGGGCTTGCTGAGTAAAAAGAATCCCTAGTTAATCTGCAGTCATGACGCCATCAGAAACACACATCCAACGTTTTGGAATTTTACATTTAGTAAAGATCGAAAAGTATCGGTCTACCCCAGTGGTCGGCAAACTTAAAGAACTTCAAGGACAACTACTTTTTTAAATTTTTATTTCACCAATTATATCAATTTAAAATAAAAAAAGTCAGTAAATATATTAATAGAATAATAATCAGAAAATTTTATTTTATTAATAAAAATACACATATTAAAAGTAAAAAAGTATATCAGTATTTAAAAAAAAAACTTTCATTAGTCTTAATCAGCTCACCAAGTAAAGTATTATTTTCATTAGTTACTTTATCTTTATTTTTGCTAAAGAAATGCATAATAGCTACTTGCTTTTTCCTCACTTACTATGAGTTTTTTTAAATCTCTTTATTTGAATTTGGAAAAGAAGAAAAAGTATTAGTAATTTGTAATCCAATCTTAGGTACTATATATTTCTCTGATAAATAATACCTGAGATTAAAAAAAAATAATAAAAAGCATAATTCATCATTAGTTCTGTTAGTTTTCATTTCTTAATCTGATTGTTCATGAAACTTTTTGTTAGTTATGTTGTACTTTACAATAAATAATTATCTTTTTTTTTCTGCGAACCATCAAAAATATTTTCCAGGCCACCATTTGGCGACTTTGTCTAACCGGTCGTCATTACGATGCACAAATCTGATTGGTTTGGTTTGGAGTGCTATGGTCTACTTTTTGAAACACGAGGGCTGATGAGACTGGGATCTTCAGTTTAAAGCCGATTCCGAACGGCTACGAACATCCATGTCACAGTGGGATTTGAACACATGAACTCCGGTCCCGAAGGTTAGCACCCTAACCATTCGGCCATCGTTCGGCATGCACAAATCTGAATAGAATGCCCAAGAATATGTACATCTTTCGTCAATGTCCAACCTCAGAGCGAGTGAATAACGTGATTTCTTTCCTATGAGATTTATGATAGTTCAGTACTTTTTGGGACGCAAAAGTGAACCTCGATCATTTAATATAGATCGAAAACACACAGTTCTGCAATTTAGGAAACGAAATGCGAAACGAATTCTGAATTTAATTTCTGACTGCAGCCCTGATTTTTTCACCATATACTAACTTATTTAGTTTGATTTCATTCATTTTACTTAAGAGCATTTTATTTGAATTTTGTACAGAATAAGTGGATGGTTGATATTTAACATGACTAAGATTAAGAATTTTGAACCAGCTTCTTATTGAAAGCCTTTTCTTGTTATAAGTAATCTGTTATTGTTTAAATATGCTTCATATTAATATTATTCTAAAAACGTAATGAACTGTTTAGGCGACAGCTGCTTTTTGGGGGTACTAAAGATTTCATAAATGTTTTATTTTTTTAATGATAGTCTTAAGAGTTTAGATTAAACCCTTTTATCACGAGCTACAATTTTGAATGGCTGAGATGGAAAATTTAATCCCGCCTACTGACCAATAATATCATTTGTAGCTTTGTTGCATAGGCGCGTATCAGAAAGTCTGCTTTATGTTATTATTTACAAGTTAACTATTGGATAGAAATCTGTTGATAATGGCGAGAACTAATGTTTAGTTTGGTATGGTATGTGGAATTTAAAGAGATTGCCTTCTAATGTGTTACTTAAAGTAACTTTAGTGGTATGTATAAAGTTATTTGTTTATTTACTCTTTCATTTTTCTACTAAAAGTGTGAAAGAAGTAAATTAGAATGTATAACACTTTTGAGTTGAAGAATCGGAATTCATTTCCAGAGAAAAAAAGTTAACAAAAAGTTGTGAATGTAATTGCTGTAAACTACATTACGTAAATTATTTCCCGGTTATATTATTAGTTTTCTAGTTAAATTCCCGTCTATTTTTTTACTCTTGTGAGTATTGCATTTGCAGAATTACTCACTTGAATACGTTTATTTCACGTTAAAGTTACTCCACACCCTCGTGTTATATCAATTTATTTTTATGTTTTTAAAAATTCGTATTACTTTTAAAATTAGAGAAACGTCAATCTCAATTCGTTTTTCTCGTTATTAACTCTCGTTTGGGAATAATTTTTCTTCCATGCATAATAGTTATCCATACACAATTCTCTTTAAAGTATATATTCTGTTAATGTTCTCAGTTTTAAATGTATGCATATTATCTTTTTTTTCCACCTAGAAACATTATATTTACGATAAAGGAGGCAAAGTTTTAAAGCAGAATTTAGATGCAGATTCATATTTAATAATTATGTATTGAATTTTTGCAAAATAAGAGTGTGATCAAACATTTTTTGTTCAAATTTTATTAATAATAATTAAATCTCTTTTAAGAAAGAGTAGAGGCTGTGACAGGCATAATTTCCACTCTTGTTATGAACAGTGTGTTTTCATTTTCCAGAAATTTAGTTTTTGTAAGATTCATTATTATTATTATTTTTCAGAGTTACAGGTTTGTTTTATACTCTCTGCGTAGCATATGAATTTTGAAATTTTTTTTTATTCTGACAGATTCTTAAATTTTATTGCTTACATGTTGACAAAATTCTACATAATTTTATATATATATATATATATATATATATATATATATATATATATATATATATATATATATATGTATATATATATATATGTATATATATATTATTGCTTAATGTACTTTTATATATTCCTGAAAGTAGCATGGATTGAGTGTTTATTAATGAAAATTATATGATATCAGGGTTGGGAAAATCATGCTTTTCTAAAAAATAATCAAATAGAAAAGTGAAATGTTTAAAGTATTTTTTTTTCTCCTGCACAACATACTTTAAATTTTATAAAAGCAAAAATAAACAAAATTCAAAGAAAATGTTTTAAAAAACAGGAAGTAAAAATTAAAATAATAAATGTCTATATTATTAAGTATTTTATTATTAGTATTTTACAATTATTAAGTATTTTAAAAATAATTACAAATTTAGCAACTATATCCAAGTCTGTTTATATTGTGCTAGTATAAAATGCTGATTAAAAATTTAATTAAATCAGCGCTTATATTTGTATGGTATCTAATTTTTTGTTCTTTATTTAGTAGTTTCCTGTAAATAATATTATTAAAATACACAGTTTTTCTCATCTGCTATTTTTATAACTTGTTATCCTCATTTACTCTATAAATCCAAAATATATTACTGAGTTAAGTAAATTAGTGAATATTTTAAAGTATTGAAAATTAATCTGTTATCACATAAAGTTTTTATTCGTGATTTCAGATTCATATAACTAAAGTATATCAATACATATAAGAATAATAGAAGTAAATTGTGTACACACTACTACTATATAAATATGTATTAATATATATGTAGGCAGTTTCTCAGAAAATATGAAGCTGTGTTGTTACAATATGAATGTTACAAAACCATGACCGGAGAAGATATATATATATATATATATATATATATATATATATATATATATATATATATATAGATTGGTATTACCTTGGGATAAGATGTTAACTCTAGAAGAACAAAACATTAAAAAGACCATCATTTGGTATTTCTGGCTTATTTATCTAGAAATTTATGATATGGGTTATGAAAATTTGTCAGTAATTCATTTCAGTAATTTTATTAATAGATTTTTTTTTCTATTTATTTTAGACATTTTCTTTAAAACTGACCATTTACTTACTCTTTTATAAAACTTATATCTAATTTATTATTTTTTTGGCAAACATTAGGTTTATTTCTGACTAACAGAAAAAAAAAATTTGTATCTGTTAAAATATTATTAAAATCTTGCTTTATTTATTTTTCATTTATTTTGAAATTGTTTCAGCTTTCTTCACATTTTATGATTATAGAATAGGAAACATTAGTATGCATTTAAAATTTAATATATCAGGACATCCTATTTTTAGTGTTACAGATTAATGATATTCATGAAAATTATTAATATAGTTAATATATTAGTTTTTATCGTTTGTAACTTTAATATTAAATATTTATGTGAAATAATCACACTTGTATTCTTTTGATATATCCCACTCCTGATAATTGTATAAGCTTAGGCCTAGGACTCTAAGTCAGTCTGTTTGTATATTAATATCATCACAAATCTTGAATATTTATTTTAAAATTCTGTACTAAAATGAAATTTTTAGAAATACACAGTAATTTTTGTTTAAGGCCGTAACCAGAAGGCACACAAATATTTTATATATATGTACATGGTTTCCGCGCACCTGGAAAGTCATGGAAAATCATGGATTTAGACAATGGATTAATTTTGTCATGGAAAGTCTTGATTTTTCAAGCAAAATGAGTAAAAGTCATGGATCTGCTAAACTACCGATTAAAAAAAAAATGCATTGAATTGTTTAATTCTATTTTTACTTGTCATTTGACTGAAGTTACTGAGTTTGGTATTTATGTATTATCCTATTGACCATATTGCCAAGTAAAATTTGTTCACCAAGGAAACTCAAAGCAAGAAAGCTTAATGGGTGGGTAAATGTATATTATTCTGGTTTTTTCCTTAAATTGTAGATTAAAATTTTATTAATATAATAATAATTATTTTTTAATAAAAATTAGTTAAGATTTTTGCACAAAATATAATTTTATCTCTAGGGATATTGTATTTAAAAATTATAGGGTTATATTTTTGGCTATTATTCATGGTCACCTGAATAATACCAGAGTACTCTGAATTCAAATTGAAAACATTTTGATTGAAAAATTGCTATATGGTTAAACTTAGGTATGTAGATACAACAATTTATTTTTATGTATGTGAGTTTATTAACATTTATAAAATAAGTTTATAGTTTTATTTTATGATAAAATTCCTGTAATTTCTCTGAAAGCATATATTTTATTTGTATGTACATCAGAAGTTTTATTCATATATACTTTTAACGAAAGCTTTTTAAAGTCATGGAAAATGATCTGCTAAATCAGGGAAAGTCATGAAAACTCATGGATTTGAAAAATTTTCTTTTGGCAGATACCCTGTATATACACACACATATTTATGTACTGAAGTGATAATATTGGGTTGGCAACTAAGTAATTGCAGATTTATTTTAGAAAATCAAGACAGTTTTTTCATGGAACTAAATAATTTTATTCTGTAATGTATTTCCCATTTTGATCAATGACCTTTTGCCATCTTTCAGGTAGCATCATAATCTCACATTCATAAAACTTCTGGTTTTTATTAGCAAAAAACTGAATCAGGTATGATTTGACATCATCATCATTATTGAAATTTTTACCATTCAAGGAGTTTTGTAAAGATCGAAACAAAAAGTAATCAGATGTGCAAGATCAGGACTATATGGTGGATGTGGCAAAACATCCCAACCAAGCTCCAACAATGTTTGCCGAGTG
This sequence comes from Pardosa pseudoannulata, assembly GCA_032207245.1. NCBI lineage: Eukaryota > Metazoa > Arthropoda > Arachnida > Araneae > Lycosidae > Pardosa > Pardosa pseudoannulata. The sequence continues at coordinate 10,563,471 of CM063503.1, read as the reverse complement.
ACCAAAGATGTGTGTGACCTTGCATTGTCATGATGGAATACAACACCTTTTCGATTTGTCAATTCAGGCAGCTTTTTTTCAACTTCATTGTTTAATTTCGTTAGTTGCTTAATGTAGACATCAGAATTGATCGTTCGGTTGGGTGGTAAGAGTTCAAAGTAGACATTTCCTTTGTAATCCCACCAAACTGATAACAAAGCCTTCTTTTGATGAATATCAGCTTTTGATATTGTTTGAGTGTGCTCACCTGGCCTGCTCCACGATCTTTTCTGCTTGATATTGTTGTAAACAACCCATTTTTCATCGCCAGTTATCAGTCGTTTTAAAATTGGATCATTTTCATTACATTTCTTTAGCAAATCGCAGCTGTTAATGCGTTGTGTTAAATGCATCTCTTTCAGTTCGTGAGGAACCCATATATCGAGATTTTGAACATAACCAAGTTTTTTAAGTCATTTTCAATGCATGTATGTGATACATGAAGCTTCTCTGCAATCTCACGTGTTGTACTGTGACGATCCGAATCGATTATTGCTTTGATTTGGGCGTCATCAACTTCAACTGGACGACCAGAGCGTTTTTCATCTTTGAGTGAAAAATTACCAGAACGAAATATGGCAAACCAATTTTTACACTACCGTTCTGTTAAGGCTTAGTCACCATAAACATGATATAACTTTTTATGAGCTTGCGATGAGTTTTTCCCTTTGCGGAAATAAAAAAGCAAAATATGACGAAAATGCTCCTTTCGATTTTCCATTCTTCAATGAAGGCCAAGCGAAAACTACGCAACCGATCAAAAAACTTTTTTTACTGATTAACAGCTGAATTGCCAACTATCAAATAACAAAATGTGTTTTAAATTTGTACTATGTCTGCAAACCTAAAAATTCAACTGACGCCATCTATGAGTGAAATCCGCAATTACTTAGTTGCCAACCCAATATTTTGTATTTTTGAATAAATGAGTAGATTATTCAAAAAATATCAATACTTTAAATTTTGAAAGCCGATTTTAAGAATTAAAATTTAAGTAAATAACTATGTTAGGAGGGATAAAATGTAAATTCTGAAGATATTAATTTAAAACTTTTAAAAATGGGATATATTTTAGAGATATGTAGAAAAATTACAAGTTTTATTTTATGTGAATCTTTAGCATCTTTTTGGTCTAATTTCAATTCATTTCATTAGTATTAGAATTATTTTTTCTTGGAAAAAAAGAATTTTTTAAAATTAGCACTTAAGTATTTTTTCAAAGATTTCCAGTCTTTATTTAATTATATCTAAAATAAACCCGTTCATTCATATAAAACTAGTGATACCAAGAAATGTATATTATTTTAATTTTTCGTTTGTGGGAATTGAAAAACATTCACAGGAACCTGTGAGAGAATGCTGTGACTAATGCTCTAGACTGCTTTAATTGTGCCCGGATTGTAATCAAGTCCTTGTTTAGTAATTTAAGTTTTAATGGAAATATAATTAATTTTGCTGATTGCATATTTAATTTATTTCCATTTATGAGAATAGCATTTTATTTTCTAAATGTGAAATGTGTTTATTTTAGAACACTCTTTTTTTTTTAGTTGAAAGAAAATGTCAGAATGGCATCAAAGAAAGGCGTTATTGATGAAAAACCTAAAGTTCCCAAGAGGGGCATTTTTCGCCGATCTGAATCAGTCATGTCAGATGGCTATAATAAAAATATACAAGATTCTTCAAACACAGACACAAAGTCAGAAGAGTCTGATAATAAAAGAGTTATACGCAGAAGTTCTATGATATGTTCTGAAGGTTTTGATAAATATACGTTTGATTGTCATAGACATGATATTCCTAATCGATCTGCAGGACTAGATTTAGATGCTGTAACTCCTCCTCAAAATATTATTCAAAATCAGAATCAAAATGCACCTGTATTAGATAATGATCAGTTTGCAAATGCACAGTCATCTAAACCAGTTACTGTAGAACAATCTGCTGTTAGGAAATTATCTTCACCTTTTAAGCCTTTATCTGCTGTATCTGCATCTATTAAAAATGTACCCATAACATTTAAACGTGTTCCTGAAGAAACTATCCCAGCAAGTGTGCCATTATCTTATAAACGTGTTCCTGAAGAAACCATCCCTATAAATAAAGTTACGCCTTTAAAGTTTTCAACAGATAAGTCTCCTGTAACAACTATTCCTTTATCATTTACTCCTGTACCTAATGAATCCAATTGGAACAATCTTTCTTCTCCTTTAAAATCAGCACCTATTAAATCTGCCCCTGTTAAAAATTCTCCCTTTTCATTTAAACAAGTATCTCATGAGTCTACTCCAGGAAGAAATGCCCCTTTATCCTTCAAGCATATTCCAGAGAAACATCAACCTGTTAGCAAAGCATTATCTTTCAGGGAGATGGCTGAACAAAATACTCCAAAGAGAAATGCACCTTTGTTATTTAAACAAGTATCTGATGATTTTAATCCAGGAAGAAGTACTCCATTATTATTTAAACCAACTCCTAGGCAAAGTATTTCTAGTAATTATACCTTAGATGAATCAATCCCTGTAAGGCATGCTCCATTATCTTTAAAGCATGCTTCAGGAGAAAGTGTTTCTTTAAGGAATATACCTCTATCTTTGATGCACTACCCTGATGAACCCTCTACACCTACTCGAAGTATTCCATTATCTTTACAGACAGTTCCTGAAGAACCATCCCCTGTTAAAGATTCACCATCATCTGACAAAAATATTCCTGATCAACCAATTCCTTTTAGGAATTCACCATTATCACTGAAGCCAATCTTAACAAAACATATATCTTTATTAAAAAAGAAAAGTCCAAATGATAATAGTCCAATTATAAAACGGGATTCTGTTGTTCATCCTGGAAGAATTGATATGCAAAGCTCATTATTTATTGATGGACGATTTCAAAATCCTTGGCCTACATGGAAGCCTCCAACATTTACAAATGTTCTGAAATTTGGTATTACTAGAAACAAGAGTAAAGTTCCACCTAAACAGGTATATTTAATGGTCATATATTTGTACTTTAAATATCAATTTTGGAAAATTTTGAAATCTTCAAATTATATAAGGTTTTTATTTGTCTGGAATTTCAAGAAAATTAGTTACATACAGTAATTTTTTTTCTCCTTAGCAGTTTTGTAAGTTGACTTCTTTAAAGGCTGTAAAACAAGTTAAACTGTCTTTAATAATTAAAGTGAAAATATACTTAAAAGAAAGATTATTAAAAAATGTTAAATTAAGCATTGATAAGTTATTGCTCTTTCTCTCTTTTTTGCCATATCAATAATATTTTCAACTGTGAAAAGTATCAATAGAATATTATTGAAATTATTATAATTTTATTATTATTTTTTTAATTTTGGTAGTTTTAATCGTTTTATACATTTGTAAAAGTTAAAAGCAGCTCTTTGTTTCTGTAACAATCTTATGTATTTATATAATTTTTTCTAAAACTTTTTAAAAGCAAAGTATGTCAGGATATTTTTAGAAAGTGTCTCCAAAATGTTAAGAAATAGATTTTTAACATTTCACCCTGTTATACTATACTTTGAAATTATAAAATTAAAAATACTCAAGTTATATCATTTAATAGTCTTAATTATTTCTTTTTATTGGTTTATTTATAATTAAGTATTTTCCATTTTCAGGAACTAGATTTAATTTTGCCCATAGTCAAGCAAAATTTCTCTAAATTATCCATACCTGAAGATGGAATAAGAGTGACATGGATAGGTCATTCCACTGTTCTTATACAAATGCATGGCTTAAACATATTGACAGACCCAATGTTTAGTGACAGAGCATCTCCTAGTCAAGTAGTTGGTCCAAAGAGATTCAGAGACCCTCCTTGTACGATTCATGATCTTCCTCATATCAATGCTGTTGTAATCAGCCACTCTCATTACGATCATTTGGATCTCAACACAATCACTCTTTTAAATGCCAGGTGAGCTGTTATTTATTTAATTATTGTGTATTATCTTTATAATATTTTAGTATTGAAAAAAATATTTCTTCTGAAAATTAAAATTTCTTGTGGTGCGAAATTAAATTTTTTTTTATTATTATTTAATTTATATTGTGCTCAAGCTTTCACTATCAACAAATTCCTAGTCTATGTCATTGACATCACACTCTGCATAAAAATTATCCAAATCGAGTAATAACTCTTCTATCTTTGTACTTTTAGATGTTTTTTTTTGCATAATCTGCCATTGCACCAAGGTCCTGATGGGTCCTGGTTGGTCATACCTATTAAAAAAATACTCAAAATAAATAAAAACCTAACTTTAAGTAGGCTAAATCAATAACTAAACAAAAGCATCTCATTGTTGCCTTGTGTGAAAGCTGGCACTGTGTTCACTGGCTAACATGAACTATAGACAATGGTTGACAGCCATCTCCACTCCACAAAAACCCATCCTTCCGTATATAAATATAATGTATCATTTTGCTGTTGTCATTATACTATTCTGTTTAGAAACTTGATAACAACATCCATGCAATAATGCACAATCAGACATTTGGTAAGATTTCTCATTGTGATATCACATGATTGCCAATGAACGTGTTAACATATTAATACAAACAATGAATTAAATTTTATGTGATATAAAATTTTATTTAACAAGGTACTCTATTCTTATAAGTTATAATTGAATGCAAGCAAGTTGGTCTTTATGAATCAAAATTCGATCAGGGCTGGATAAAAACACCCCAGTTGTCTATGCCCTAGCACAGTGTAAAGGAAAATCAAGTGATACAAAATTGTCAAAATGAAAAAAATTGCTTGTGTTTCTGATTTAATTAGAGTATTTCATTGAAAATAATTCTAATAAAAAATAAAACTATCTAATTTTATATACTAATAGTCACAAAGCTTTCAAGGAACTGCTCCAGTAATTTTGGCTAGATTTAAAAAACATTTTTTTTCTAGCATTTCTTTCATACAGATGCAGAAAAAAATGTGGTTTAATTCTAATGTTTTACATAGTTTGAAGTTTCATATCATATATCTTGCTATTATGAATTTTCTCAGAAAACTTTGAGGTGTCCTTAATTTGTAATTAGTTTTGTTCATCCTTTATGTTTTTAAGTCTAATTTATTTTACATAGAGATTTGTATTTTCTATACTTTTATTCAAACACAAAGGATGAAACAATATTAATAAAAACTTCCAATATGAGTTTCAGATATACATATTTTAAAGTACTGATTACAAGATATTCAAAGAAAATATAGTTTATTTATTTTATATTTTACTATATTTTGTATTTATTTATAACAGGGTTTTGCCTTAAAGTATTACAAATTTTCTCTACTACATTAAGCTGCATTTCTTTTTTTTTAATAGAATGCATAGAAGTATACAATTTATAAAATCATTCTATTTTTTTGCTTTCATTTGTAAATAAGTTATTACTGTACTGTTCATTTTATTATATTTATTATTATTTCAGATTTGGAACAGATATTCGTTGGTTTGTACCTCTTGGTTTACATACTTGGATGTTTGAAGCTGGGTGTGAAAATGTGGTTGAACTAGATTGGTGGGAAGAAAACTGTGTTCCTGAACATAGTGATATATTTTTTGTATTTACACCTGCACAGCACTGGAGTAAAAGAGGATTAAATGATGATAACAAGGTATTTTATGTTTTCTACCTTAACTAAATTAAATTTGATATGCTTTGATTAAAACAGATAAAAGTATTTAATTTTAGGGAAACATTGCTGTTTTGGTAAATTATTGGCTATGATTTAATTAAGTTTCTTTCTAATTATTTATAATAAAGTTAATAATATGATTATAAGTTTTGCTAACCCATTTTGGAGTTTCTTATTAGGCCCAGCCATACCTGGAAGTTACTGAACTATAAAAGGTGTGATTAAGATATATATATATATATATATGTATATATATATATATATATATATATATACACATACATACATACATACATACATACATACATACATACATACATACATACATACATACATACATACATACATACATACATACACACATACACACACACACACACACACACACACACACACTCACACACATATATATACTGTATCTGCAATAGCTGATTTTTTTTTTTTTTTTTTTTTTTTTTTTGTAATTCTTAATGAACTAACTTTTTTGTTTGTTTATGTTATGGGAATTTTTTTCTTAAAAACATTGGGCAAAAATATAATTATGAGAAAATAATTTCATTTCTTAATATAATTTTTTTAAAAAATTCATGTGTATGGAGACTAATTTTTGGCATGAAATAAGATTGATAAAAGTTATTAATTTTTCTTTTACTATGTCATAAAACTTTTAGAGTTTTGTCTTTTATTTCCAGTCATTCTTTAAATATTATCTTTTAACTGTTTGGTCATTAATTACAATTCTGCATATTTTGCATAGATATTTACTTTTAGTAATATGTTAGCTAAATAAAAATCTTTTCCTAAACATTAGCTGGTTTGGTGTACATCTTCATAATTTAAAAAGAGTAAAAATTAAATCTTAAATTTTTTCACTTGTTGACTTTTAATATTTATATATTTCATAACTTACAATGAAAATTAACTAATTTTATCCCAGTAGAATTTGTATAAGAAGACTTTAATGTGTAATTGATATTATTTGTTATACAAATTATTTTAATCTGCATGACTTTGATGAAGTTGATTGTTGTGCTAAAAGGATCTATTAAAGGTTTTATATTTTTAAAATGTTGTATTGATTGTTAATATAATTTTTAAAGGCATATTATATTATTTTATTATTGAAGCTGTTGTTTATTTCAAGTATTCTTTTTTTCATTTTATAGCAATCCAATTTTTTAATCATACCTTATAATTTTATGTAAAGAATTTGTTATCAAATATTCTGCTTATAACTATAAAAATTTATATGTGAGTTTGCTTAGATTTCATTGATATTACAAGGTATTTTTAAAATATGTTATATAACTGTGTAAGCTTATTAATTTGTGATATATACTTATGACTTTATTGATATTAGGTTTTATGGGGAAGCTGGTGTGTACTTGGACCTAAATATAAATTTTTCTTTGCTGGTGACACAGGCTATTGTGATGTCTTCAAGCAGATTGGCCGTGTGCATGGCCCTTTTGACTTATCTGCTATTCCTATAGGAGCTTATGAACCTAGGTAATTCCCCTGCCTCTTTTTTTCTAGCTTAAATTTAAACTTTCTACAGTAGATATGTTTAATTGTGCTAACTTTGATACATAATAATCGTATATACTACCTGTAAGTAAATTGCTTCCCATCAGTATACTTTATATTGGAGTTTACTTTCTGTTTCAGTAATACATAAAAAGTTAAACAGGAAATTATTTGCAGATTTTACAGAGCCATTAATGTAACTTCTTAAAAGGGGCAATTTAACATAAGTATATAAATTTGATAAAACAAATTTGTAATCTACTTGAGTATTTCACTTATTAGAAGTATGACTAATTTTGAATGCAGAAAAAAATGTATGATCCTGAGAATCATAATTTCATTATAAATTTTTACAGAATAATCCATAATTATTCTTGAATAGGAGTATAATAAAGTGTCCCTCTTTTGTTCTGTTTCTGTATCTTTAAAACTTAAACTGTAACAGCTTAATGTGCATAATAAATATATTAATTTGTTTTCACGGACACATAAATACACAAATCTGATATACATTCACATGTATAAACAAGTAGCTTTTTTTTATTGTCATGTTAAACAAACATACTGTAGCCTAAATTTTCTGAGTTAATATTTAGTTACATACTAATAAATTGTATTAGTCCATGCCAGTTTCTCTTAAAAATAATAAAACCATATGATGTAGTTTTAACTTTGAAGGCTTTTGGAATTTGACAGTTCTAAAAAATGTGACTAAGAATTTTTATTTTTGGATTAATAAATGAGTACAATCTGTATGCTCATAATTTATTAAAATGAAATGGTGAAGTGAATTTAATAGAGATAGTTTTAATGACGTTATATAATTTTAATCTTTAAAACAAAAATAAAATGAATAGTTTAAAAATCAGTATAAAGAATTGAAACATTTGTACAATTCTTAAATTTTATATTTTCATTAATCATAAATTTGAATTTGAATAAAATGAAATATACATTTAGTATTCAGTTATTCTTAAGCATAAATATGATAGAGAATTGATATTTTAAAATAACTATCATGTCTCTGAAATTATTCAGTCTTAATTCTTTAATCAAAATATTTTCATCATGAATTATCTGTTTTAAAAATGTCACTATCTGATTTCAGATATCATGAGACATTATATATATATCACTGCAACATAAGTTTACTGTATTATACTTTTTGTGGTATAACTTTATTTATTTATTTATAATAATGTTTCTGCTTTCATAAATAAATAATTTTAGAATGGACATGACACTAAATAACATCATGTTAATTAGAAATAATTGTAAAATAGTATAATATTTAAATAATATTAGATATACAATAACATTTGATTTTCTGCAGTTTTAGGAATTTTAGAACTATATTTAAAATAAAAATAAGTAAATTTATAAATAATTCAACACAGTGAAATGAAGACTTAAAATTTGGTATTTCAACCTATCTATACTTAGAATTTGATATATGAACTATTATAAATTTATTAATATTATGCTTTAGCACATTTTAAAGAAGTTATTGTTCCAAAGGAATTCAAGAAATTGCTTTATGCTTAGACTATATAGTAATATAAAATTATTTAAATAGATTTATAATTGATTAATTTCAGTACAATCATCATCAGCATTGGCACGACAGCCCTTTGTGGGCCTGGGCCTTCCTTAGAAGCTTTTCCCAATCTTATATTGTGTGATAAACTGAATTTCATAAATAAAAGTTTATACATTTCATTCAGTAAATTAGTAAAGCACATGCTTTATTATTCTTTATTATTTCTGTACTCCCAACTCTAATTGTACCTAAATATTATTACATTACATAACTGCATTCTTATTGGATATAAATTTAGTACTTGTATTTGATAGCCAGTACTTTCAGACTATTTTGAAATTGTTTCAGAAGACTTGCATTTTATTAATGAATAGGTGGTTTATGAAATACCAGCATGTTAATCCTGAGGAAGCTGTTAAAATACATATGGATATTAAGAGCAAACGAAGTTTAGCCATACACTGGGGAACATTTAGTTTAGCTAATGAGGTAAGAATTGTTAAAAGTGATTTATTTTGACTCTAAACTAATCTCATTATTTATTAAATAATTCAGAACTTTTCTTAAATCACTTAATAAAGGTAAGAGGTATGTGAAAAGTGTTTTTGTAATTGTGTTAAAATACAATTTCACTCTGTTAATTAGAAACTTTTTAATAACAGAAAATCTGTATAACATAAAAAAGGTTTGAAACTGGAAAAAAAAAAAGAAGAAAAAAAAAAAAAAATGCAAGAGTGAATATGAACTGTTATTACAAAGAAGCTGAGAAATTATTTTAGTATGTATAATTTGCTAAAAAAAATTAGTTCACTAAATATGCAGTTTCTATTACTAATCACAGGACTATTAATCTATAATTAAGATTGAGAAGGAAATTGGAAAACATACACATCAAAGTACCATTTACACAACTGCCACAGATGAAATATTCTTGTATGTTTTTCTTTAATTATGCTTATAAGACTGCTCTTTAGTTCCTATATAATTTCTACTTTTCTCCCTATGTTCATGTACATGAAAAATCAAATCTGAAGAAATAATTGTTATCCATTAAATTTCATGTTTATTTCATATTAATGAATTTGTATCTTACTCTTCAGACATATTTAGTTATTGATGATGAATGCTAAAAGAATCATAACACTTATTTGGATAATATACACTTTTGCTATGGATTTGTAGAATTGCTAGTATAAAGGGATATGTTCTGTCAATTTAAAATCATCAGATATGTTGTATAACTTTTTTCACTTTTCAGTTATACTTTTTTAATGAAATCTCTGCAACAGATCTTTTAACAGTATTTTTTAATTATAAATATTACTTATATATATGCTTAAAACAAGTGTAGCATTACTCTTGATTTACTATAAATCTAATTAGAAAATTTTTAAAGATACAAATATATACATGTAATATATCAAAATTATTTCACTTTAATATTTCTTAAAAATTCTCCCCTTTCCATTCTTATTCCCTCAAATCTATTTTCCTAGCCACAAAATATCGTAATTAAAGAGGTGTCCATGAATTTTTCCAACCCATTTTCCAAAGCTTTCTCTGTAATAGATGCAAAATTTCTGTTTACTCACTATATTTTTCCGCTGTTGCTGGCAAATAGCTAAGTTTTTTCTATCTGATCTAAGTTACTTTTTATTGTTAAATTTGCGATTAAGTTGGCTGTCCTATGGGAAAATTCTATGCATTGCTTGCTGTAGTGTCCAAACCTGTTCCAGCATGTTTTTTTTATGGTCATAACCTTGTCTGTCTTTGACTGTTAACCGTATCTTTTTAGCGTCTCTTGAATAAAATTTAAGTTAAACTTGGACTTGTGCTGTTCTCTTTCAATGTGGCTCAACTTTATATTATTTCAATAGTCTAGCTTTCTAGGCTTCTCCTTGCCCAGCAAGCCTGGGCAAGTAAATAAAATAGGGGCTTACATCAATGTGACCGGCATATTAATTTTCACTGTAGTTACATAATCCACATGTTTTACTTGTTATTTTTATATGTGTATGCAGAAGTTTTGACCTATAATGTTTTTTAGGCTTCTACATAAAGCATTTTCATAAATAATTCTTATTTTTAGGTTGTTTATAATTATTATTGTCATATGAATTAATTCATGTAAATAAACATCTATTTATAAAAAGTATAAATCCATAACAGAAGACTTAATTACAAGTAGCAGTTTAGTATCATTGTTAATTTTATATTTTGTAAGTTTAAAATGTCTTGAATCAAATGATTGTGTTTGTGTGCTACTTATATTTTCTTATTAAGTCTGGATGGTTTCGGCCGGGACAGGGTTCAATATACTTATTATATTTTCTGTTCAATTTTATTATAGCTTGTTTTGATATGTAGTCATAAGTCAGATACTGTTTTATTAGTATTTTAACAGTTTTGAGGTGACCAATCTAAATTTATTACTTATTAACTTGGTCTCTAAATTTTAATTAATACCTTTGCACATTGTAGAAAATAAAGTGAATTTAAAATAAAGTCAACAAACTAAATGAAACCTAGTATCATTAAGAATCAGCACTATCTCAGTGTATTAAGTTCCTAAAAACTACTTATTTTTCATTTTTATATTTAAGGACCTTAAAAACTATTAAATTTTTTATAAAAGGAACTTAAGAGCTGCCTGTGTTTCATCTGAGTACTTAAAATTAAAAACCCTTTTTTTTACCCACCCTTGTTTTGGCCTTATGAAACTTGGGATTCAAAGTATGCCATTGTGTGTGTATATTGATTGTGCGAATGAAATGCAAATAGTACTAAAAGCAAACCATTATTGATTTGCTGTATCAGGTGCTACTATTGACAATGCATACTTTTTGTTTAGTTACTTAAGTATGCTTACTCTGCATGCAATAGTTATTTTTTATTCTACTGGCTGATTGCTTGATTTTATACTATTGTATTGTGGTGTCTAAAGTCTGCCTGCATGTTTATATACAGAAATGTAAATACATGTTGAAATAATTATGTTAGAAATTTTGAAAAATTTCTAAAATTTTTAAAGATGTCAGGAAAGTGCATTTTTAATCCTTTATATACTGTAAAGGAAGAGTACACCAGTTGGCTAAGAGCAGCAGAAAATCATCACTAAGTTTTGTCTTTAATTGTTAGATAATTCAAATTTTAAATGGAGCAAAACTATGAATTATTTCTCTTTTATTCTACTTTTCCTTTTGAATTTTCTTTGGTGAAAGGTGATATTTCAATAATATCATGACTTCTGAGAGTCCTTATTTTTTCTTCAAAGGAGTTTATAAAGGTCTTTATTTTGTTTTCTGTAACATTTAAGTACACACCCTATATCCAGTTTATATTTATTATGAAGTTTAAGATTATACTGATATTTAGCTTAAGTTGTTCTTTTAAGTTAAGTTTATTAACCATTTGAGTGCGACGAAGCACTATCACTCTTCTCATATATTCTGTCAAAAATGTGTGGAAGTATGATCGTGGTGGTGTATATTACAATAATTTTCCCATTTATTGAGAGAAAAATCTCTAGTCTCTAGTGTGAAAATTATAGTAAAATATAGCAGTGCAATCATACTTTTATGGATTTTCGACACAGCACAAGATAAGCGCAATAGTGCTTTGTAGCAGTCAGATAGTTAAAATCACAAGTTCTTAGTTTAAACATTTTTCATACATATAAAGTTTTCTTTTAGATATTCTAGTTTGACATTTATAACTTTTCAGTAATACATAAAGGTATTATTTATTAATAAATCTCTAGATTTTAAAATATTAAAAAGAAATAAATTAAACATTTTCATGCATGTTCATGATTTTGATTTACTTTTCTCAATGTATGTATAACAATACTGTTAAAACATATGGTTAGTTTATGTCAAAACACACTGAAATTTTTTCCATGTATTTATTATATTTTATAAAATACTCAGACCAATTAACTACTATTTTCTCTTACCATATTTAGTATTATTTGGATCCTCCTGTGAAGTTACGAGAAAGTTTGGATAAAAATGAGATACCTCCTGAACTGTTTTTTACATTGAAGCATGGTGAAAGCAGACTTATTGCTCAAAATAATCTAGTCAAAAAGTACCCACTGACTGAAAGAAATATGAATAATTCTTAAGCAATTTAGAAACCAAAGCTTTAGGTAAATAAAACCATTTCCTTGAAATTTTATGAAGATTAAATCTTCTGTTTAACCACTTATTACTGACTTATTAATGAGTTTAAAGTGATGTACACACTTTTTATTAAAGCAGTATTTATACATTATAGATCTGAAAATATAGTTGAAATTGTTTTGTAATTTTTTTGGTGTTTCTGAATCTTGAATTATGGCTGAAAATATTTTGGTATGTAAAATTGAATTAGGTTTGAAAAATGTTAATATATGTAAATTTCACAGTTATAGCTATTTAAATTTTTCTGAGAAGTTAATTAAAAAATGCTTCTCTAATTCAGTTTTTTGTGGTATCATTTTATAAAATAGATTAGATAGTTTGCTAGCAGTACTGCTGTTTAAAATGTTTAAATGCATATCAGTAGTTCAACATTAACATCAGCTAATATTTTAATTTACTTAAATAAATTTGTTTAAATTATTCAACTCTGTTGTAGGAACTAATATTATATCATGATTAAAAAGGCTAATTTTATAACTTTAATAATAATAATATTTGAATTACTGGCATAATGTGCATCATGAATATCCATTTCCATTATTAAAATTGTGCTGTGTTACATGCTGCTTTTATAAATTTGTGTAAAGTTTTAGTTCTACAAAGTGAATGGTAATGCAAGAAGATGAAAGGGTATTTTTATTGAGGTACTTATTTGCTTCAAAATATATTTGCATCCAAATAATTTTAAATAATTCATAGTTTAAACTGAATTTTTCTTTTGATGAAAAAGTTGAGAAATTAGTGTCATGAAACATTCTGAAATTATCTATTTTCTACATTGTAATTTTACATACACCATCCATAAAAGTAAGCAGTTTGACAACACTCATTTATTAAAATGTGAATATTTTTATATAAATGTATAAAAAGAAAATGTGCTATGAACTTAACCCATTAATGGCTTGCATCCCTTTTTAGGGACAGCTGAAAAATAGTTTGTATAATTTTTATGTTTCTCAAAACAAGTTTTCCTTTTTAGTGAAGTTAGAGGGTAAGCCTATAAACAAGCTGCCAATTTTTTAAGCATCTAATCTCATTCATGACATTATTTAGATCAATATTTTATGATTTTTTGGCCTTTTACACAAGTTTACTTTCCTGGCAGGCACATAAGCTTGAAATTATAACAAATAACTATACCTGTTATTAAGCTTCATTTTATAGTACTGTGTTTATTTGTGATACAAAATAAATCTCTTATCATGAAGTTTTTCTATTTTTATAAATGTCCTCCTACAATGTTTAAAATGACAGCTGATCACTCACAAGGTCATACTGTAATATTCAAAGTTTTTAAAAAAGTCTAATTTTATTTTGTTATCTACAGTCCATGATAACCTATTTTAAATGTTCATCAATACATATTCAACAGAAATGAGTCTGGCATTAGTGGGTTAAGTTAAACATACATCTTTGCTTTTCAAAACTTCTTATATTCAGTGCCTTAGCAATAAAATTTAAATTGTATTAAATATGTTATATTCTGTGTTGTTTAAATTTGATGCAAAGTATTTGAGCTTTTTTTTTTTTTGGTGATCTCATCAGACTTATATTTTTGCTTTATAATACATTAATATGATCCCCTTTTACAAAAATATTTTTAAAACGAATCTTTGGATGAATGCTATATATATCTTTGTATTGTTTGATAGAAATAAGTTAAAATTGTATAAAAAAATTTATGTGATAACATATCATACTTAAAATAAGTAATTCAAAAGTTTATTGACTCAAAATTATTTAATATAAAACTCAAAAGTATGATATTGATAAAAGTATTGATACCTTTTTTCAACTTAAAATCTAACTTGCATAAATACTAGGAACTCAGGGCTATTTCAAACATTATTATGTTCTATTTATTATAATTCTGCACAGTTGTGTTATTAGATTTCATTTATACAAAGATTTGTTTTATACCTAATTATACTTCCAGAAGCTTATCAGTTTTTTCAGTGGTTTTTAAGAAGTTACTGTTGTTTATTTCATTTTATAAAAGTTTAAAGATAAGACAGGTAATGATAACAAATATACTCCTTAGATTTATATATGAGTTAAAATGAAATGATATTTTTAAAATTATTATTTGCAGAGATGTTATTTAAATTTTTAAAAAATTTAGTTTAATTCATGGCAAAGATATAAAATTTTATTAAAAACTTTTCAAAATAATAAACTGTTATTACATTAAATTTTAAAAACATAAAATATGTAGAAAATAAATATGGCTTGGGTTTAATAATTACTGACAAAATAAATCACATAGAAATATTTTATCTATGTGATTAAATAAAGAAAGGATTGTTTAAACTTTTAATGGTCGTATTCTGGTTATTTTGTGCTAGAAATGATTATATTATTTTGAAAGTTAATTTTTGTGTTACTTTCGTTATCTTCTGATATTATAATTTTCTTTTTTTTTTTTTTTTGTATTTAATTGAAACATATTCTGAAGTAAGAGAAAAAGTATCCTTATTGTGCTGCTTAATCTGCATTAAATATATGGTTTTGTTTCTAAATTGACTTTTAAATTTATTTTTACATAAATTAATATTATGTAGTAAACTGTGATAAAGGTGGCAATTTTTTTTTTGCTGTAAATTTCTTGAAAGTATTATGAATATGTCAAAGTTAAGGATTACCTGCCTTATTAAAGCATATTTTTAATGTTGGCTTGTTGAACCTAGCAATCTACCTCATATTAAATGTTGCCATGTATTTCATGATGTTACTAATTAGGACTATTCATTGCTTTTTCTAAATATAGTTTTGAAACACTTTAGTTTTAGTATAACTAGAAATTTTCAGGCTTTAAATGTACTTTTCTTTTATATAAATTTTAGATTATTTAAAAGCATGTCTATTCTTTTGAATTTATTTTTAAGAATTTTTTTTCGTTTATTTTGAATTTATATGTGTGCCCAAAGTCTGTCTTGTTTTAATAGAGTGTTTGCTTTTTATAAAGACATGCTTTAGCAATATTTCAGAATAAGATTTATCACTTTTAAGGAATACCTTTTAGTGTGCTTTGCTGGTATATTCATATGTGAAAAGTTATTGCTTATAATTGTTTTTATTGGAACTGTTACTGCTAGTCATTGCTTTCATTTCTTGTCATGTCTATAATACTTTTACTACAAAGAAGTTATATGCATTTTCATATATCATTTAGAATGTTTTTTTTTTAAATTTAGTAATGTTTTTGGGAGACATCCTGATCTTTATCTGAAAATGACACAATTTATTATATTTATTAATTAGGTTGTGTAAAAAAAGGCATTTAGTATTGGAATTTCATTGATGATGTTGAAAAATTTGTGTGTTTTAGAGTGTCTAATGAGATATTTTATAAAACATTGACTGTCATAGCCTTTTTATGGAAACTACTTAACATACACAAACCTATCTTTTTTGCCAATAAATTAAGTCAGTAAACTTTTATATGTTATATCATTTCATTGCATTTAGGACTTCTTATTTAAAAGGGGAATATACTTATAAAATATTTAAAACTGTACAAGTTTACTTAAATAAGAAAATTAGACCTAAGAATTCAACAACAAACTGCTGGCATTATTTTTAGTGCATAAGATTTTTGAAAATTTCTACTTAAATGATGTTTAGTATACTCATTTTAAAATTTGCTTTCCTTTTGAGAAAATAGATGTTTCCTCATTAAGACTATGGTGTTTTTCAGACTTTTAAGTAATAAGGTTATATAAAAAGAGGAAACATTATAAATTATATTTTATGCAATTCAATGTTTAACTTGTTTAATATATTTTTCTTATAATATTGCCTTAGTGAAAGAGTTGCATGTACTTTAAATTTGTGAAATTCAATTCAAAAGCTTTTTTATGTAATGATTTTTATGCTTTTTGTAAGGAATTTGTTTATATTGCATTTTTATATTGTCTGTGATCTTTAAATCTGCACAGTTTAAAACCTGACTGACATTGAACTACTTATGATATTCAATATAAAGTTAATATTAATCTATTTATAACTGCTTTATGTCACATTCAGTTACATACAGTTAATTTTTAAGTTGTTATACTCCCATAGGTTTCATATTTATATAGCAGTGTAATGTATACTAATGTACAACACACTTTTATAATATTTATCATTTAAATTAAGTTTCTAGATGTATTTATGTTCACATAGCAACATTTTATTTATTGTGTGTGTTCTTGTAGGCTCTTTAAGAACAGAAAAAAATTAAGTTTGTTGCAAAAAAGAACTAATTTATTTATCAGTTTCAGTTTCTTAATCATCTTGTATTATCATGAAGATCGAATGAACACACTGCTTAACTTAACAGATGAATTTATTGAAGCTAAGTAGCAACTCGCAACTTTACAAGATTGGGAAGTTGCCTACAATTAGTGGATATCAGTTTTTATATCCAAACAGAATATTTGAGAAATAACTAATTTACATATTAAAGAATGATCTAGAATGTTCAAGAACATAAGGAAACAATAAATAACATTTTTAAATTAAAAATCCGTGCTTTCGATAAACCACCATGGCAAGCATCAAACCCACAATCTTCCGGCCTGGATCGCGTGCTTTAACCATTCAGCCACTCAGCTCAGTGGCTAAGCTTCTTTATGCGGCATTGCTCCTTTCTCAAAAAGACAGTGTCTCGCTGCTATTTAGATCTGGAGCATGTCAAAGGTCCCTTGTAAATTTCTTTTGCCTTCTCTTCCAGAAGAACGACACCTGGATTTCGTCCATCTTCACTTTCGGTCTGCTTCTTCGGATCATGGTACAGCTTCATACGTAAAACATGGAAAACGACTTTTGGTTTTCTTTTTCGGGAAGCAGGATCAAAATCTTGTACTTCATAGGTAACGTCAGATAAACGGCACAACACTTGATAGAGACCAGAATACCTACCAAGAAAATCTTCAGGTCTGCATCTCGTTGTAACAGTACATGACATCTTCATAAAATCTTCTTCTCTTTTGGCCTGAATTAATGTACTATCATAAGTAACCGATTTTTCCCACCCTTGATAAATATCATTGTTGTAATGTACATACAACCTAAACACCAATGTTCGTTACAAGGGGGAAACACAGAATGAATATAATACCTTATATAGATTCAAACATTTATTATATACATTTATTTACAAAAATACTTGGTTAACATAATCAATCATTTATATTTTCTATTTACAGACTAATTATCCCACAACTCTTTATAAGGAACTAATATCATTAACAGAGGCCTAAGTCAAAGGATTGTAAATATTCTTTATAAATTACCTCCATTCAAGTCACAGGGGATCAGGCAGGGGCTTTCTTCACGGGCATACAGTACGAGCTGGTGATGGTGACATGGTCCGGCGCACGGAACGAGCTGGTGCTAGAGATCCTCGTTCCACTTCTCTCGACTGCCCAAACTTCTAACTCTCTCTCAGCTCTCACTCCAAAAACTTCACCTAGGTCCCAACGCCCCTTCTTTCTCCTCATCCAATCCATTCTCAGTGAAATTTTCCCACGTCAAATGCCCTTCGGGAGAGCAGGTCTCATTAAAGTAGCCCCTTTTTGTTCAGTCATACACATTTTAACCCTTCATAAGTATCCGCTTACATTCTGTGCGAGTTGATAAGCTCCATTCCATGAAGTATTCTGCCTGCAGGGGTCCCAACACGTAATAATTGACATTTCATAAAATCTTCCCTCTTTTGGCCTGAATTAATGCACTATCATAAGTAACCGATTTTTCTCACCCTTGATAAATATCATACCATATATTTAACAGAAGTAGTGGTTGATACGTATCATAATAGTGCTGGAGGTTTTGATAGGCATCTTTCACCTTTAGGTAGTTCTGCCATATGGGTGGACACATACACGTAATAATACATGACACCTTCATAAAATCTTCTTCTCTTTTGGCCTGAATTAATGCACTATCATAAGTAACCGATTTTTTCCACCCTTGATAAATATCATACCATATATTTAACAGAAGTAGTGGTTGATACGTATCATAATAGTGCTGGAGGTTTTGATAGGCATCTTTCACCTTTAGGTAGTTCTGCCATATGGGTGGACACATACACGTAATAATACATGACACCTTCATAAAATCTTCTTCTCTTTTGGCCTGAATTAATGCACTATCATAAGTAACCGATTTTTCTCACCCTTGATAAATATCATACCATATATTTAACAGAAGTAGTGGTTGATACGTATCATAATAGTGCTGGAGGTTTTGATAGGCATCTTTCACCTTTAGGTAGTTCTGCCATATGGGTGGACACATACACGTAATAATACATGACACCTTCATAAAATCTTCTTCTCTTTTGGCCTGAATTAATGCACTATCATAAGTAACCGATTTTTCTCACCCTTGATAAATATCATACCATATATTTAACAGAAGTAGTGGTTGATACGTATCATAATAGTGCTGGAGGTTTTGATAGGCATCTTTCACCTTTAGGTAGTTCTGCCATATGGGTGGACACATACACGTAATAATACATGACACCTTCATAAAATCTTCTTCTCTTTTGGCCTGAATTAATGCACTATCATAAGTAACCGATTTTTCTCACCCTTGATAAATATCATACCATATATTTAACAGAAGTAGTGGTTGATACGTATCATAATAGTGCTGGAGGTTTTGATAGGCATCTTTCACCTTTAGGTAGTTCTGCCATATGGGTGGACACATACACGTAATAATACATGACACCTTCATAAAATCTTCTTCTCTTTTGGCCTGAATTAATGTACTATCATAAGTAACCGATTTTTCCCACCCTTGATAAATATCATACCATATATTTAACAGAAGTAGTGGTTGATACGTATCATAATAGTGCTGGAGGTTTTGATAGGTATCTTTCACATTCAGGTAGTTCTGCCATATGGGTGGCTTTAAGCTGTAGGTCCCGGTTTCATTAGCCCTCGTGTTGCAAAAGTAGACTGTAGCACTTTAAACCAAACCAAACCAAACTCTGTGATGAATTGTGAGAAACATTGGAGTCTCCTATTACTTGGGTTTGCTGGACACTGGATGCTATTTCGAACTTAGGGGCAGAAGTGAGTTTATTGTGCTGATGAGCATTACTTTGTGTATATGCTGTAGGAATACGATTATGATTTTGCTGATTCATCGGTGATGCAATAATTAATTCTTCAGTGCTGCCAGGGGCAGAAACTTGGTGACATAAAGTTTTGACCAATATACTTTTGGGCACATGGGTCATGAAAATTGTGAGCAGATTTTCTTGGGAGGTATTTTGGTCCCTATCAAGTGTAGTGCCGTTTATCCGCTGTTACCTATGAAGTGCAAGATTTCGATCCTGCTTCCCAAGAAAGAAAACCAAAAGACGTTGTCCATGTTTTACGTATGAAGCTGTACCATGATTCGAAGAAGCAGACCGAAAGTGAAGATGGCCAAAATCTAGGCGTCGTTCTTCCGGAAGAGAAGGCAAAAGAAATTTACAAGGGACCTTTGACATGCTCCAGATCTAAATAGCAGTGAGACGCTGTCTTTTTGAGAAAGGAGCAATGCCACATAAAGAAGCTTAGCCACCGAGCTCAGTGGCTGAATGGTTAAAGCATGCGATCCAGGCCCGAAGATTGTGGGTTCGATGCTTGCCATGGCAGTTTATCCAAAGCACGGATTTTTAATTTACAAATGTTATTTATTGTTTCCTTTTGTTCTTGAACATTCTAGATCTTTCTTTAATATGTAAATTAGTTATTTCTCGAATATTCTGTTCAGGTATAAAAGCTGATACCTACTAGTTGTAGGCAACTTCCCAATCTTGTAAAGTTGCGAGTTGCTACTTAGCTTCAATAAATTCATCTGTTAAGTTAAACGGTGTGTTCATTCAATCTCGGAGACAATACAAGTTGATTAAGAAACTAAAACTGATAAATAAATAAATTCTTTTTTGCAACAAACTTAATTTTTTTCTGTTCTGAAAACATCCCTAAGTTTACTGATTATATTTAGAAACTACTTAGAGGGTAACTACAGTTAAAATTATGGTTATTAAAGAATAATGAGGAATGTTACCTGGGCTTATCAGGTCCATTGTGCTTGAACTTGTTGTTCTGAATATTGTGTCCAACAGAGAATTAAGTTTAAGCATAGAAACACTTGTAACTCTTTCATAGATTTTAGTTTGAATGTTTTTAATCTTAAATTTTTATATTTTGACTTCTACACTTTAACTCATTTTGTCATTCTTTTTTCTGCCTGTTACTTTCAGTTTTATTTATCTCTTTTCTTCAGTTATTCTACTACATTTGGATAAAAAATCCCTAGTATTTTTAAACTAAAAATCTTAATAAATGTTATGAGTTAATTGGAATTTATGGGATTACTTTAAATATTTATATAATTCTTAATCAACATTTTACATTCAAAGCTTTTAAACTAGGCAAAAATGGTACCAGTTATACAAGCCTACTTAAAATTAATTTACTGTTTTTAGCAATTAAACAAATTTTATATCTTTATTTTTACTGATAATTTTATGCATATCACTGAGTTTGGAGGAATAATAAATGATTTTTCTAAAATTGTATTGTTCAAGTGAGTAGTCAGATATATCATGCTCAGAGTAGTCATGTTTATTATGAACAGAGCTTTTAAATGTCTATGTTGTAAAGCATCAGGATATGTATTATAAATGTTATTGTCTTTTTAAAATAATCAACAATAACTAAAAAAGTATTACTTATGAACTTGCTAAAATGCAGAAAGTATTTTATTGAGATTCATGAGGGTTATGCCTATATATATATATATATATATATATATATATATATATATATGATTTTTACATTTGTGGTATGAAATCAAATATTGCTTTTACCTACTACTGTGCCTTTAAAACAGTATTTTCCTTTTAAGACAGATATTTCAACTTTTTATTTACTGATATTATTCTTAAGCAGGCTCTTCTTTTTTAAATTTGAACATATATACCCACACATGCACACATAAATATAAATTTATATATACATATAAATAAAAAACATTTTTGTAAAATGCAAACAACCAATTCTGTTGTTACATAAACAATACATTTGATCATAATTTGTAAATATTATAATTAATAAAATTTAGATTTTCATAACTATAGTAATATCATAAGTGAAGTTATAACAGTACAATGTTAAGTTTGTGTTTATTTATATAGCATTCTTGTGTTGCAATATCCTAGTTAATATGATTGATCTATCATTATTTTGGTGAAAATTTGACACTGTCTTACAAGAAATTATAAATGAATAATGTTAGTTTATTCTTGATCTCTGCCTATAATATCAAAGTCATTATATATATTAATCTTAGTGAAATATTGCTGGATTTGGTTAAAGTAGTATTTGGAGTAGTATTTGGTTAAAAATCTACATGAATATGAAATTTGTAATTTTTCTGTGTTAAATAAACTAATATAAAATTAACAGCAGTTTCTATTTCTGAGAAATACCATAAGATACATAATGGTAGAAATATGTGTCTGATTGGATTGTTTCTGCAATGTATTGACTATTGTAGTAGAAGTTTATAACTTTGTTTTTGAAAGAGCTTTTTCAAATATATATTCAGATATTCATCTGTACATATACTTTAAGTATCATCACTGTTATAGCAGTATTGTTGCAATAAAATGTCCTATTTCTTCTTTTTAAGAGTTGTGATATAGTGCCAAAAGTTGCATGAAAGTATTTATGTAATCCTGTTATATGCTATGGGTTATTCACCAAAATTTCTTTATACTTCTAAAATATAGAGTAAATTGAAATGCAGTGTATAATCAGTTACAAATTTCATATTGTTATGAAAATATTAAAGTTTAATAGATTTTATTCTAACTTATAGGATTTTTCCATCCAAACAAAGCTTTTAACAATATGACCAGTGCCTTATGTATGTACTGAATCATATCCATTGCTAGTGGAGAAAACAATAAAATCAAAGGGTTTAAAAACATTGCAAATATGGAGAGTACCCTAGTGCTTACAAAACTAGTCAATTATACCTTGAATTTGATTCAAGATTTGTTCAACATCTTTCACTTTAATACATTGAATGGTCATTATGAATTATTTTCACAGGTAAAGGCAATCCAGTTTTTAGACCTAAGGATATTGTAATAGATAATTTGGATGGTGGTAGTGATAAATAAAAATAAGATGTTATTTATGGCTTTATTTAAGTGATGCAAATATATCGTATTTAATGAGGAATAGTTTGAAAGAGGCCAGAGTTATTACTAAATTTAATTCCTAAATGCAACTAGTATCCATCTTTGTAGAAAACCTTATTTAATGTTTATAGAATGTGTTAAACCACTTTTAGTGTTAGGAAATTTAGTACCAAACTCTATAAATGCACAAACACACTTAAAAACCTGTATAATACTTAGATTATTTAACAGCATTTAATAATTAATTTTTCTGAAAAAAATTTGTGATTATTTATCTGCATACTTGAGTCCATTGGAAGTGCCTGACCTTATGATGATATTAAGTTATTGTAGTGTATATTTTTATTTGTAAACGTGACTTTGTATAGCCAGTGAAAGACTCTTGTATTTGCTTCATTTGCCATATGAAAATTGCACATCAAGTTATGTTATTTCCTTTCAACTGTCAAACTAACAGTACATGGAATGCAGAGTGCGAGCAAAATTTATTTTGAAAAATAAAATTTATTTTATTGATATGATGGTGTGTTTTTCTTATCTTTTAATATAAATTATTTTATGTATTTTTAATTATATTGCAGATATTACAAATTTGTTTTTTGAAAATCAAATTACTTTTTTTCTGAAATTTTGAAAACATCTTATCTCTTGTTTATGGAAATTATTTAGGTCTTAATAATAAACTTATTTCACGAAAATTAAATTATGAATGAAAGTAATTCATTATTATAAGAGTGAAAAGACATAATTAAATAATTAAAAATTTAGGCGCTATGAGTTTTGGATTGAAAAAGGCAACTATTATATAGATCTAAATGAGTAGTTCCTAAAGAAGACACACATGTCCAAAGTACAAAAATTTTATCAGAGAACACCATTATAGATAAACTATAGGAATAAGATCAGTATTTACAATATGTAATATATCTCTTTAACATTATTTCTCTGGCAAAATTAGTGACTAAGGTTCTTGTCGCTGTTGAAGAAAGAATGAACTGTGGTACCCAAATGCTGACTTGATATGGTTTTGAAAGAAAGAATTGGAAAAATGTTGAAATCCAAAAAATCACAGTTTGAGGATTAAAAATATTGTGAATGTATAATAGTGTTTGATTCGATATCTTGAACAAAGATTAAAAGCTTAGTGGTATGGCATATAAAGGGTCCTATTTCATATCAAATCTGTATATTAAAGACTTGAAGAGACTTGGCTGTCTTGTATGCTAAATGTCCCACTATTTTCCTCCATGTCATAGCTGCAGTAGATTAAAGTGGATCAAAATGAGTCTAATATTCTGCCTACAGACAAATTCTTGTAGTACAATGATTTAGATAGGACCTGGAATTCCGTTTTTATCCCATCTATCTGGCTTACGCTTGTCATTTTTTAATAGCATCTACTGTTTTTATTACTACTAACCCATATGCTTAGCTTAATTTCTAGTTGGTCTGATAGCTATAAATGTATGCATGTATAGAGTTTATTACTTTGACCCGAAATAGATTTTTTGAGATATGAATTCCATTAAAGAAAGTTGTAGACCTTTGTAAGTTTGAGACTACTGGTTTCAGTATTAAAAAAAAAAAAAAAAAAACTTAAATTCATTGGAATATCTTTATAAATATTATTAACTCCATTTTCTTATAAGTGAAGCTTTATATATCTAGAATAAGTCAATAATATTGCAGTTAATTTCATTAATGGCCTGTTTTCTTGTGACTATTTTAGCTTAGTATTTATTATCCAAATCAAAGAATTTTTATTTTCTATTGTATTTTAATTTTTGTGATCATGC
Source organism: Pardosa pseudoannulata (assembly GCA_032207245.1). Classification (NCBI taxonomy): domain Eukaryota; kingdom Metazoa; phylum Arthropoda; class Arachnida; order Araneae; family Lycosidae; genus Pardosa; species Pardosa pseudoannulata. The sequence goes on along the minus strand of CM063503.1, from coordinate 10,538,517 downwards.
TCATAGTGATGTGAAATTTTTAGGGTTTATCATAGAAGCAAAAATCTTAATCTATAGAAAATCTTCTGTTATTATTTGTAGATAACTATCGAGCAAAGAAGTAAGTAAAAGTAAATGAATTTTCATAAACATTATATTTGACTCTATATATACTTTGTCACACATGAAAGTTTTTTCTTTTGAATTAGAACTATAGCATATACAGTGGGATATAACTCATATACACAATATGGTTTCGTATAAAACTGTACATCATGTGAAGACTTTGATTTAACAGTAGATGGAAAATTCTTTGTTAAAAACTTTGACGATGATTTTAAAAAATTTACATTAAGGACAAGTTTTGAAAGTATCTTTCTATTTCTTTATGGCAAGTCAGTACTTTTGTATTTCATTCTATTAACTATTTACAGCAACCCTTTTTCTTTTCAGTTTTTCTGATGTCAATTTTTCCTTCCTCTTTTTCTGTTAATATTTCGTCAAACTTTGATACTTTTCCTCCATCTCTGCTTAACATTGCATCCACAAGAAACCTGCGAAAAAAAGTTATCAATTTTTTATACTTATTTACTCTGCCTCTGTATACATTAATAACCTTTATTGAAATGTTATACTGAATATGAATTGATAATATAAAGATGTTTTACAAAATTAAAAATAATTCGTCAATTTATAATGATCTAATCAAAAATACATTAGTCTTCAAATGTTAAGGATGGAAGAAAAAAAAAAGGTACGTCACAGCAAAAATACTAAGCAGAACCAAAGAAAACTCCAGTTGACATCCCTGAAGCAGTGATTAGTGCTTTTTTATAACTAGGGCTTCATTGGGTTTCATAAAATTTTGGTGGGCAACACCTAGTATTTTAATGGTTGTCACTGAAGAATGGGGGATGGGCTGTAGAAATGGGGATGAAGTTTAGAAAAGGGGATATTAAATAAATGATACGTAAATCGGAAATTGCATAAAAGTTAAGTATTGTAACATACATTTTTAAACATTAAATTGCATTTCATATTAAACTCGGGCCACGTATTTGCGATCTTTGCTTTAGAATTAAGTGATACCGCGCGCTTTATATATCTATTGGACCTTTGAACTTTATGTTGGATGGTCATGAAACGTGTGTGTCGTTTACACATTAAGTTCCGGAAGCGAGTGAATTAGATATTTGGCTAAAACATTATATTGGTAATCAAGTAAGACGCGGAAGACGGGTCTGTTATTAGGAACTGAATAAATGTTAAAGATGTCACATCAAGGTGAAAATCCAAGTATGATCATTTAGCCGTATATTGCAGACATAAGCGTAGACGATGGACAATACTCGGTGGTTTAGAGATGGTTCGCCTACAAAAAACACTCGATGGAAGACGACTATATAATACGTCATTTAAGTTGTTTACAGCGTGGAATAGAATATTAAATGTTTAGAAGTATGAAAGTTCTTCTCGTTCCAAATCATTTGAATTATTTACGCCTGACACCAATTTCTTTCGCGTACACATTAAAGTTGCCGACGAAAATTTGAATGCGTTTGTTATTTATCAAGTACATCATATTTCCGCTAACCATTGATTAGACACATTCTTTCTAATTTGTATGTGCCCCCTTATAGTGTATTATGATTATTTGTCCGCTTAATGTAGAAGTGCTTATTGTTTTTGCTACTAAAACTCCAACAGCAATGTTATATTAAAAGGAATAGCACAGAATTCTCTTCGTAATATTTCTGAAAGAGAGTCCATAATTTCCTTTCACAAAGAGTTCCATAAAAAGATTAAAAATAATAATCAACCCTATAATTTTCATCTACGAAATCGGAATAATGACTATTACTCTTTTGGCGTGAAGCCTAATGTTTGGAATCTCATTTCATGCATTGCGATAAAATTGTTTCTAAATTGCGATACATCTTCCTTTGGGATCTTATCCTTCCATTTATATATATATATATATATATATATATATATATATATATATATATATATATATATATGACTTTCTCCGTGATATATATATATATATATATATATATATATATTATATATATATATATATAAATGGAATTAAAATTATCACGTAACAGAAGAATGAATGCTTAATTTTCCACTAAAGAGCATTTGTATATTGGTTCCTAATTTAATGAACATCATGTGTCACAAGTAATTAAGAACAAAAAAAACTTCAAAAGAAGTCCTTATTTAATTGAATTTGCTTTTAAAAATACTAATTAAAGCAAACCTTCAATTTTCGGTAAAAAATTTTACGTAAGAAAACGCACAGTTCTTTTCCTAATAAAATTAGCTTTTGTGCTTAGTGAGCTGAAATAAGTTTGCAGAAATGAACATTATCTTTGAAAGTAGGATAAAATAAACTATACAAAATTAATTAGGTTAAAATGCCTTCCCATTAAATAGGAACATTTTTTCCGTATATGCGAGGCATACTGAATTTGTGTTGAAACGATCTGTTTACAAATCGTTTCAGGTTGAAGCAGTTTAGTATTTTAATTTTGAGCTAAGGCTAAATAAAGCAACTCAGTTTGGCTGTATAACAACCAGAAATGCACAATGCATGCTGTGGATTTCATAATTGTTTTGACGAATTCAATTATAAGACACTGAAAAGTATTTTGATTCAAGCAAAAGTATTTTTTGTATTTCTTTGGCAGATGCCTTATATACTTAATTTGTTAGTGTAGTTCTTATTTTCTTAAATATTTCTAATACTCGTTACATTTGACTGTGACATGATTATCTGTTATTTATAAAAATATTATATAAAGACACTAAGACTAGAGGAAGACCAGATGTTCACCTTTGTGTACTTTCCTTGAAAACTAGCTTATAGACTATAGTTGTAGTACATTAAAATATACATATTTTCATGAGGTAGTTATACGTATATACATATGTTTATCAGAAATAAGAATTTTTCATCGAGGAGGTTTTTTTAAAATAGCTTTAGATAACTGGATTAGAGACTGAGATTTATTCATTTCCTTTTGGAAATACATAAAGTTTCTGTTGCAGTTACTTGTAAAATGCAGGTGTTTCACAATCCACATAAAGTGTTGTCCATTATACAAGTTGTTACTAAATTTTACTCTCCATTTGTATAAAAAGTGCATTAGTTTTCTATAAAATTGATTAACGCCACCAAACAATGAATGATTCGTAAGTTTTGATTGCAATAAATTTGCTACTATTAACACTTTAAATACAACATTTAAATTCAAAACCTTATAAACACTTTGAGAAAATATTTAGTTCTTTCATTGAAAACAGCAACGCTTGTTATTAATAATTAAAAAACAAATTCGTTATACAGTTTTCAAATTACAACTTTTATAAATTACAATATTTTCAGAGGTATAGAAATACAGGAATATGCTTAATACTGATAATTTGTTACCCTAAAATATCGCACTAAATGAATAAACAGAATGAAATATTACTTCTCCGGAAAAATAAGTAATTTGTTCCTATCAAATTTTGTACAAATGGAAACATTGGTATATTTACCTAAAATCAGAGCAAAAGAATAAAAATGAATTGAAAACAATAAAAGGTGTTATTACTTAATGTTTAACTAGAAAGTTTAGCTAATTTTGTTTTGCACCAATTTTTTTTCTTCTTTAATCGGACGATAACACAGAATACCATTTTCTAATTATCGCCTTGTTTCAAGGTTTCCTTTTTCACTTGGACCATTTTCTTCAATCCATATACTCTTCCAGTGGCATTGAATAATTTTTCAAGCTTACTTAGTGTGAAGTTTTTCTTTGCACGTTTTCTCCAGTTGCACGTTCTTCACAAGTATGTTCTTTTGTGTTTATAGTATTTCGTCAGCAATAAACTGAGATTCTGTTTGAATATTAAACTCCATGAGATCGTCAGCACCCAGTGAGTCGAGGCCGAAATCATGTCCAAGTCTCATAACGTCTACTGAGATTTTATCCATTTGAAGATGAAAGCCACAGGCACTAATAATGCAATATTTTGGTCCAAAATATTTCGAAACCGCAAAATTAATCAGTACTAATTGAAATTCATTACTCAAATTATTAACCGAACTATAACGGGGTCAGCACCCAGGAAGTCGCACTAAGCGAGGTATTCCTATACTAGGATTTATTTTGTCTATCCTTATCCAATCTCGAATTTCATTCACTTCTTTCATAAAATTCTAGTCATGCAATAGCACATAAAATAAAGTCGTCCCCTCTATCAAGAAGTCGAAGGATACGGCTCCCTAGAGATGATTCTTTCAGCTTTTACACGTTTTTGATCTTTCGAAGACTTTTCTCGATCTTCTAGAGTTCCGCGATAAATTCTCAATGTAATAAATTTGAAACGCAATCAAAATATCGATAGGAAAATACCATTTTATAGGAATGCTAAATATTTTGATATCAAATGTAAAAACTTCCTATAATGAAAATTGTATCAAACAGCCTTATCGGTCTTCAAGGAGGAAAATAATCTTATTTTGCTGGTCATAAGTGATTTTTATTTACGAATTAAATAAGCATTATATCCCTTTCACGGTAAGGCTATTTTTAAACTGACTAAAAATTTTTTTTATTTATCTCGTATGAAGCCTGTAAGTAAAATTTCTGTTTTGATAGTTGGAAACATTTTGATTAGGGGAAATTGAAATTCATTCAGTTTTTCATACTCATTATTTACTGGGATTGAGAAATGTTACTTCAGCTATTTAATTTTGTGAACTACAAAAGGTCATATGTTATTGTCTGGTGATTTAATGGTAAAATAGTTATAGTATTTCTTTTATCAAATTCTTATATATTTTCATTATATGTATTATATTTGTGTATTGGACATATTTATATGCAAATTATACAATTTTATCATCTCAAAGTATTTTTCCATGCATGTTAAGATGTTTCCTCATGATTTAAATTGTAGTATCTTATTATTTTAATATTTTATGGAGCGGAGTTACAAATATTCATCTATTAACGATTTTCGTAAAAACTAAAAGTGAATATTACTTACTTCATGCAGTCATCTACCATTAATCCTTCTTTGGCTGATACTTCAGTCCAACCAATATAGTTGCCTTTTTTATAAGCATATTCAATTTCATCTTGATTCACATCACGATGGGATAAGTCACACTTGAGAGGAAAAGAGATATTTTTAAATTTTATACAAGCTATTAATTTCATGGCACTCTTCCTTAATGAAATGAGAAACATTATGAAAGATGTTATGAGAGCAGGAATAATATACGATAAAAAATAATCAAACTTATTAAAGATGCCCCAATTTATCGTTTGGTAATCATTTCCATATGCTTGATCGATTAATCAGTAATATTTTTTCTCTGTAAAAAGGTAGATTAATCTCATGCTAAATAAGAACTGCTTAAGTGCCACCAACAAATTCTCCCATAGTTTTTTTAAATTTGGTTTCTGTTGCATCTAATTTATTTTGATGAGCAAGAGAGTAAAAATCAGAATAGAAAGTATTAAAATTAGGGAATGATATATTTTTATTAAAAAGATATGAAAAAGAAAGGACTAAGAGCTTAACGATGCGAAAAAGTTTAAGCAATAAAGACTAGTGTAATTTAGTAGTAAATTTTCATCTTATGAAATAATTTAAAATTAAAGTTATAGCAACAGAGAATTTAGAGATAGATAAAATATTACTTAATAACGTTTTTTTTCTGATTTGTATGAAATTTGGCAAAAATCCATATCATTAAGATAGACACAGAACATTAGAAGTTTTGTCATCTGCGACTGTTTCTAAATATATTCAAAATGTTATAGATTATTTGGAGTTTTATAGCATTCTATATACTTTGAGTATAGTTTTCCAAACGCGAAATATTTTTTGTAAAGTACTTTAGAAGCTAAAAGGGACAGTACTGAAACCATCGTAAATAATTAACGTAAATCAAAATACACTACATAAAAGTTATTAAAAATTAAAGCTATAAGAATAAAACAAAGATGTTAAAGTAGCTACGTACATAAATATATATATATAAAAAGAAAGTATATGAAAGTATAAAAATAAGTATTAAAGTATAAAAATAACAATAACCATTTAATATAAGTATTAACCCTTAATTTGACAAGATGTTTTTTCAAATATTTTATAATTTCTGTTATTTTCCCATGTCTGTATAGCCATTAGGATCTCTGTGAAATAAACAAAAAAAAAATATATCATTTTCCATTGTTGAGATAATGTCCGTTGTGGCGAACACTGACATTTATGTTATATAGTAGATTTTATTTATTTGATTGTTTGTTGTTGCGGACTTAGCCAAATTAAGGGTTAACAGTAATATCAATATTAAGGTATGAAAAATTTGTTGAAATTATGAGATTAATATAAATAATAAAAATTTATGAAATGAAAACATAAAAGTCAACACGTAAAAAAAAAAAAGATACAACTTAAAAATTTTAAAGTTATTCTACTGAAATATTTTAAGGAGTAGAGCCCAGCAACAAGTATTTCAAAATAATGGTGTGAGTATGAATATTATTGTGTATTTTTAAACTTAGGGAGTTCAATAATTATATGTTTGATATTTGTGGGATTTCTGTGGATAGAACAGATGGAAACAGGCTCAGCAAGAAATACATTAGGGAGGATGAAGTAATAATGCCCCATCCGAAGATGGAACAAGATGAATTACATATTTCAGTTCTGTTTGGAGTTGTTCCTTGATAAACCGCATAACATTCCCTTTTTAAGATATGTATGGATAGTTAGGTTAAAGACTTTCTCTCATAGACAAAGGCATTCAAGTCAACCTGCTGTCTAAATAAATAAAAAAAGGGTAAGGCTAAATACGCTATAAGCTATCATATGGAACATTCTCTTCTTACTTAAGAACATCTGATAGAGTGTTCCTTATATGGACTTTAAGCATACTTATTTATAATAAAAGTTACTAATATATTGGAGAATTTTCCTCTCAATTCAAGATGAAAAAGTTACACACACAGGCATATATATATATATATATATATATATATATATATATATATATATATATATATATATATATATATATATATATATATATATATATATATATATATATATATATCGTATCCAGTGGTAAGGCGAAAGGAAGAATCAATCTTTCTTGGTAAATCATCTCTTTATTTTAAAGTATAGTTTCTTTTTCAAGGCTTCACTTGCGTCATTTTCATTTATTCGGGGCGGAGCTAAGCGTGGAGGCTCTTGATAGCTTTACGTCTTCGCACCAACTGTTAACTATCGGTTTGCATACTCATCAAATTCTTCCAAAATGCTTCCGCTTGACCGGATTACCCTAAAAGCTTAATCCTAAAAGCGTGGTTTTTTTTTCATTTATTTTTTTATTACGAAAGAGTTCCCTTTTAAATTGTTCACAACTCGCTTAATTTTCCGACCCCCCCTTTTTAGAACCCCCTCTTTCTCTCTCTCACACACATATATATATTCATATAATTGAAGTCAAATTAACTTTTTTATGTTTCTCAACAAAAGCGTTGTTATTGTTTTTTTTTAAGTCCACAGCGTTGCTAATGTTGCCTCTACAAGTGACAAAAATCCCTGTGATATTTTGAAGGGCAATACAACGATGGTTTGGTTTTGGAGTGCTACGGTCTACTTTTTGCAACACGAGGGCTAATGAGACCGGGACCTACAGTTTAAAGCCGATTCCGAACGGCTACGAACATCCATGCCTTAGTGGGATTCGAACCCACGAACTCCGGTTCCGAAGGCCAGCACCCTAACCAATCGGCCATCGTTCGGCTGAAGGGCAATACAGAGGACATTGATTATTCTCCCCTAAAATTTTATGTAAACAATTCCCTGGCGTTATTAGCCAATAGTTTTTGAAGATTTTTTCCGTACAAACTTTAAGATTGGGAATCAGCTTCCACTTTCAGAAAAAGAAATATGCGTTCTCAGATTCTATTGTATACAATAGTTGCATTAGATAACAGAGGAAGAGATAATTTTTATGATCCTAGACAATATGAAATGCTATTCGGATCTGATGATGTTTTATGGCTATTTTGTACAGTGTTATTTAATTCAAACACAGAAAAAATATTTTTGTAATGTACATGAAGATTGGAATGAACATTAATAGATTTATTCTTGGACATAGTTTTTGTTTTACGATTTAATTTTAAGGGGATGATATTTTAATTTTTAAAATAATTTTATTTTATTTTCTAATCAGGGATTGCCCAAATAAAATGTGTTTTTCTTAGGTATTGAGTGTAAGCAATCAGATTTTTTCTTATCTTCAAATTATATTTATTTTGTGGAACAACTGATAAACTGACTCAGAAAAAAAACTTGCTTGGTTTATACTTTAGTTTCTCCCACAAGATAATCAAAGTAAAAGGTAATCCACTTACTTTCTTTTCACATGTGTATCTTCCCCGCAACACCTGAATATTGTTCAAAAATGATGAATTTAGTTCTGTTAGTTTTAAGTCACTTATAATAAATTACCCAATATTTTATTGATGTTTGCATTCAGTTTTGGCGCGGTTCCAATCACTCATTTCCTGTATACTTGAATTTATGAAAGGGTATCTTTCACTTAAAGTTCACTAATTTGATCTTTATCACGACCTGAACACAAATTAAGGGAAATTTGAAGTAACTATTGTATAATGCATTTAATTTATTATACTAACAGCACCGTTATTGATGCGTTGATGATAAATTAGGTGAGAATTAAATTTTTGGGTAATATGTGTAACCGTATAAATTTATACTTTAAATGAATTACGGAATATTTTGACCACTAATTTAAAATATTACTGCTATGCTAATAATTAGATTCATGTATTGCCAAAGCCCGTTTAAGGGGGCAAGGGACATTGAATTTCAATTTTTAACGATATTTTTTAATAATAATATATGATGTTGCATGAAACATATAAGACACAATAATCTATTAGAAAAGAAATTTTGATTAAAATACGATACTATTGGATAAAAATGGAGTCATCCAACAATATTAATTAAAAATGTTCCAACAATATTAATTAAAAATTATTGTTGTTTTCAATAATAAAAAAAAGTTAATTTGACTTCAATTATATGAATATATATATATATATATATATATATATATATATATATATATATATATACATATATATATATATATATATATATATATATATATATATATGTGTGAGAGAGAGAAAGAGGGGTTCTAAAAAGGGGGGGGGGGTCGGAAAATTAAGCGAGTTGTGAACAATTTAAAAGGGAACTCTTTCGTAATAAAAAAATAAATGAAAAAAACCCACGCTTTTAGGATTAAGCTTTTAGGGTAATCCGGTCAAGCGGAAGCATTTTGGAAGAATTTGATGAGCATGCAAACCGATAGTTAACAGTTGGTGCGAAGACGTAAAGCTATCAAGAGCCTCCACGCTTAGCTCCGCCCCGAATAAATGAAAATGACGCAAGTGAAGCCTTGGAAAAGAAACTATACTTTAAAATAAAGAGATGATTTACCAAGAAAGATTGATTCTTCCTTTCGCCTTACCACTGGATACGATATATATATATATATATATATATATATATATATATATATATATATATATATACTAACCAATTGATTTTATTTTTAATATTATCTTTAAAATTTATGTATAATAACAAAACTGGGTATCGAATTTCACTTATGTTAAATACTTTTATATAAGACAATTATTTAAAATTATACAATGTTTTAACAGCAGTTTTTTTTCATTTTAAGGCATTAAATCCTCTGTAACTCAGTACATACTTAATTTAAAAAGCATACCTACTTTAACACATTGTGTGCGGAACACGTACTAGTACGTTTTCTGACGATTGATACTGGAGCGCGGGTCACGTACTAGTACTGGTTAGTGTAACAACATGGTTTGTTTGTGGGTACAAAAATAACGGTATATACAGGAAAACGAAGCCGAATGTTCTTGTCTACTACAAAGATTATAGAAAAAAATTAGACAAATAAAATCTAGTTTTTGCATCAGTCGATGTGGAACCACAGAACGGGAAAAAATTAAAACTCTATACTACTATTTCTATTTGATTTCTTATATTTACGATACTATTATAAATTTATCCACTAAAAATATATTTTTCGTTTACAAAAATCTTATGGTTGTTATTTATATATTTCTATTTATATATTTGTCTATATACTTCAACATAAAATATGAAAAGTTGGTTAAAAAATTAAATAATTTTCGATCTATTGAGATTTAACTAAAAAACTAAATTTATGAGCAAAACGCCCGTTTCCGGTACAATTCCGCTGTTAAATGTACCCGCACACAATATATTAATGACAAACAAACTAATAATGTCCAAAAATTTTAATAAGAGATACATAAAAGTAATGCACCTAAAACGTTTCAAAATACTAGTTCAATACAAAAATCGTCAAACTTGAAAATATTATTTTTTAAAGTTTAAAATAAGAGTGTATGGCAAAATAAAAATCAGGTTTAGTGCAGTAAAACAATCTTGTCGTTCTCCTTTTGATAGTGAAGAATACCTGGTTTGATTTTTCAGAACAAAAATTCATTTCATATATTTGGTCAAAATCTGTCATTTTGACAGTCCCTTGTCTCCTTATAAAAGTCCACGGCCCCTATGCTTTATTTTCTTATTATGACGAAGAGAAGATTAAAACATTACAGTGCAGTGGGTATTAGTCTTTTTATGAAATTGTAAAATTTTTAAAATTACGATTAAATAAAGAATGAAAATCGATTGTAAGTACTATTCATCCCAAAAAAATCTCTATTCCCCAAAACGGATGCATTTCAACGTCAATGCAATGCAGTGATTGCAAGTTCCCTAACGATTGGTAGTAACTACAAACTGTAAATTTTTATGAGCATCTCTAAAATAAATTGCCCTCTCAAATATTTTAAATGGATTTTCTTCAAAATTTACATTTTTCCATTGGCAACCTTTTATAATTCCAGTCTTCCTATACACATTATCAGCTATTTATTGGGTTGTTCGGAAAGTCATTTCGTTTTTTTTGGGGGAACATGAAAGACAGTTTCCGTATAATGAATAAATATTTTTATTAAATTATATATTGGCCATTCTGGTCCAACACCTTTTGCCATCTTTCTGGTAGTAGCATAATTCCACGCTCATAAAATTTTTGGTCTTTGCTGGCAAAAAACTGATCGAGGTGGTTTTTGACCTCCTCATTTGAGGTGCAGGTTTTACCGTCTAAAAATTTTTGGAATGACCGAAACAAATAATAATCCGATGGTGCCTGGTCTGGAGAATTTGGTGGGTGTGGTATTGTATCCCATTTAAGCTGTAAAAGCTTTTGGTGAGTGACCAAACTTGTGTGAGGTTTCGCGTTGTCTTGGTGAAACAGTACACCTTTCCTGTTGATTAGTTCTGACCTTTTCTGTTGAAGTTCATCATTCATTTTGTCCAGCTGATGACAGTAGACTTCCGAATTAATCGTTGTGTTTTCGGTAAAAGCTTAAAAACAACGATTCCTTTAAAATCCCACCAAACAGACAGCATCACCTTTTTTTGGTGAATATCGACTTTGGAAATGGTTTGAGCCGGTCCATCTTTTTTACTCCATGACCTCTTGCGTTTGACGTTGTTGTATATAACCCATTTTTTGTCCCCAGTGATGATGTGCTTCAAAAACGGATCATTTTCGTGACGTTTGAGAAGCGAATCGCAGACGTCAATGCGGCGACACAGATTTCTCTCTGTGAGAATATAGGGAACCCATACATCGAGCTTCGAGGATAATACCAGGCCTTTCAAGTGGTCATAAACTGTTGAATTTGATAAATTTAACCTCAATCTGATCTCACGTGTTGTTATTCGCCGGTTCGCATCAACTAATGCCTTTATCGCGTCTTTATCAGCTTCCACCGGACTTCCCGAACATGGTGCAGCTTCGACATCAAAATTGCCGGATCGAAATTTAGCGAACCAGTTCTGGCACTGGCGTACTGTCAACACACCTTCTCCATACACATCGGTCAATTTTTTTCTGGCTTGAACAGCATTTTTACCCTTTCTTTAGTAAAACAGTAAAATATGTCGAAAATTCTGCTTATCGCTCTCCATATTTAAGAGGGTACCAACCAAAAACTACTGCGTAGAATTAATTGGAATTTTTTACACACAAGCCTTGCTATATGAGCTATCAAAGCATATAAAAATTATACGGCTTAAATGTGAAGTTGGGTGAAAAAAAATACAATTAAATCCTCTGAGGGAAAAAAGACGAAATTACTTTCCGAACAACCCAATACATGAATAAATTTTGAATAAATAAATTTTGCATACATAAATTTGTAATGATGTTAGTATATAATCATAGGGTAATTTTGGATTCTTAAAACCTGGGGTCCTAAGCCTGCTAAATTGGTCCAAGCTATCAGGACTGTGTGCTACAAATGGGCCAAAATAAAGGCGTATTTATAGAAGGGGATCCAGAGGTCTGAGTCCCCCCCGAAATATTTTCAGTGTATGCATAGCAAGATTTTTAAAACTTGCAAAAATTATGTACATTTCTGTTTTTTCCTGCAAGTGTTGAAAAACCATTTTTAACCGCGAAATAAGTAATAACATTTCTTCGTGATAGAACTGGTCACAAGAATTTGACAATTTTAGATTTAGTTATGGTGCATGACTTTAAATTCAGATGGAGGTTTGAATAGGGTGATTAGAAAAGCTAGAAGAATTAGTTTACTACTATAAAATGGTAGTTTACAAATTACTTTATTATGCCATTCTGCTTTTGAATTCTAATTTTGTAAAAGAAAAATAAGAGGATATGTCATAATTCCTTTCTCAATATATTTTTATTTTCCCAGTTTTCATAAAATTACTTTAGATTAAATTCGTCTGGTAAGTACTGGAGCGTTAATTAAATATGCTCCAGTATTCCCTAGGCAAATTTAAGCCTGGGAAAAATTTAGAGCGCAAATTAAAAGATACAATGCGGTTGCAAATATATATTTCAATATACAATGAAATTACGTACAGCGTTGCTTATTTATTTTAGGACGTATTTATGTATGCATTCAAAACTATGTATGTATGTATGTATGACTTATGTATGCATATATGTACTTTATGTATGTGTGTATGTAAAAATAATGTTACGTTGGCCTAGTTTTTGAGAAAGAAGAAATTAATACTCATAAACACATGGACGAATATGTCGATTAAATGAATTTATACAATTAAATAAATGCCTAAGAAATACAACGGTAATCAACTTATTATTTGTAGATATCGAAGACTGCTGTCAAGTCGGCGCCGGCCCTAAAAACAATATGGCAATGATTTTTCTCAAAAGGTCTATCCCTCAAGCCGCGGATGCCAGCAGCGTGCACCTTCTACTCTTCTCTGGTCACAACCTTGTCCTCTAAAAACACCAGACTGCCCCGCGGAGAAAAAACAGGGGTCCACTCTCGAACGGAGGGGTCAGAAAAAGCGAAACCAACGGGCTCTTTTATTGGTTGGGAGAAGTCCGAAGTTTCTAGTTCAAACCGGTCCTGTTCTGGTATGTCTTTGACTATGACTCACGGGAAGAGGTAAAAAAAAGCTGAACCGAATGTAATTTACTGTTACAGTGTAATATTTTTTTTTGTTAAATTGAAAGTTCACTGTACTTTGGAGTTTAGATACTTCATGAAAAAAAAAATTCTGGCTATACCACTGAGCCAAAATATCAATAGTTAGCCTTTTTAACTATTTTCATTTTTATATAGTAGCTATATGGGACTAGAGTTCAATTTTGGTTTTCTTGGTGACTTTTAAAACATTTTGTAGTTCAAAATGTTCATTTTCTTTGCTAAGGAAAACGAAATAAATTGGTAGGGCTTCTGACAGAAAAACTAAATTTACATGCTCCTGAAAGAATAGCTTCTTGTATAGAATAAACAGCCATAGATCTTTTTACATGTGTGAATAATAACCTCATTTTTATTCTAACGGGGTGATAAAATAACTGTACATGAAAGCGAATTATAATTCGGATATTATAATATTTCGATAGAGTTGCAAGAGAATAGTCATGAACAGAAAAGTAGACTGTTGATCGAAAGAACTGTATAAATCAAAATAAAGCTTGCATTTGCCATAAATGTTGGGACCCTCATAAAATCAAAAGTTATAAGTTTTCTTAAATAAGCAAAATATTGTCTTATTGGTATTTATCTTATTGGTATTTATTTTTTTACACTATTTAATTTCTGAAGGTAAGTACTAAATCATTTGATTTTAAGGAGAAAAAATTTAATCTATAATCATTTGTTATTAACCCCCCTTAGTAAATTCTCTCCACTTTAATTTATATATTCACACTTACATAGTGTTTAAACTCTTCAATTTGACTTTTAACTAAAAAGCCGGTAAATTTTTATTTCAGTTATAGTAAATCTGTGCAAACAGTTACTCAAAAGTCCATTAATATTTCACATATAAGCTATCATGAATTATTCATTAATTTCATTTTTCATAGATGGTCTTTTAGATATTACATACATGTACACATTTTCGTTATATTATTTCTAAAAATTTGAATAAATTTTAGAGCATGCTTTTGAATTTTGATAACATTAAGAATATTCAATTCAAATTAGAATTTGTGTCGTATATATTATGTAGCGATAAAATATTTTCTTTTTTATAAATTATATCTCTCTGTAAATTCAAAATAAAAATTAAAAAAGTTGATAATCTACAGTTAAAAAAAGCCTTTGTTAAAAATGAAGTTTAAAAAATAAACAAAAGCGAAATAAAATAAAAATTGATTAAAAATATTCTTCACAAACCCATTATAAAGATTACAAGTATCCTCATCCTTCTGCCGACAGAGAGAAATAATGATGAAAGATATGACTTAATGAATAGCGATATTCTGTTTTATGTAACTTGAAAGTTCATTTCTTTAGGGTAGGTTATGCGTAAAGCTTTTAATTTAACGATATATATGCAAATGGCTAGAGTGGGAACAACGGTTTATACTCATTAAAACAAACATAAACTGGACGTTTTTCCCTGTACCCACTGTTCTACCCGATAAATAGATGAATAGATAGAATACAAAGACCAGTGCGTTTAATTGGCTATTAAAGTTTCGCATTAGTAATTACGCCATTAAGAGTATTTTGAAAGTCCAGGGTATTTATTATTGTTGTACCCAATTTTTATGAAAAATTGTGTCAATAATAGGTTATTGCTAAATGTTGAGAGTTATTTGACAATTCTTATTTAAAATTTTTATCCTTTTTAAAAATTTCTGTGTAGTTGTAAAGCTAATTCACTAATTCATAAAGACAACACGATTTCAATGTTGATGTATTTTAACAAAGCAGTTTTTGAGAAAATTAATTCTAGATGGAAATTAATGGTGAAGTCACATGCCATTTTGAAATTTTAAAGTGAAATGTAGTATTAATTATAAATTATGTACTCCATCGAGTTCTAATATCAATTCCCAAAAAGTTAAATAAAAGAGGGACTATATTGCGTATATGTTGTATTAAAATTCAGTGATTAATATACATTTGAAAGCATGGTTTAAATGATAAAGAGTAAAACAAATTAAACAAAACTTCACGAAATTAAAATTACTGTACGATACATGAAATCTGAGAGTTCGAGAAAAGGACGTGTGGAGGTATAAGTATATTCCAACCCTGGATCTTTAATTTCACAGGTTTCTTTACACTGATAGCAAGACCACACTACTTCTAAATTACTACCAGCTACGACAATGAGAACTTGTACGATGAGATTCAGGTGCCATATGCAAATAAGCTTGGTAGCCACATCACCAACGGTATGCGATAGGTAATAATACCTGAAAGGAACCATGGACCAAAAAATTTGGACCTCAGAACAATAGAAAAACAGCTTATGCTTTTACTAATCATGCTAACTAATTGCATAGAAAGTTAAGTGAACGACAAGCTGTTTTTTAAAGGAAGGTCGAACAGATAGCTTATTCGGTAGAACAATGCACTGGTACCATTTCTGCTGCTGGATAGATATTCGTAGCCATTTGAAATTGGCTGTAAACAATAGGCCCCGGCTTAATGAGCTTCGTGTTGTGAAAAATTGACAACAGCTCTTTCAAAACAACTAACTTAGAAGATGCTACCCGGTTTCAGAGATTGTCGTAATGAGATGGCTGACGTTATATTACAGTTTTTGTTTCATAAGATAAATTACATTTATTATTCCCCCAAAAGAGAACTTGAACATTAATTCTTTTAAACGTTGTACATCACTGCAAGTCAAGTCTTTCACTTATTCCAGTCAATTTCTTCATGATAATGTTGAGAGTGACGGTCATTGCTAAAGTTATAATACAATATGCCAGGCTCTAATCATCATTGAGTTGTTCATGGAGCATTTTAGTAACTTCTAAGTTATGATCTAGTCTCCAAATTAACTGATATTAGCCTCAGCGAACATTTGTTTTTTGATTTGGAAAAACGTTTTGCCACGATGTAACACTACCCTGCAATGTACGAGACCTGGGATAGAAGTTGTCGAGAGTTATACACCTATGTATCCCATGCTTTTACTATTTGCAAATAAAAGGGGATCCTATTCTGTACTAAACCGGTGGGCCGCAATGTAATTGTTCATTAATACAAATTGTATGACTTACTTTATTCCCTAATAAGATTGAAGGAAGCTGTGATCCATCCGGTAGCTGACATTTGGCATCAACATCCTTTTTCCATTTCATTGCACTGAGAAACGTACTTCTTTTACTTAAATCAAACATGACGATGCAGCCATGGGCATCTCTGTAATAGACACGCGTCATCCATGTAAATCTTTCTTGACCTGTAATTGAAACAAAGGAAAAAAAGTTTAAATTTATAAATTTGGATTTTATTTTAAAAGTATGAAATATAGAAATTTGAACAGTAATTGCATTTGTAGTAATACTGTATTTTCCAACAAGACCTAAATTGAAAGAAAGAATTAAATATTATCTCACCTTAGTCAAATTATGACTGAACAAATGGGAAATGACTTTTTATAGCAGAATACATAGCTTTTATAATCCATTGCGATCACGGATGATTCTAGTTATTCGTATTAAGCTATAAGTCCTGGTCTGATAAATTTTCTTTCAGTTAAAAGTTGACCCATAGTGTTTGAAACAAATGGTAATGTTATCATTCGTTCCAGAAAATGATACTAAATACTACTTAGTTACTCTGTTAAAACTTGCGTGTATTTATACATTATCCTACTTTTATATCGTCTCTCAACAATACAAAATAGTATATTTTAAGCGAAAATAAAAGTATGAGGATGAGTTCAGATTTGAATTACCTGCAATATCCCATAACTGCAGTTTGATGACTTCTTTTTCAGATTTCCATAGAACTTTCATGGCAAAATCAACTGAAAGATGGAAATAGGTATTATACAGTGGAATCAAAGAATATTTTCTCCATGAACATCAGATTAAGTCTAAAGTTAGTATTTGAGTTAGCAGTGAAACAACTTATTGTTGACAAAAACAAATGTTTACTAATTATTACCAGGCTTGCAAATCAAATTAGTTTTAAGTCCCTCTTTAAGTGGATATTAAAAGGGCTGAAACGCTTTTACTGGTCTTCTGTTTATTCAGATAGTACAAATATCAGATAACCGTAATTGATAAACTAAATTATTGAAGCTGTACTTTAATTTAGAAACATTATTAAGCTTGATAATGCTTTATCTGCTGTTTAGTGAGTCAGAAATTAGTTAAAAAATGACATATATGTAAGTATATATATGTAACGATATTGTAACCCTAACTAAGCAACTTAATTATAATTATATTCTAAAATAAATTGCTAGCGATTCTATCCCTAAAATCCTCTAACCGTGGTAATCTTTTGAGACTTCGAGAACACCAAAATTAATTTCTCCTTAACTCAACTATTCTTATATAACTCCCTTATGTAACTTAATTTCATTCTTAGCTTCATCATGTGATTAATCTTTACACAGTGATTGGCTTACTCCCTTACGCTTCCACAACACTATGCATGCGAATGTAAAACGCTTTCGCCAAAGATGGATTGTCAAATAAAAGCAACATTTTTATTTTCAAACTTTGTTGTATCCTTTCATAGCCTACTACTACACAGCATCCAATATAGATACCATTCTAAGATTGTAGTGGGTAAAAATACCCATTACAAACACACACACATATACATACATATATATATATATATATATATATATATATATATATATATATATATATATATATATATATATATATATATATATATATATATATATATATATATATATATATATATATATATATATATATATATATATATATGTTAAGGCGAATGGAAAACAGTCTTTTTTGATAATAATAAGTTTATTAAATCATCGTTTCATTTAAAAGCAAAACTTGCGCCATTTTTATTTGTTCGTGGCTGAGCTAAGCGTGGAAAAGGTATTGACAGCTCCATATTCACGCACTAACTAACTCATATTGGTTCGCTTAATCATCAAATTCTTCAAATATTTTTCCGCTTGACCGGATTATTCCAAAAGGTTACGCAAGCGTCGGTCTTTTTCATTAATTTTATTATTAATTTTATTAAAAGAGCTCCCTTTTTAAAATCGTTTATAACTCACGTAATTTCCAACTACCCCCTTTTTTAGACCTGACACACACACACACATATATATATGTATATATAAATAATGTATATATTGTATATATACATATATATACATATTGTATATATACATATATATATATACATATATATATACATATTGTATATATACATATATATATATACACACACACACACACACACTAATGCGTAACAAATAATAAAATCTATTAACCCCAATATACACAATTTCAGCTTCAATATTTGATATTGTGCTCTCAAGTTTATTTTCCTATCAATACCATCTAATTATCCAATTTAAACATGAGTTTTGTATTGATAACCCCCAAATTACCACTTTCTTTTTTGTTCAACAGAATTATCTGAATCTCCGAGAAGCTTATTGCATATACCATGCATAGCAATTGTATGCACTTTTTCATTGCAAGCATACTTATTTATAACTGAAGGTTCTATAATTAACATTTTCTAGTCTTGATTATAGCATTGATAATATTTATTATCTTCTAACCCCTGGCTATTTTCTAATGATTCTAGCATGTAGACTGCAGTTTCGTGGCTATTATAGAAGGGTTTCTTAAACGGGAACATGTACTATGGACTGCCCTAGATAAGAGCGATCGGAAGTGTTCCTATATGATCATATCAACTTGTCATCCTGATGACATTATAGGAAAGATGACTGGGGTGTGTCAATAATAATATGGCTAATCTAATCAGTCACTGATTTTCGGACATATCGATTAAAGAAGCGTTGGGAAATCATGGGTAATCTATTATACTTAGCAGACAGTTTGAAGAGCTTGGTTAAAGCACAATATTTTTTATACAGTCATTAAAGTCCCAGTGGGATAGAAAGCCTCTCTTCAAAGTCGATTTGAAAAAATTCTATCAAAGGTTATTTTTGCGGTTTTCTGGATAAATGGATTGTTCGAATATATCTGACACAGAATAATGAAAGCGCTTATCGTAAACACCTGACAAAATTCTAAAACGGGGAAAATTATTATGACAGTAAAGCAGATTCTAATCAATCAGTTTTATAAATCCTCTTTGAGGAAGTGTAAGCTGAATACTGAATTTATTTCAGTTCTATTTTTAGCCAACTGGTCAAGACTTAATAGTATTTTGAAAATGTAAACTAATTTCAAGCACCTCTTTGACAGAAAAAATATTACTTAAGGAATAAAATTGATTTTTGGTTTGGAGTACTACAATCTACTTTTTGCAACACGAGGCTAATGAGACCGGGACCTACAGTTTAAAGCCAATTCCGAAAAGCTACGAACATCCTTGCCACAGTGGGATTCGAACCCATGAAGGCCAGCACAACCGAAGGCCATCACACCAAGGAATAAAATTGAAAATATGTTTATAAGTATAATAGTTTTAAATTTTGCTCTTTTACCTAAAAATATAAAATTAATTTGAAAATCTCTCTTATATTAACAATCTTTGTATTTCTGTTATAAACACTTCCTGTTGGTCCATCTCCAAAAAATTATTATTTTGTGAATTATATTTGTTACTATGACTCAAATCGCGTATTAAGCATTCTTAAATCCGGAAAAGTAATATTAATGATAAAATCATCATGGAGATTTTTAGTGAAATTAAAAAAAAAAAAAAAAAAAAAAAAATTCGTCCTGAAGTTGTTTAAACATGATTTGTTGCTTGAATGAAGACGTACATACCGCAAATGGGGAATGTGCGACCTTGAGGTCGCAGACAGCCTTCACGATTTTCTCTGGTTTTAATTAATAACTAGTTATTCATATAATTAATGGTTAAATGTATAGATTGTGGCAATTTTGAAAAACATTAGTAACAAATAAAGAATGGAATGAATATAAGTTTAAGTGATTGCTGGTT
Organism: Pardosa pseudoannulata; assembly: GCA_032207245.1. NCBI lineage: Eukaryota > Metazoa > Arthropoda > Arachnida > Araneae > Lycosidae > Pardosa > Pardosa pseudoannulata. The sequence goes on along the minus strand of CM063503.1, from coordinate 10,517,935 downwards.
GTAGCAGCCAACTGTATAGTTTTCGATTGCATCTTTTTAAATACAACAATAAGTTTATTTAAAATATCTCTACTATTATTATTATTTTTTCTATTTAACATTATTATTTTACTGTTGTATTTCTTTATAACGTAATAAATTTATTTAAAAATATTATTTTGGTTAATTTCAATTTGAAGTGGTATTTAAATATGTAGTTGTTTATTAAAAATAATTAAAGATTAATGTTATATCAAGTTATTACATTTAGATAAATGCAAAGTATCTTATAAACTTTATATGTCAAATAATAAATAAATGTCTTAATGCTTTATTTGGCATTATTTCCATACAGTGTAATAAATTGATAAAACTGTATAAAATCTATGATAATTTTACAAAAGGTTCAATTATAGGTATATCAATTTATGCGACTTCGCAAACTAACTTAAATGTAGCATCTATTAGCTAAAAGGCTCTCTAGCTAAAAGGATTTTAATCATTAAAAGATTTTTTTAATGAGGTTGGATTCCACCGATTTGAGTAAGTGAGAATTTTTAGCTAAAAGGATTTTAATCATTAAAAGATTTTTTTAATGAGGTTGGATTCCACCGATTTTAGTAAGTGAGAATTTTTGTTCTTACGGTATCTTTATTTTTCTTAAATAGTTTTTATTTTTTAAAATTTTCGATAGCTTGATAAAAATAATATCGACCCTTGATTTTTTTTCAAGTTGGTTTCTACCGATATTACTAAGCAGGAATTTTTGTTTTCATATCTTTATTTTACTTATTTTTGTAATTTTGATAGCTTGGTAAAAATAATATCAATCCTTGAACAGTTTCAAATTGCAGAAAGAAAATTAATATAGCATATTCTTTAGTTTTTACGAAGTGATTATAAAGAACTATCTCCTTTCATGGTAATGACAACATGCACCTCCTCCCTCCGAAAAAAGCAACTGATTTCTCGTTACGATACTGAATTAGCGGTATATAGTTATAAATGCTATTGTGAAGACTCCCCTTTGTTCAGAGCAAGCGCCAAATCAGCTGATCCATATAGTGTAATAAATTGATAAAACTATATAAAATCTATGATAATTTTACAAAAGGTTCAATTATAGGTATATCAATTTATGCGACTTCGCAAACTAACTTAAATGTAGCATCTATTAGCAAAAAGGCTTTCCACCTGTGGTATAAACAAATGTAGTGAAATCCAAATTTAGCTTCATTTATCACTGGTTTTGTTGATACTATTTTGTACATCTTTAATGAATTATACTAGATTCGATCAGTATAAATTTTTAAAATTGATAGCTAGAAATATGAAGAGTTATCTTAAAACAATATTAAGAATAGATCATGGACATTTTTAAACAACTTTTTATTTGTTGCAAACTTTGTATTATATATTAGATAGCTATATAAGTATAATTTCTGCGATAGCTTTTTAGTTATTAGTGGCAGTGGCATACTCAAAAGGGGGCGGTGCAAAGGGACATATGCACCTTCCAGAAATTTTTCTTTTGAAATTGAAATACTTCATGATAATTATTTTATTATTATACTATTATGGGGGCTCTAAACTTAAAAAAAAAATTAGACTTTTTTCCTCTCCTCATACTTAAATATTTTTCATCATGAAGAGAAAGAAGGAATTCATCTAAACCGATTCCTGAGAACCGAATAGAAAAGTTCTTGCTGCGTGTGAAAAAGTGATTGTAGGTCAGTGTTTGTAGACGAAAAAAAAGGGGTTGCATCCATATAAAATCTATTTCCTCTTTCACTTTCCAACAGTTTCCTGGCAAAGAATTACAGGAGGCATTGTTTCCTTCTAGACAGTTTTTCATTTATTAAAGGATTTTAATCATTAAATGATTTTTTTTAATGAGGTTGGGTTCCACCGATTTTAGTAAGTGAGAATTTTTGTTCTCACGGTATCTTTATTTTTCTTAAATAGTTTTTATTTTTTAAAATTTTCGATAGCTTGATAAAAATAATATCGACCCTTGGTTTTTTTTCAAGTTGGTTTCTACCGATATTACTAAGCCGGAATTTTTGTTTTCATATCTTTATTTTACTTATTTTTGTAATTTTGATAGCGTGGTAAAAATAATATCAATCCTTGAACAGTTTCAAATTGCAGAAAGAAAATTAATATAGCATATTCTTTAGTTTTTACGAAGTGATTATAAAGAACTATCTTCTTTCATGGTAATGACAACCTGCACCTCCCCCCTCCGAAAAAAGCAACTGATTTCTCGTTACGATACTGAATTAGCGGTATATAGATATAAATGCTATTGTGAAGACTCCCCTTTGTTCAGAGCAAGCGCCAAATCAGCTGATCCATATAGTGTAATAAATTGATAAAACTATATAAAATCTATGATAATTTTACAAAAGGTTCAATTATAGGTATATCAATTTATGCGACTTCGCAAACTAACTTAAATGTAGCATCTATTAGCTAAAAGGCTCTCTAGCTAAAAGGATTTTAATCATTAAAAGATTTTTTTAATGAGGTTGGATTCCACCGATTTTAGTAAGTGAGAATTTTTAGCTAAAAGGATTTTAATCATTAAAAGATTTTTTTAATGAGGTTGGATTCCATCGATTTTAGTAAGTGAGAATTTTTGTTCTTACGGTATCTTTATTTTTCTTAAATAGTTTTTATTTTTTAAAATTTTCGATAGCTTGATAAAAATAATATCGACCCTTGATTTTTTTTCAAGTTGGTTTCTACCGATATTACTAAGCAGGAATTTTTGTTTTCCTATCTTTATTTTACTTATTTTTGTAATTTTGATAGCTTGGTAAAAATAATATCAATCCTTGAACAGTTTCAAATTGCAGAAAGAAGATTAATATAGCATATTCTTTAGTTTTTACGAAGTGATTATAAAGAACTATCTTCTTTCATGGTAATGACAACATGCACCTCCTCCCTCCGAAAAAAGCAACTGATTTCTCGTTACGATACTGAATTAGCGATATATAGATATAAATGCTATTGTGAAGACTCCCCTTTGTTCAGAGCAAGCGCCAAATCAGCTGATCAGAAATCTCACCTGTTGACTAGTTTACAATAGCGTGGCTTCGTAGAGTCTGGGATGTTGCAAGTTGGACTGAATAGGCTTTACGTCCCTGATCGGTCACGTAAATGAATCCTCCGGAATTCCGGAATCGGGACAGCTAACGAATGAGAATTCAATTAAAAAAACTAGCTGTAACCTTAGCTGGAGTTCTCGGGTAACTGGAATCGTAACCGACCAAAAAACGGTTGGCGGGACCGTAACTGACCCCCAGGTATAAAAAACATAAAATTTTGCGACTAGGGGCTTTTCGACATTTTTTAAGTTGGTGCTTTGACCTCGAGGAGGCTTTCGAGTTTTTTTAACCGGAGACAGCTTTTTAGAAATTGTGTTCGGGAGACTCGTAAAGTCCTCTCATATAAGGAGCGTCAGGGTCTCGGATACCGAACGGAGGATAAATTGGGTTTGCATTGCACGCTGGAAAAGCCTCCCCACTTGTGTGAGATTAATAGATTATTTAATCTCTTTTCTTTCGACTGTTATGGCCGAGAAGAATTTAAGCCTCCCCATTTGTGAGAATATTTAATCTTTTATTTTCCCAACTGTAATCGTCGTGGTAATTCAGTGCCAGACGAAAATCCTCTACATTTCTACTTGTTTGGGGGAGAATTAGAATCCCGTTGTATATATAACAGTATTTACTCCAGAAAGAACAAAAGTAATTTCCAATTTTATCGTGACTGTGATCCTTCTTCACGCTACCTCTTCACTCGAGAACGTTGAAGTCGTCACACTATTAAATGTTATGTATATATGGAAAATCAGTAATATTTTTTACTTAATAAGTAGAAGTAAGCCTTAATAAGTAAGGCCCACTGTCGTGAAGTAGAAAAACAGAGTGTTAAGTTAAGAATACTCTAAACATTAATACTTTTTGAATTGAGATGAAATTTTACATTAAAAATATAAGTACAATACTAAAGGAAAAATGATTTCACTTGAGAACGTTGAAGTCGTCACACTATTAAATGTTATGTATATATGGAAAATCAGTAATATTTTTTACTTAATAAGTAGAAATAAGCCTTAATAAGTAAGGCCCACTGTCGTGAAGTAGAAAAACAGAGTGTTAAGTTAAGAATACTCTAAACATTAATACTTTTTGAATTGAGATGAAATTTTACATTAAAAATATAAGTACAATACTCAGGAAAAATGATTTCACAACTGTTATAGATTACGTATTGATTTTTATTTTGGTAAAAATGTTTTCAAACAAGTCAAAATTTGTTTTATTTGTTATACTTTTAAGTAAAAAAAAAGGTACTGCAAAAATATCACACTTAAAGATTAAATGAGGAGCCACTTTGGCCCAAGAACTCCAAGGAGTAAACAGCCTTTCCAAAAATATCTCAACAACTGCTGCTTCATTTTTTTCGAGTAGTTAACGGCAGTTTGTACATTTTTTTTAAATAGATTTTTTATTGCGAGATCTAACTATTTTTTCTGCTTATTTTTTTAGAACTCCTTAAGAGATTTTAAGAGGGCAGTTATGTAGGTGAAACTATTAACTGCCTAATTTTAGTTTTGTAAACTGTAGGAAACAGCCTCTTTTACCTTTTTTTCTGTACGGTTTCGTTTTCATCCCGTTTTTTTATTTATAATGCACGAGAATAAAAATATTAAAAGCAGTAAGTACACAGCTGGAGGAGAGTTTAACAACTAGTTATTTTTAACAAGAAGATTATAGTAATTTTTTGAAGAAGGCATCCTCTGTTTACCAAAAGTTTAAAGGTTTTAATCTTTTCTTACAACTTGTTTAAACGACACTTCGTTGATCCAAATGTATGGTTCACTTGATACAAAAACATAAACTTGGTATTTAGAAGTGTTATATTAGCAAAACTATTTATTTCTTTTCATAATTAAAAATATTTGCTAATTCGTAGATACTCTTAAAATTTCTTAAAATACTAAATTTTTAAAATTTACTTTAAATACTTATATGCCTTAAATACTAAATTCTACAAAAATAAAGACAAATGTCTTATTCATTTCGTTAGATTGAGATAGTAGAAATTGACACTACAATGGAACATTAGTATTCACATCCTCGGAAACTGGTAATTTTACCATGCTGATTGAAAATAAGATAGCTATGTTCTCACTATATATGTATGCATACATACATACATACACATATCTATCTATCTATCTATCTATCTATATGTATATATATGTATATATATATGTATATATATGTATATATATGTATATGTATATATATGTATCTATCTATCTATATATGTATATGTATATATATATGTATATATATATCTATATATATATATATATATATATATATATAATATATATATATATATATATATATATATATATATATATATATATATATATATATATATATATGTGTGTGTGTGTATATGTTACGGCCAAAGCCCGAAGTTAGCCAGTTTCCGAATTGGCTGGAAAAATCGCGAAATTGCCAATATCGCCTCACAATGACCGGCCAATGTCCGATCTTTTCTTGATTTCGGGGTTTGGCCAGCCAATGTGGGAACTGGCATAGGGTGATCGTCCAAAGTCAGAAGAAAAAGGTCATGGGCAAATTTTGGGTATTTGTATACCATAATGCTAATGATAATAACATTAGAGCTGCCACAGAGGAGATTTCCGACTAATCCGCCCCTTTTGGGCACCTAGGATCGTCCTTCGGAACAAAGGCGAAGGACCTACGGTGATCCTAGGTGGGCTGTAGTCTGAAGTTAGAAGTTTTAGCGAACAAGGATCTCACAGTACCAGAAACCTCATGGTCTCTTATGAAAATTTCCCGTCTCTTGGAGAAAGCATACAAACAAAAAGATAATCACATTATCTACTGAATTAGTTTATTATAGAAAAATATCGGTATCATCACTTGTTACAACAAGATGAACTTTTATGACATTTCGAATTGCACAGCAGTTTGTTATTTTTACATCTGAAGCGATTTGTTGAGCACTTAGTAGTGCAACTGCACCGAGTATAGCCCTGGTAGCCGGTCAGCGATTGTGAAGAGGCAAGGGTTCTTAATTTTTCCTCTGTGCATACGGATGACAATGTAAGTAGTTTCTCTTACAAAATGGAAACCTTTCAAAGCTTTTCAGAGCTCGCAATAATATGAACTTTGTTAAATGATCCTGGTGATTGAGTATAAATTTGAATTCGCTGTCTGGGTTACTTTGCATGTCGATAAGATCTACCTGGCATCTTGAGTTAAATTATTTAAATATCAAAGGTATAGAAACTAGATCTTTCTTAGGATTAGATAATTTGATCTGACACTGTTTGCATAAGTGAAAATACAATGTAATGATTTCCTTGGTGACATTTTTGTACTTAGTTTCAGCTTCTTCTCCATCCGTGTGCGACCTTTATGTTCAATTTTCAAGTGAGTATTATGTAGAAAGTCTAATGACACTTCAGTGTGCACATAATACAAAATAACGCTATTGTCTTCAGTTACTGCCACAATAAGTTTTCCTTTTCCGTCAACCTCAATAACATCATATTTTCTTAGTCGACGATAGTCGACATGAAAGTACAGTACTTGTCTCTGCTGAGGATCCAGCTATTATCTGCTTTTCCTTGCATCAATATATTCAATTTACTTCAGAAGTTTACTTCACAGTTCTCATATCAAAATTGGTTCCGCATTTGCATGTGCGTCATCTTTGCCCAGCATACTAGTTTCATCAGGAGATGCCATGGGAAAAAAATCTATAGAAAAGCAATACGAAGCTCTCAAATCACGCGGCTATCCCTATCGTGGTTTAGCAGTTAATGTACATGTATAAGTTTTAGGTGAAACTATAAAGTATTAATACTATAAATATAGTAATAATAGTATAAAAATATAAATTTGTAAGCATGTACAAATTTTTGAAAATGAGTTTTATCCATAGTATAATAAAAAATAAACGAATATTGAAAGGGCTTACCTATCCGGGGAAAGCACACTAACCCGTAATCGAAACTATTCAGTTGACGGGTCCGTAAAGAATGACTGGTTACCAGATTCGTGATTCGATACTTGGATGCCAGATGCAGTGAAAATCTAACACACTGTCCTTGCTACCATGTGCATGCCGTCATCACACCGGAATCTACAGCTACGCCCCCTGCCGAACAGTTTGCTTCAGCGCACATCGAACATTGGCCAGGGAGTTCCGGACACTTCGGGAAGTGGCCGGCCAAAGTCGCATATACGCTATTTATTTCCAGTATATCGCACATTGGCCACACGCTCCGATCAATTGTTGGGAATTATGTAAGTTAAAAATGATTTTAAAAAGCGAACTCTTTTATAATAATAAAATAAATGAAAAAGACCCACGCTCACGTAAGCTTTCAGGATAATCCGGTCAGGCGGAAGCATTTCTCAGCGATTTGATGAGCTTGCAAACAGATAAGTTGGGATTTTGGCGCGTGGACATGGAGCGGTCAACACCTTCACGCATAGCTCCGCGACGAACATTGAAAATGGCTCTTGTTGCTTTCCGTAAGAACAATGAGTTAATAAAACTTATTATTATCAAGAAGACTGTGTTCCATTCGCCTTAACTCTGGATCACGACTTAACAAACGCACACACACACACACACACACACACACACACACACACACACACACATATATATATATATATATATATATATATACTAGACGACCCGACAGACGTTGTCTTGTTTTAACGCTCTAAATCCAAAAATTGTAAAATGTTTTTAAATAAATTATAAATTGGACCATTCTGTTGGAAAAGTAGGGAAAAATTATTTTAAAAATACTTGATGCCACCAAGCATACAGTCCTCACACATATAATTAGATTAAATTAAAATTCTCATATCGCGTGTACGGGAATTCAACCCTCGGATTTCTCGTTCTCAAGCCAGTTGAGCTGACCAATGCGCCACAGATACGTCGCCAGTGAAGGGTTTCAAGTGGAATTATAATAATCTCAATAAGTACGCAATTCTGGATTTTTAATAAAAAAATTTTGTATCGGATCAAATTGTGAAACTAAACCATTCTTGAATCAACTTAATTACATACACAAAATTTCATCAAAATCAGTCCAGTCGTTTAAAATTCTATTACAAACACACGGTCAAAAGAATTTTATATATGAAGATTGTACAGTTTTCGGGGTCTGGGATGGAAATATTCTCTTATTTGTACGATAATCGTACAATATGACAACAGAAATATATAACTAAGATTTATCCAATACAAATTAAGTAGTTAAGAGAATTTGGAAGACAATATGTGAAATAGTGAAGCCTTAAATAAATAAAAAAAATGCTTGCATTTTCATTATTACTTGAACTTCTTGAATCACTGAAGGTTTTTTTTTAATTTAATCTAATAGAAGTTTTAATCATATACCTGAGAATAAATCATGAAGGAAAAAAAATGTTATTTTGTGCTTGTATTTTGTTAGGGTTAATCTATGCTCATCTAGACCTCGTGAGATGTCGTTTAGTTAACGATGTCGTTTAAGTAACGATGAAATCATCGAAATGGTAAAGATCATTTTTGACAAGTATTCTAGTTTTTTTTTATTATCTATCTGTACTTTAAGACAAATGAAAAGAACTAATTCTCAGTTAAAACGTATTATAAAATAATTTTTTGCATCCACCTAATTACACAAGCACTTTTTTATGTTATACCTCGTTTGAAAAACGTATAATATAGAATAAATAATTCATTCAAATAATGAAAAATAATGGAATCATTCAAATAGCCATTAACTTGAATGTTTCTAATTAAGTCCTTAAGCTCTTTAGAAAATGTCTTAAACAAATTTACGAAATCGTTAGAAATTACTTGAATTAAATTGAATCATTACTGCTGGAATTATTTCAGCATTTTCTATAAAACAGCTTACTTTTGTTAAGGAACGACAACTTTTCGTTGTATATTTAAAACGGTTATTATTGACACATTCACATCGCGCTGTTTTCACAAATTTTCCATATAAATTTGGGGTACTTTAGTGATCTAAAGTTATTTTAATATAATTCTATTAAAATTGCAAAAAATTTGAACTGCAATAATATACATTAATAACACAATAAGTTAAATCAAGTAATATCCAATAATAATGTAATAAATTAAACTGCTGTAATATGTAAAGGAGAAAAAATATGATGACTAAAATGAAATAATATGAAATAATATGAATTAAATAATATGAAAAGGTGAGAAGTCTTGTTTTCTGAGGACAATATTTATATTTTAAAAAGAAGAATTCTTGTCTCCCAATTCGAATATTTAACTCGACTGATAACAATGATTCCATTATTATTCGAATATTTAACTGACTACAATTATATTTTAATATAATTCTATTAAAATTGCAAAAAATTTGAACTGCAATAATATACATTAATAACACAATAAGTTAAATCAAGTAATATCCAATAATAATGTAATAAATTAAACTGCTGTAATATGTAAAGGAGAAAAAATATGATGACTAAAATGAAATAATATGAAATAATATGAATTAAATAATATGAAAAGGTGAGAAGTCTTGTTTTCTGAGGACAATATTTATATTTTAAAAAGGAGAATTCTTGTCTCCCAATTCGAATATGTTAAAATAGTGTGACAAAGAGTTGTATCATTAAACGCCCTAACTTCTATCACTGGTCTACCAACTGTGAGGCTCAGTGTTTTCAGCGTTTTTGCTCCGACCCTGTTGGGCAAGTCGAGTTTGAAACCCCCTTTCCTTAAGGAGGGAGTGAAATCGTGAAATCGGAGTGTTTGTTCCCTCAGCGCAATTAAGAGATTTCATTAAAATTTCCAATACATTTTTCAATAAAATTAACAGCATACCTACTGAAATAATTGCTGAGCTCCCGGACTACGATTTCGCAGATCCGGAGTTCAGACGACGGCCGCGGGCCTCTCTTCTAAATTAATAATAAGAGATTTGAAAAAAAATTTTCAATTTTATAACTCCTCTTCAACCGCCACTCAAAATACAGTTTCTTTTAAGTCAAAGAGTTTAAATTAATTTTACAATTTACACTAAATCACAAATTTGTGATGAAAATCACACTCAGTTTATTTAATTTGTGATTAAGTGAATGTTTCAGTCTATTTAGTATGAATGTTATGTGTTTCCTTTGTGTTTTCTTTGTTAATTCAATTAGATTTTATATATTCAATTTTTGTAAAATTTTTCCTCAAAATGTTGTTTTTGTTTATGTATCAATTTGTTGAGTTACGATCCCCTCGCCAGATTTCAAACGCCACGCTGCAAGCACGCCACGCACGCAAGCTGCAAGCACGCCAATTTCGCCAAATGTGGTTGAAGCACCAACAAGATCCATGATTATAAACAGGAGAGTGGGCTAAGAAGAGGAGTTGAAAAATCACTGTTATTCACTTATTTCACATGTTATTCGGCTTTTCTGTGCTTTAAACTCACCAATATTCAAGCTAACTACGATTGTCTATCCATCTATTACGCATCCGAGCATTGGGATTCTCCCTCTGACTCCGATCATTGCAAATCCTACGGACTTCCCTAATTTTTAGATTTTTTGCTATTACGCCCCCCTAAATTTTTGTACACTCTGATTATTAAGCCCCTCCCCTTCATAATTTTACTCTTAAGGAAATCTGTAAAAATTTTTAAATTCTAAATAGTACAACAAGAAAAGTTAGTTAAATTTTGTAAAAATAATGAGGTGGCTTAGGCTCCTCCAACTTGTTACTGCATAGATTCTATTGGTTGTTTGCCAGGATCCGATTTACGTTCCTGTGCAGACTTTTTTTATGTTTTAATATCTATTCACTACTTTTACTCCTATTTACTCTCATTTAACCGCATTTAATCATATTTTTATTCTTATGTAATCCCTATTTATTCTCATTTAATCCTATTTTAATCTATTTTTAACCATTATTTTATACAATATTATTTAAATCATAAAACTTTTCAAAACAACTCAGTGCTCTTAGTATATATTTTATCTATCTATCTTTCTGAACTGGCATCTTTATATTATACATAACTGAATGAACCGATCCCTCTCACAACCTATCATCTTACTAACTGGAGATTTGCCCTGCCGGGTAAGGTGCTCCACAAATACCTTTCTATGGAGAAAGATAGGAGATCACGACAAAAGAAGGACATGAAAAAGGACTCAGCGTTAGCAGAGGCTGACTGCGCCAATTTTTTTGGAAATTCATGGCCGCCATAACTTTCCTGACCTCATGCTACTAGCCTTGTAGAAATAATTAAGAAATAACATTATTGGTCATTGTAAAAAAATTTCAAGAATTCTGCCAGAGTCAAGAAGCATCAACGCTTACGCCAAGTAACAAAATTCTTTATTCCAACACGAACGATTACAGTTAGGCTAACAGCTACCCTCTTGAGTAGCAACTTCGTTTTTATTTTACATTTGGGCAGCATCACTTCATTTCACTTGAAAAATCGTTTCATTCTCAACAGTCATAACATTACGTTGACAGAATTGACATAATATTGCAAATTGATCTGTAATGATATTTGAGTTTTAAGTTAAATTTTAAAATTAATTGGAGCTAAAATAAATTGTTCGAAATAAATTTTTAGTCTTAATTGAAAGAACCAGAGAACTAAATTTCTTTTATGCAAATAACTTCAAACTCTTTGAATCGCCGTGTTGCAGTCATGCAGTATATTCCAAAATCGAAGTAATTTACGCAGTGAACTTTAAAAGACGATTTCGTTGATTGTCCCTAACCTGAAATATTACAATGGAAGACATACGAAATGATTATAAGAAATTTTACTTTTGTATCAGTTTCATTCGTCGTGCAATCAACATGCAACTTGATCAGATACATGTTATTATTACTGAAATAAACTTTGGATTTGTTGAACTAAACAAACAAACAAACAAAAAATAATATAGAAATACCAGAGGTATATTTCACACAACTATAGTTTCAAATTCTTTATGTGAAAGTAATTTTATGCAAGATAACTGATAATATATATATAAGAAATGCGTAGTTGCAGAACATACGTTTTTATGCCAATAAATTTTTATATTTATATTTGAAATTAAAAAAAAAACTATTTTTTACATGCTTGAAGTAATATATTCAAACATGAGAGGAAATATTCTTTTAATTCAGAGTCACTGAGATACATAGAGCTAAAGCATCGGAATTATACAGATCATGTTCTGTTGTTGAATACTATATCTCTGAATTCCTTTTTGCATCTAAATAAAAAAAATCATGAAATTACCGCTAGGATTTGCTTTTCGTGGATGTTAAATATTTACAGGACCGTCCATAAAATAAAACCGCGTGCCCTTCTGAAGTTCTATTAAATATTGATAAAAAGAAAGTGCTATGCCAAAGTGTAGCCAAGTTTGAGGAAACTGTTATTACTAGTTTCTACGCTTTTTCTAAAATTATAGACGTTAGATATACGGATATAATGGATTATAGTGAGGTAAAGCACACGCACTTTCTCAAAAAATAAACGGAAAATAACATACACTTATCTTTCGCAACGATAAATTCTCGAAGAAGATACTATGAAAATCTAGCAAAATTGAGAAAAAAGCAACAGAATTTCCATTTATTTTTTATACTTCCCAAACAATATTTGTTAATGAGACCATAGTCTACATTAATTCAAAATTAATGCAAAATAGACAATATTGTTTAAATTTGTGAAAATTTAGAGCTAATTAAACAAGTACGCATGACCATGAAATAAAATGCACCATTAATATTATTGCAGTAGGCAAAATCTCATAATATCGTATACGGAAATTAAAGAGTTAAAAGATTAAAGTTACCATTAAATACTATAAAATACCCACAAATTAAAACTTTACATATCACTTTTATTATGTAATTTTTTTATTAACTTCAAATATAGCTAGTTTTTAGCATTAGGCTAAACTTTTACTACATCAGGACTAATTACGTTGGTAGATAATGCTGAAAGCCGATTCTAAACAGTTGTGAATATCCATGAGAACCCTGGAATTCAAAACCAAACTCCAATACAGAAATGCACCAATGTATCTGTTTGGCTGTTTTATAGAGAGAAGAATCGAAGTAGATTTAAACTGTACTAAATTTTTATCCCAATTTTAGAACTAAATTAAACTGAATGCCAACGCACTACGGCAAAGAAGCGACAAATAAAATACTCTTATCTGCGATGGTTATGTGATATAATGTTATGCCTAGACTAGATTTCCAAATTCAACCCTTGACAGATCGTACACTTTTTGGGTTTTTGGAAAAGAACCCAAGAAAAAAAGTTTAGAATTATGTTATTCGTCTACTGGTGTTGTTATAAGGGTGTTTTGTTGAAAGAAATTAGAGCGAACAGCATTTATAAAATTCAAAATTTAACGTAAAAAATGAAAGTATGCCTTTATTTTATGGCTAATGTTTATGGGAGTCATTTTTACTATCATTAGAAGTAAAAGTATAGGATCAGACAATTTTTAAAATTTTTTACCTAATGCACCTGGCACTATATGCCTTTATGCCATTACAAGACTGCGAAGCTGTTACCCATTTAGCTCCACCCAAGGAGCACGTGTACCTTAATATATGATACTGATGAGAGTACCGTTACCTTCGCTGGTTCCTCATCATTTAGAAGCAGAGACCAATCAGAAGACCCCAGGCCTACCACCCCCAGAGGTATCGTTTGAGAGCTACAATTTGTAAAAGCAATGTGATCTAATTTAAAATTTTTAATAAATATCAGAGCTTTTTAACACTAAACAGCCAAATGTCGCAAATTCAAACATTTTGGTTTGGTTTAGAACGCTACGGTTTACTGTTTTTTTTTTTTACCGAGAGCTAATGAGTTGGGAGCCTACTGCTTAACACTTTCGTGGGCCATTTATTTCTCACTCCACGTTTCCAAACTTTCAAAACAGAACTGCTAATTTTATTTAATCGATCGCACAATAGATGACAGCGAAAAACCGAAGCGGGAATTAGTCTTAACGTCATTCCATTAGTAAGACCAATATATTAGAATGGGTTTTGCGCTTCCCACAGGTGTGTTTTGTAAGATCGTGTAGGTGGGAAGTAATCAGCTCACGGCCCACGAAAGGGTTAAAGCCGATTCCCAATGGCTACAAATACCCCTACCATCAGCAGGATTCTAGCCCTCGGACTCCGGTACCGCTCAACCATTTTCATATCTTTCGGTTTAAACGCTTTGGGATTTACGATTAAAATGGGTCAAATAATTGTCAAAGATTTTAATTTGATAATGGACATAGAAATACAATATGTAATAGAGAGATAAATTCAGTCATCGTTATATATCTCCATCAGAATTATTTCAGCTAACAGAGATAATAATTTAAACCAGAGTTTTAAAATACTCGATTACAAACTGTCATATTGGAGAGTGAGTACAGTTTAGTTTCAATATTTTCCCTTGACTTAATTTTATTTTTTGGGCGTTTTCGATTAAAAATAGGTAAAATAATAGTAAAAAAATTTTTAATCTGATAAGGGAAACAAAAGTAGTATATATAATAGAGAAATAAATTGAATTACCGTTATATATCTCTATTAAAATTATTGCAGCTATCAGAGATAACAATTTAAACTAGAGTTAAAAAATCGTGATTACAAACTTCTATTTTGGAGAGAGAGCACAACTTATTTTCAATATTTTCCCTTAATTTAATTTTATTCTCTGCTATGTTTATATTATCCGTGGCATACTTCTTATTGGTTTCTTATCCAATAGTGAAGAGACTGGAAAAGAAATACTTTAGTATGACTTGATTATCGAAGAAAGATAAAAAATAGAAGAGAAAAGCGTGGTTATTCAGTAACACATACAAAAGACTATTTCTCGGCAAAATTAAAACTGTTATTTACCGTATAGTTGGTTCCCTTCAGATCAGTGTACCGCACTGATATTAGTTTGGAGAAAAAAGCCTGAAATTTATATATTGCATTACATTAAATGTACAATGGTTGGTATCACAATTCACGAACTTAAATTTAAACGATTTTCAAGAAATTTGGATTTAATTTTTTTGTCTCTATATTTACGTGTTTACTTGTATTTCCTGATCTTTTACTTTATGTTTTAGCTGCTTACAGAAAATATTTTTTTGTATAGAGCAGTAGCAGGTGAGCCGAACTCTGGCCGATTGCTTAGGGCGCTGCTAGGCGGTACCGGAGTTCGTGGGTTCGAATCCCACTATGACATGGATGTTCGTAGCCGTTCGGAATCGGCTTTAAGCAATAGGTCCCGGTCTCATTAGCCCTCGTGTGCAAAACAGTAGACCGTAGAGCTCCATACAAAACCAAACTAGGAGCAGGTGAAGTTAAGGGCCATTGATTCCCTTACAAACAAAACGAGACTATAGACAGTGGATTACATGCTGTGTTCGGAGGCGGTAAGAAATAATATTTACAAATTTTCGATGCTGTTAATTTAATCTAATTTTTACAAGTCACTTTTAGTTATGAAACAAGAAAGAATACACACACATATACACATATACACGTAGTATAGGAAACATTATTGCCCCTGAGGTTCTTTAAAATTTTCCCAATTCACTTTCTATTTTTTTTAAATTTTAACTTTCTCAGACACCTAAACTGAATCAAGGACGGGATTCAAACTGCATTCCTTCCACACTTCTCAAAACTAAAGTTTATAAATAATCACTACGTGCAGCTTTCTTACTCTTTTTAGGAACTAGCTGTTTTTTCTCCCAGGGAAAAGGGAGGATCATTGCAATCTTTATGCGGGTGTTTTCAATATTCCTGCCACGAATGCTTTAACAAGCTACTAAAGAACTGCTGACTTAAGTCTCGCTTTCCTGTTAAATTATTTCCGTGATAACCTCCTTCTCAGGACGTCATTTTCACAAATCATTAGATGCGCTTTTGTCTCTTTCCTATAGGTCGTATCGGTCACTTAAAGATGAAAACAAAAGATATTTGTTAAATTTTTTGCCTGATATTAGACTGTGTGCAATTTGTCTTCCACGACTCCGTTGCAATAAAGTTGCGTTGCCAAGTAATCCTTGGTAATTAAAGAACGATGGCCGAATGGTTAGGGTGCTGTCCTTCGGTACCGGAGTTCGTGGGTTCGAATCCCACAGTGGCATGGATGTTCGTAGCTGTCTCATTAGCCCCCGTGTTGCAAAAAGTAGACCGTAGCACTCCAAACCAAACCTTGGTAATTAAAAAAAGAGGCTATAACTTCATGTTTGATCGAGGAAGAATAATTTTACCGGTTGAATATCTATATAGTTGTTGTTACTAGTACAAAATTGAAAGATAAAATCTACCTCAGTTTTCAGGATAGTACTTATAACACTTTGTAATTAGGCTGCACTTAATAACAACAATACATTAGAGATTTATGGGATTCTCTAGAAAAACTACTGTTGCTAAGAGAATAACCAATAACAAAAGAAATTAAAAAACCTTTCCCATTATTTATGCATTTTAATTCTTGTTTCTTTTAGACCACATTAATAGCGTGATATCGTGAATACAAGAACAGTTACATCAGAAAATTATGCTCAAATAAAGTAAAGATTTATTTTAAGACATTCAATACTAATACTGAAATATATACCCCAGATTGAGACATTGTTTTCTATGACTAATGATTCGTGGTTACCCGTAGTTAACTATTTTCCTGCAACACCTTTTTTGACATACGAACATCTGGAAAGGCAAATTATTAAAGTATGTAAATGATTCTAACGTGAGTAATTTTTTTTACTGGAATGATTATAAGACAATTATGATAATTATATTTAGAGTTGGTGTTCAGAGTTCACGACAGAGAATTTGAAAACCAGAGCAATAAATTTTACTTTCGTGTAACTTCTTTTAAAACAGTATTCTGAAATCAATAGACGAAATGATATTTTACTGTATTTTTTATAAAAGCTTATAGATCATTTCGGTGTTGAAGAATTTGAAAACGTTATCTATAATTTTATATTCTACATTTTTACTAAAATGTCATCAAGGGAATCTTATATCTTGGAACTATATGTACCTTGGCCCTTCGATATTTTAAATGGTATCGGTTGAAATTTTTTGAAGAATTAACCCCTTCCGGTATGATTTAATAATGAAAAACTGTGCATGAAATAACCATTTAATTTTTATTTAAAAAACTTGTTTCATTTTACAATTCTTACATATTCTTAATTAAAATCCACTTTTTACATAGTGTTAAATAATATCAGAAACAGTAAAATTAAGAAAATATCAAAGAAAAACATTAATAAGGTATACAGATAATAGTCTTCAAGCTAGTGGTACTTTTCAAAACAAAGTGCAAAGGAATTCTTAATTGTTTACACCGCCAAGTAGTCTCACTTTTAATTTGATTCTTGTAACACACACGGCATTTCTTAGTAGGTTTTCTTTTATTCTGACTCATTAATTTGGCAATGACTTGTACCAAGTAAACAATATGCAATAGTGACTTGTGATTTTCACAAGTGATAAAAGTGATGCCAAATTCAGTACACTAGAAATTTTAAACTAAATTAATTATCATATTTAACAGTAACTTTAATCGCATGACGAGTGTAGCTCGTCATTGTGCGGTATGGAATGAAAAATTAATGACGAGCTAGACTCGTCATTTTATCGGAAGGGGTTAATAGACTTGATTGTAGGCTGTATGAGTGCATAACAAATAAGGAAGTTTTTTATATTAGCATAGTTGATATAACACTGTAAAAAATTGAGTTTTATAAAGTGTTTTGATTTCCTGTTATTTTCCCTCATGTGAACTCAGTCATATTATAATTTTACACGATTTTTATCAGCAAATCATATACTACTTACATTTATCATATAACCGTGATATTTACTTTACATATAAATGAGTGTAATACGGAAGCCTTCCAGTTGTACCTCAGTTAGTGTTCTTCACCACTGTTTAAGTTCTTAGATACCACAGCTTCTACATCAAACTTAAAAAAAATCAGTTATTCATGCAAATATTATAACTTTTATGGCTAAAATTTCTTTTTTATTGTTCTCATTTGATAAATATTACACTTCGGGGGCAATATTGGAGAAAAAACTGTAGCATTTATCATATTTTTGTTTGTATCGTAATAAAATTTATTTTCTTGTAACTAAATAATCCTTATTTAAGTAATCTTATTTACTATTAGATCATCAACAAGTACCCATGAATTTACTAGTTGAATAATCCTATGTTTTTGAATATGTTATAAAATTATACAATTATATGTTGTATATTTAGGAATTGTTTCAACCCTTATAAATTACTAAATTAACTCTCTTTATTTTTCATATTAAAAATAAAAGAGCTAATATATAATTTTAAAAATATAGAATTTAAAATAACATGTTATACCACGATCAGGAAGACTTTAAAATTCTACTCAATAGATAAACCTATTTTTTATGTGTGTATAGAGTTATATTATTTGTAGAATCTATAGATATAAACTTATTATTAAATATTTAGGTTATTTTTAATGACTAATTAGCCATAATTCCATTGTATTTCTCTAAATTTGCTCAATTTTTTGGATTTCTTGTCTCAAAAAGATTTCTGAACTAATTTATATTACAGAATGTAGTTTCAAAATCACTTTAAACCCACTGTCAGCTAACACATTGTGTGCGGGTACATTTCTCAGCGGAATTGTACCGGGAGCGGGCGTTTTGCGCGTAAATTTAGTTATTCAGTTAAATCTCAATAGATCGAAAATTATTTAATTTTTTAACCAACTTTTCGCATTTTATATTGAAATATATAAACAAATATATAAATAGACAAAAATATATGTAAATACAAATATATATATATATATATATATATATATATATATATATATATATATATATATATATATATATATATAAATATACATATATATAATATATTAATATACATACATACATATATATATATATATATATATAGATATATATAATATATAAATATACATATATATAATATATTAATATACATATATATATATATAATATTTTCGTAAGGATAAATAAAAAGTTAATTTTAAATCTAAATTGATTTTTTAATCAACCTTCCTGTTCTGGGGTTCCGCATCGACTGATGTAAAAACTAGTTTTTATTTGTCTAAATTTTTCCAGAATCCATGTAGTAGACAAGAACATTCGGCTTGATTTTCCTGTATATACCGGTATTTTTGTACCCACAAACCATGTTATTACACTAACCAGTATTAGTACGTGACCCCCGCTCAAGTATCAGAAAACGTCCTAGTACGTGTCCTGCATACAATGTATTAATACCTATTTAAAAGATGATCTTTTATAATAAAGCTTATAAATTTTTTACAATTCACCTGTATTAATGCTCTATATTATGAAGCCCTTGCCTTGTTCCGACAACCATTGATATACAAGAATAAAAACTCAATGGCTAAAATATAAATATATTTTATTACTTCATTTGCTACATACTTTGTACTCGACTTTCTTTTCCTTTCTCCTCATTTTCTAAACCAATTCGTTTTTACACTTCAATTTGAGAATGGATGTAGGTTCACTCTTGATGTTACATAAATTATGCTGTTAAGAAAATACCACAGTGAACTTATCCATTTCGTTCATTATAATCAACTAAGAGAGATTATTTCATGATTTTATAAAAGTTGAAACATATCTTAAATGTCTTACAAATGTTTGTGTATCTTTATCAAGAATTTCCAGACTTGTGATCTACCGAACAGATCCAATATTAACATGCACTATGACTCCTTCAAAAAGTAGAAGACCCCTTAATGCAGTGTTTCTCAAACTTTTTTTGGTTGACAGAACACTAAGAAAATATCTGAAATTATTTGCGCAAATCTAAAAATTATTTAAAAAAGATGCAAGTAAAGTAAATTAATAAAAGTAGAAAAGTATTTTTTGAGGTAATTATAAATATTTCAAATTAATAAAACCACTGTATTTTGCAGTGATCATGCTGAGAATAGTTTTGTGAAACGGGCCTTTGTTTAAAAATCCACTTTATAAAAAAAAGAGGTTAACTTCATTATGTAATTAACCAAGAAACTTTCGAAGGTATATATATATATATATATATATATATATATATATATATATATATATATATATATATATATATATATATATATATGTGTGTGTGTGTGTGTGTGTAACATTAAAATCCCTTATTTACATATTTTAATATTAATTTAATAACTTTTGTTCATAAAGTACGTTGGGGGTTTGCGCGGTAATTCTGATTTTTCCTTCCATACACTCTATAGACTTAATTCAGCCTCTGTCTGTACTACTTTAGCCAATAGTTAGCAAGTTCTCTTTAAACATGGGTATTTTTTTTATCACGTGATCAATTGTGCTTAGGGATTATTCGTAGTCTTTTTACCTGAGAAATCCCTACTTGAAAAGTATGTGTGTGCAGGATCACATTGTCTGTGTGCACGATGTTGTAAAAGTGCTTGCCTGTTGTATGGATTTCATGTATCTCACCAGAAATAAACTGTGTTGTGATTTTGAATGAGTCTCGCCCATATTACTTACACACACACACACACACACACACACACACACACACACACACACACACACACATATATGTGTATATATATATATATATATATATATATATATATATATATATTATATATATATTTATTACTCAAACTCCTGCGACTTTCATTGCAAAGTTTTTTTTTGTTTTCATTTACTGCTATTTTCTGAATATTTACAGAAAATTCAAAATCATGAGTCTTACTTCGATACGTTTTTACAAAAGGGACATGTAGCCACATCTTGAACTAAAACCCTGTAAGACAACTATCAAGATGTTGAGTTCGTTTAGTATCGTCTACACTTTTCAACTCAGTCGTGAATGCATTCTCAACTTCTAACTGCAGTGCATGTAAATTTTATGATTGTATGCATACTGTTGTTGCTTTTTTATTATAATTCAAGTAGGGTGAATAAATACTCGGTTTTTTTCAAAAGAAATTGTTGTGTAATTAATTTTCAACTAGAACCACACCCCAGAGTTTTATAGCACTTCAGTACTCTACAAGCAATCTATCTATATCTATATTTATCAAAATGTGAGTAGAAAAAAAATGCACAGTGATCTCGTAGGTAAAAAACCTCATGACAAAACCTCATGGATGAGCAAGAATAGTCCTGCCCATGCAGTTGAATTCTAAACAAAACATGGCTCCTACTGGCACAGGAGGAATACCAAATGGAGTAACACGCTTGATACACTGATATAGGAAAGGTGTAATCAAGGAAAACGGCAAATGATAAATAAAAATTTTATGCTAATCATGAAATATCAAGTGGCTTTAATAATTTGACAAAAATACTCGCGGCACACACGAAAAATCTCTTAAGAAGCACTAGTGTGCCGCGATATTCAGGTTGAGAATCACTGCCTTAATGGCTGAGTTACTAAGCCGAGAAATGGACTTATACCACATACAACTGAGTATTCAATGAGCGGCTGACTACTCTATTGAATAAGTGTATCAGTAGTAGCACTAGATGCTCCCTTGTATAACACAGGTAAAATTTAATGCAATCCCCTTTGTCTAACTTGAATGCATTCTAGTAGTGGTGGTAATTCTCAATTAGATATACTAATCAAAGCATCGTTACAGTGGTTGTAATCAAAAGCCAATGCAAACTTTATGCATTTGATTACGCTCTTGAGCATACTGTAAATACTTACTGATTATCAAATGCTACAAAGATTATTGAATTGTTGTATGCAAAATTCAACAATTCAACAACCCAACAAAATCAAAGAAATCTCGATACCGATTATCTATTACATTTATTTTTTTAATAATTTATTAACACGAAATGATATAAAATAAATTTTACAACCTATGTTATTTTCTTTTTTTGAACATGTAAATACAAGTAGAAAATAGATTTTTTAGCCTAACAGTTCACAGGCTTTTTCTGTTCAAACTACATTACATTTTATAAAAAATCTATGCATTTTTTTACTAATAGGCTTGGACAAACTAAATTATAATACTTATAATAAATAAATTCCCTTCTATGAAGAAATTAAGTTTTTGATATAAAATTTTTATGCTGTAAATATTTGAATTATTATTTTTCACTTGCTCGATGTAATATATTCCAACATTTGATGTAATTCTTTTAAATTCAGGCTTGTTGTGATACGAATTGTTAAGTATATCAGTGAATCTCTTTTAATTAATGAATATATATGTATTTAAAATAAGACATATAGCTATAAGACGAGATAAAAAATGCGTCTGTCATGAGAACTCCTCCCAAACCGGTAACAATAGCGACGTGACATTTGCATATGCCATACTAGCTATTCTTTGTAGGTCATTTAAGCTATTTTTAAATTTAATTTTGTATTCTGTGGGTGTTACATGTGGTACAGTTTACTTTGATACTTCCATTTAACTTTCAATATTATCCTTTAAATTTTGACTTTCAACTTTTATTTATAATTATCTGATTAATGTTTGCTCTATATTTTGTAAGCAGCTAACAAGTTAAGATTCACGGTATTATTATCAACTTACAACAGTTAATGTTTTAAATTACCTGACACTAAAACACGTTGAAGTAGCGGGGACATCTGAAGGGTTTAATGTTATCGCCAAAATGTGTTACAAAACGTGAATATGTTATACGTGAATAAAGTATTTTCTTTTCTTGTTTTTGTCGGTTTAATACCAACAGGACGAAATATGAACCAATTAATACCAACAGGACATATTTTCAAAGTACAACCTACACTTTTTTAAATTAACGGTCACTAAAACATGTTGTAGTAACGGCAACGTCTAAATGACTTAATGTTATCATCAAAAATATTTCGCAAAACATAAATATTTGTATATTCTTTTCCTGCTTTTGACTGTTTAATTACCAACAAGACGGGACCGATTTTCAACTTACAAAAGAATGACTTAAATGACTCTCAATAACTTAATTTTATCACAAAAATATGTTATAAAACGTAATATTTTCTTTTCTTGCCTTTGTCAGTTTAATGACAACAGGATGAAAACAGACAGTACACTTCTATGGATTCATTGGACACAGACACTCTGTTTATAGAACCAAGACATATAATATGCCATACTTCAACAATAAGTTACATGACTATATTTGATAAAAAGTGAGAGTGGTATGCACTCATCAGCTGACGTTTTCCACTGCTTAAAATTATTTTATTTATAAGGGAGTGCTTAACTTGTACGACGGGGCAAGAAGTTAAGGAAAAGCTTTGATAGGGTATAGTTTATACTTGCTGTTGTGATGTATATTATCTCTCTCTCTCTCTCTTTCTCTCTCTTTATATATATAGTATTTAAAATTACAGCTCCTAAAATAGGTATCTGAAATTCCCCTTTTCCCATTTATTACCCCTAATTTTTAATACCAAATTTCCCAGCTATAAAATGTTCGATAAAGTACTGTTCGACCAAAATTCTTTTTACCAATCTCTAAAAACTATCGCTGGAATAAATGCTAATTTTCTGTCCACTGACCTCATTTATCAGCTGTCACAGGAAAATGATATTTCTTCTGCAATAATTAAATAGCAGAACTGTGTGTTTTCAAGCTAGATTAAATGCTCAAGGTTCACCCTTGCCTTCACAAAATGGGCTGATCCATCTTTAATATCATAGGAACAAAATCCTGTAATTTTCTCACTGTGGGGCCGACTTTGACGACAAATTTGTATAATCTTGAAACATTATATGCAAAGCTGTTGCACTATACAAATGGCTGGAAAAAAATTTCGAAAATCGACTGCATCAAAACTTTGCTGAGACTAGTCCCAGAACAACAGATTTGTGCTAGTATTTATTTGTTTTCAGGTAATTTTACATGGCCGCCAACATTTCGAGAGACTGTCAACGCAATACGCCGTCAGCGTCCATACCTGATTCCGCGGATTAACACACACATATATATCTATAATGAGTGTTTTTTACCCACTACAAACCAAGGTTATTATGTATGTAAGATAAAGAAGGGTCATTAAGCTATAAAATTAAACAGCAAAGATTGAGATTGTTATAGTTGAGACTTCCTGTCTTTGGCGTTCTGTCGCCCAAACTTTGTACATTTGTTTATGTAGTGCAGTGAGGGAGCAAAGGAACTAGAAAATCAGAGATATGAGGAGTATATCACGTTTGGGACGATAAAAACTGACATTAAATTTCTTAAAGGAGTTATATAAGATTAGTTAAGCTAAATAGAAATTGAGCTGGTGTTCTCGGCAGTCAAAGCTTATCAGAATTAAAAGAGAAAGAAAGACTTTCTCCAAAGGTCATCATTTTAGGTATAGAATCACCAGTAATTTATTTTAGAATATAATTATAACAAAGTTGGTTAGTTTATTAAAATACTATTACACACACACACATATATATATATATATATATATATATATATATATATATATATATATATATATATATATATATATATATATATGAATGTATGTATATATGTATGTAATCTACGAGTGACTAACTTAGACTCAAATTTAAACTTGAAATCTTCTTTTAAAACTGCCCCTATTATTTTCCTCAGTCCGGGCATACTGGGCTGCCAAGAGTACCACTAAACTTTGTGTAAAGAAACACATCAGTCGTCGTGGCCGAATATAATCTTTAATTCATTTTCTCAAAATAGGACAAAAATCCAGAGGCATCTGAACCGGACGGTGTCAGAATGCTCTCTCTAACTAAATGTGGGAACAGCAACCTTTAGCGAGAGACGACTAAATGCCATAGAGGGTTTAAGTGTCGTCGGAAAATGCTGAGGCAACAGTTAATTGCTTAGAGAGAGTAACCTTTGATTAGAGATATCTGCCAAAGTATGGCGTTTCAGATGAGTAATATTGCTGATCGTTACAGATTTTCCTGAGAGAGTTACTGTTTCCTAATTAAAATGCCAGCATTATCATTTTTTGTTTTTACAATCAAAGAAAGAATTTCGGGGTTCTGCTGGAGGAATGATAACATCCTCGTTTAAATTGGATTGGATTGGATTAAATATGTTTAATATAAAGAAGAGAAATTAAAATTTAGAATAATTAATGGAAAAAGGGATAATTTTGAATAGGCTTTAGGGCTTAGATATTGATATAGTGTTACAGTATATATATATATATATATATATATATATATATATATATATATATATATATATATATATATATATATATATATATATATATATATATATATATATATATATATATATGTGTGTGTGTGTGTGTGTGTGTGTGTGTGTGCCTTTCATATGAATGTGTCTTTGTAAATCTGAAAATTTTCAAAAGTTATTCTTTGATATCATGAAAAGTTATAAATAAGATATTGCAGGCTGTAGAAATAATTGAAAGATATTTTACTGCTTAGATTTTCGGTAATTAATACAAATAGTAGTAGTCGCATAATAATCTTAATATATATGCCTTGTAGCTTTAGAAAATGATATTCGTTGAGGTTTGACACAAGAACAGGGTACCTCCACCAACTTGGCGATAAAGCTCTACGCATGGTATACTAACATGTTCTCCTGATCTCTTTGTGTCTACATAATCTGTATCTATATTTTTATTTATATTATATTGGTATCCAACTCTCCTTTAGCAGCCATTTTCTTATATATTAAATCCACGTAATGCTTAAAAAATAAGATGTAGTGAACCATTAATAGTTAGTTTAGTTTACTATTTGTTTTAGTAAATATCGCCAAAAATTTCACCAAATTTGCCAAGGGGTACCCTGTTCTTAAGTATTACCATTCGTATAATTTTATAGCTTTATTTTATTGAAACTTAATTTTCAGCCTGTCTTATTTAAGTCCTTTTCTATAATTATAAAAATTAGGATTTACACTTTGTTTATTCACTTGTAATGACATTTTGTAAGAGCTTTAACAGTCACATTATCTTAAGACATTTATAGAAATCGAAGAAAATATTTTAACATAAACTAGATATTTTAGTTAAATTTTTAAGAAGGTAGCTTTCTCTTCAGCTTAGTTCCTGTTAATGTACACAAATATCTGTAATAACGATAACAAATAGCATTTTAAGTATCCGTTGAAAGAAAATTCACGATAATGGATTCTTCTTTGTAAAATACTCGTATTTATTCTAAAAGTCAAGAACATAATGGAAAAATCTTACCCCCTACTGTTCCTTTGTAGTCTTCACGAAAAACATCGTTGACATATCGTTGGACAAATGATGTTTTCCCTACAGTGGCCTCGCCAACAATGATCACCTTGAATGACCTCTCGACAGTTGAAGTTGTAACTGAAAAGAAATATTCTATTCAATGCATTTCATTTTAGTTTGCAAAGTAAATTTATTTTACTTAACGTTACACTTAAAATACATAAAGTCACACATGATATTATAAAATATGTAATGAAATTCTGAATATTTAATGTTTAAGTGTATTTTGATTAAATATTTAAGCGTATTTAAATTAACTATTAAATATATAAATAAAAATCGGTTGGAAAATGTTTATTTGTTAATTAAAACAGATTTTTGTTTACCATGAGGAAGAATTGTATTAAACTATTGTAATGAAAGATGATCTGAGGATTTTTAAAAATTTAAAAATAAAAAAAAGAAAGTTTATTGTGAATTATTTGTTTGCACTTAGCTTTTAAGAAAAAAGCTCGTAAGTGCAAACAAATAATTCACAATAAATTGTCTGTTTTTTATTTTATAAACTATAAACTATAGTTTTATTCGTAAGATATTTGCAAAACCTAATGAATTAATTTGTTTTAAAACTTCCATGTTTAAATAAGAATGAATCAATATAACGAAGATAATATAATAATTCGAACATTTTAAATTTTAATTTAAATTAATATTTACTTTTTTTTTTACAATTACGAATGATATTTTTAAACTAGTTATTGTTACATTTATTATGTATTCACTTCATACGATAGATAGCAAGTATATATTCATATATGAAAAAATTGAAATATTTATTGATTACATTTTTTAAAACTTTACGAATAGAGGGGAAAATTACAATTGTGAGGAATACACCTATAAAGTTTAAAACCCCGTAGGTGACACATATAAAATACTGTAAACTGCTGAATATAATTCATATTCTATAAAGAATATCTTTTATACAGTATTTTTTAATATGTTAAGAATCTAATTGCAGAAAAATATTTCATTATACTATTTTTTTTTCAAAATTTTAAAACCTATTAAATTATTGTATTTTAGTGTTATCTGAAAGACTGCATTATTTTTAATATGCTTCTTGTGAGAAAGATGCCAAATTTGACAATTTCATGTTTATACAACGATTTATAATCGTAGTTAAAAGTTTGTAGAAATACAAAATCTGGATTCCTAATATTATTTTAAATAAAAAGTTAACTAAACAATTGACAAATTTCAAAATTAAACTATCGATTCAAAATATATTATTTACAGCCTTTATCTCTCCTCACCAGAAAGAATCCGGAACAGGAAAAAGAAATTGTTTTCATGTGTGATTTATGTTGACATTTCAAAATACGAAGAGTAATATTCAAATTTCTTGGGCTAAGCCTTTCTCTTTTGACTTCTGTTTCATTTTCTTTGTTGGTGATTTTTGTGTTGTTGTTTACCCACTGTTGGACGTAAAATATATTCAAATGTCATTGAAGACGTGATTGTAAAATTGCAGAATGTCAAAGTCAAAGAAACTTCTTAATGGAATAGTTTAAAGAATAGTCTTGAATTTAAAGTTATTCCACTAAAAATCTTGATTTTGTGATTGAAATATTATAGAATATCAACTTTACTTTACCCTTTTTTAGCCTTTGTGGTACATAAAAGTAGATTGTAGAACTCCAAGTCAAATTAAAAATAGTTTTATTACTTACACGTTTTATTTTTGGTCGGAAGACTAACCGAAGCTATTAGTATGAAAAAAGATCCATAGAACAACGTATTCCTTTAAATGAATATATTTAGATATTTTACTGCACAAACTTTATTATTTTTATGCGATCTATAAACGTCATTGCCCTGATTTAACTGTCGCTTCAATTTAGTATGTAACATAAATGTGTAGGGAGAGGTTAAGAGATTAACAATGGATACTAAAGCACATTTAAGTTCAAAGTTTCTGAATTCAATGATCACTCGTAGAGGAGTTATATAATAATTGTTTTGTGTCTATGTAGCAATATTCAGTTGGAAAGTCCATGAAAACACATTATCCGACCTGTTTTACCTCAAAATCTCTAAACAATTGAAAATTGTTCTTGATTCAACAACAGTAACTAGCAACATTTTGTAATAGAATATCTTGCTTATCTTGTTTAATTAGAATTTATAATAACCAAGTGTGTTACTAATTCTACAATAAAATTGTCTACTCTTACTGTACTGTCATGCATACCTTGAGAATCCTGACTGGAGATAAACATACTTGCAAACATTTTATTTTCTGTACAATGTTGGACGAATAAAACAAATTAAATAAATATGGTCCCCTTTATGGAGATTAAATTCTATGTTTAACATATCATAGTAGTCATATCACCCACACATAAATTTGTTTTGAAACACAAATTCAAAAGTTATTCTTTCGTCAAACATTTATTTTTCAATTAGTGCTGAATGTTTTAAAAATTTTAAGAACTGACGTAATAAATGATTTTTAATACGCAAGTAAAAGTTGAGCTTTAATTTGCATCCACGCACTTATTGATTTAATTTAATAAATACAGGAAATGTAAATGTTAAATAATATTATAATAAAAATATAAGAAAGATATGGCACACGTTCATGCTGCTATAATTATAACTTTATAAAAGACTAGTTAGAAAATACAAAAAAATTCTAAGAATTGTTTGACATTTTTTAGAACAAAGGAAATGAACAAAGCTCAGAAATTCAAGCCTGCCATCTGTAAAGATAAAGAATAGAAAAACAAAATGTAGACTGAAAATATTGTCTCGAATATCAAACCTAGGAGTACATTTCAAAAAATCTTGAACAAAAATATTTTCTTACGTTTTTGACCAATGTTCTTCTTTTTATGGTATCTTATGTAAATATTTTCCATAAACCTACTATCTGTTATATTTGAATATAAATTTTATATACTTCTTAAAATCAATAGTAACAGTTAAGATCAAAGTTCTAAAACTTGCAAATTTTGCTCAGTTTAAATGTGTTGCACAATATCTGTAATATATAAAGTTTAAATTCTACTTTATAGTCAGCTTTAATTTACTTTTAAAATATTACTGACTAATTTATTACCATTAGTCTTATAATTTTTTTGTAGAAATATTTATGTCTCTTATATAAGCAATGAAATATTTGCTATACCCCTAAAAATTTTAATTAAGTAATCTATGTTTCTGTTTCAATTAATTTGAAATATTGAAATAGAAATCTAACAGTATTTCTCTGTTTAAAGTATTGTGACACAAAATTTTAATTCAGTTTTAGACTTGAGTAAAAGCTTGGTTTACTAAAAAGTTTATTTTACTTACAGAGAATACTTTTTATACTAAAAAATAACATTTGATTAACTAATTATGAATTATTCTGGGTAGTTAGACATTAAAGTATAACTCCAGATGAAACAAAATGGTAAATTATTATGAAAGTGATCTGTAGACTACAAGATTCTTGATGTAAAAGGCAATAAACTCAAAGAAAAAATACATGCCTATTTCATACATTATCTTAAAATTTTATATCAAATAAGGTAACATAAAAATGCAAGTGTTTTTCCTTTAGGAATAAACTTTTTGTTTCGAGAAAACAAATATGTTAACTTTTATTAAAAAGTAGCTTTTAATAAACTACATTTATCTACTCTATCTAATTAAATATGCCATAGCGGTGTATTTATACCAAAAATAGCACTCGTACTATTAATTAAAACTGATTAGTATTGATAGGAGTTTATCTTTGTGATCAGAATACTAATTTTTAACGGTGAGACTGTAACCCTCTTATATTCCTGTATTTTTTCCGCATAGAGAAGGAAATGATAGATTTCAAGGAAATCTTGTATATGTCCCAACATAATTCAAAAGATTTTTTTATAAATAAGGTTCTTCGTTTACACTTCTAAAGTAAGGATAAAGCTCCCTCAGATAAAAACATTTTTATGAAGCCGGCAATCATTTTTGAAGCTCATAGTCTCTGTAATTCAAGTCATATATTAAGTGAATAATTCTTCAGATAATCCCTATAATATTAAACCTTCTAAATTTAAAAGATTAATTTTCTGTTTATTTTTTTTTGTCAGTTGAAAAATTTCAACACTTTACATTTATTCAATACGAAGGTTTAGGTGTCATAAACTATTATTTTATAGAGAGTTCATTCAATGAAACAAATTTTTGTAGTGTTATATCTTTTAGACCAAAAATCATAAATGAAAAAATAATAACCAAGTAATCCTAGAAACAGACCCTACTCTTTCTTTTCACAAGTATGGCTATAACACAGTGGTTCTTAACCTTTTTAAGCCGCGACCCAAATTTGAGAAATATGTTCATGTCGCGACCCCAAAAAAAGTCAAAATTTTTTCATTGCTTTATTTTAGAGCGTATTTTTAAAAAATCTTCAATCCTACGATGATGATTTTTTTTAACTTACAAATTATTTATTTATTTTTTAATAATAAAGATAAACAAAAGTACTTTTCGATCCAAGGAAAATTTAATTAATAATCAAGTGTTTTTAATAATTTTTATTGACCAAATTAAAATATATTTATAACTTTTTGAAAATAATTGACATTTTAACTTATTCCTAAAAAAAAGAAATATCAATACATATGTTAAGTCTTTTAAATTTTAAATGCAAGTCATACAGTTTTAATGAGAACCTTGTGCTTGAATACATTTTGAAAGATCTTCAAACCTCGGTTGAATGCTTGTCAAGGAGCACCTTATATCTATTTCAGGATTTAACTTGTTCCGGTAATTGTTTTTGATTACACACAGAGCCGAAAAACCAGCCTCACACATATATGACGTTGAAAAGAGCAATAATACTTTTAGGGCTTCTTTAACAATTATTGGCTTTTCGGTTTTTAATTTTAACCAGAAAGCACATAAAGATTGAGTGTTTTTGTAGAAATTGTATCGAAGTGCTTGGTCACTTTGTATTTCTATTAATTGTTCTTGAAATTGATTAATATTAACAAATTCCTCATGCAAGGGAATAACTCTTCTAGGAGGTGTTGGTATTACTTATTATTTGGTGTATTACTAACTTTTTTGGTTCGACTCAGCGTGACCCAAGAAATATGCTTCGCGACCCAATTTTGGGTCGCGACCCATAAGTTAAGAACCGCTGCTATAACAGACGTCGTATCATTTTACATTAGTGGTATTCAACCATTTTAACATTTCGGTGCACTTAAAATAATGTATGAATTCTAAGACACTATGAAAAATTCTAAGAAAAGGAAAATTCTTTTTGATAATTTGATGAAAGATAGCTATACAAATGGTATCAATAATTGATATATAGCTATTATTTATCTTTTTAAAATTTTAAAATGACATTTATTTATAAGTTTTAGAGTAAACGAAGTAAGGAAATGAAATGAGGCTTACTCTCTTATTGATAAATTGTACTCATTTTAAAGTAAATTACTAGGTTTAAGATTGAGTTATTATAAGTTACATTATAAGCATAATTTAAAGTCATTTGTAGTATCTTTTGTTATAAAACTGCTAAAATTGCAAAGTAGACGGTAGGAAAAGTAATGAAATTGTTAATCTGTAGATTATATATAGGGGATTACAGAATTGTTTTATTTCTATTGAAGTGAATCTATAGAATCTCGTTCTGGCAAGTCATGAATAAAGATAATTATTTATCTATTAGTAAAAGAAAATGCGTACATTTTTATGAAACTGGAAGTATATGACTTCGAATGGTAAGTATTATTTAGAAAAGTAAACAAATATAGAAAAGTAAATAAAACTAAAAACCTTATCAAGGATACTGTTAACACTGAACACGGATTTGAAAAAAATATGGAGAGATTGCCGTATTTTGTCAATTTACTAACTCTGAAATATTTTTTCATGTTTTCTCTTTTTAGCATGTCAGCCATATATACAACTATTTTATTAAGAATTCATTTATTACTTGATTAATTATTTCATTCTTATAAAGTTACGATGAAACAATTTAATCCTAGCTTTAGATCAAAAACTCTCAAAAATGGCGGTATTGCTTCTCGGTGACGCTAGTACAGTTCAAAGTGTTGTTGTAGGTATTCATTAGCAGAGCTTTTTATAAAAATACGATAACGGTAAAAGATAGTTAAAGATGTAAGAAGTTGAAAAATATTTGGGCATGTATTGTCTATTCAGGGAATGTTTTTGATGGTGACGGTTCTTTGGTGATTAGAGTGGTTAAAGAAAAATACAAGAATCTGTCATTGTAGGTAATTTTAGAAAATTAGTTACAGTCTGTTAGTATATAAATTACAATTTCTTGTATTTACATTTAAAGGGAACAGCAAGTAACTTTTTTTATTTGAAGAAGCAGCAGTAAATGCTTGGTAAAATATGTTTTGGGTACAAGTAGTTAAACACATCGATATTAAGATTTATTTATTTGCTATATGTTTGAGTAGAAATAAGTCGTAAAATTAGTAAACTTCGTAGTCGTATAACATAGGTTTCATTAAACGCATCTGAAACAAACCAGAATGTTGTGTCTTATGAAACAAGTCACATCTTTTAGCATCAGTTGAATGCTTTATGGTTGGGCTTTCGAAATATGTGAAAATCGGAAGCTCTAAAATTGAATATAAATCTTCCAAGGGAAACTAAAGGATCTATTACAGGCAAGGAATTATTACCTAGTCATGACTACTTCATCACTGTAAAGACTGGGTGAAAGAATGTCACATACTTTTGATTAACTTTTGCATGTAATAACTTAATACTTTTAATCAAAATCTAGAAGAAAATAATCTAAACGTCATTTCGTGAAGTATGAATATCTTTGATATAATCACAGTTTTTGAACTATGTGAAGTAATCTTACATGCTGTAGTATCTTTTCACTTAGATGAACAAAATACTAATATTTAGGCCATATAACCACAAGAAAAAATACGAGTTCAAACATTTCAAGTCTCTGGAAATTTTCTTTTTTATTTTGAGACAATTCAGTTTTATTTTTCAGATTGTAAATAAATTGTGTTGTTTATATTTATATTTTATTCGAAATTGTTTTAAATATAATGATATGTAATATATCAACTCAAGTTTTTCAAAAATAAAAAATTAGATTTACTCTACATTGCTTTAGAATTTCATCCACTTTTAAAACATATAGCTTATCCTAATAATTCAAATTTGGTAAAACAGTTTATAAGCATTAGTGTATTAATAGATATAACTGAATGATTATTTTCACACACTGATTCAATTATTTTTATTATTTGTTAAAAATGTGATTGTATAATTAATTAAGTGAAATGAAACGTTTTCTATTTCTCAAAATATAGAAATATTTAACTTATAAAACTTTACTATTTTTAATTAAACAGAATTTCTCAACTGAAATATTACATTAATGAAAATTGTATGCTTATTTCCTTATACTACAGCGCAAACTTCTTTATTATTTTTCTTTTTTAATTAAAGATAAAGAATCGAATAAGTACTTACCATAAAAGGTAGTATAATACTTGGGTAAAATGACGCTTAAAATTGTCCTATTGCTTTTAAAACAATAAGGTATACTTTATTACTAGTAAAAATGTTTAAATAAATTAATTTTTATTTATTATATTGAGTATAAAATTTTATAAACGGGATTGAACTGAAAAAAAATCGAAATTCTAAAAAAGGGGTGCATTTTATTACAAATTTTATGAATAAAAAACAATAAAATTTATAAAAGAAGTATAGGACATCCGTGGATTGAATTGACATAAAGAAATATTCATAGAAAATTTCACGTCTTTCAGAAGGATGGATATGTTTGCAAGCGCACCTAATTACTGAACAAAGATTTTTTTTTACAAAAGCTCAAATGATTCTATAGTTTTTTGTACATGACTGTGGTTGTTTACATTACATTGTCATCATTATCCTAGGTTTAAGTTTTGATTCCTATAAAACTATACATTTATGAATACTGCAAAACACCTACTATTTTATAAAATAAAAATAAAAAATTCGAGTTTTTAAAGGCTAAGAACGTTTTAGTTCCTTTAAATTGAATGCGTTAAAATTTGTGCATGCCTTATGAAATAACTGTTCGAGAGTAGAGTAGTTAATAATAGGGAAACTTCATTATACTGTGCCAAATTAAATATATTTTTTATAGAAATTACTGTTAGATATTTAACGGACATACAGAAACATCTGCGTTACAACCTATAAAAAATTTTAAAGGAAAAAATAAACGGAAATCGAAGCGCTTTGTAGAATGTTTTAAATTCTAGCGACGTATGAAGAAAATAATAATAAAAAGAGT
Organism: Pardosa pseudoannulata; assembly: GCA_032207245.1. NCBI lineage: Eukaryota > Metazoa > Arthropoda > Arachnida > Araneae > Lycosidae > Pardosa > Pardosa pseudoannulata. The sequence goes on along the minus strand of CM063503.1, from coordinate 10,483,286 downwards.
TTGAAAGAAGCCCGGAGGGATTGATAGTGAGGAAAGGGACTCGTTTTTCTATTTTTATGCTTTCTTTATTTTAACAAACTTCCTTCTGTGGGAAAGGTCGATATTTTACAGTAACAAATTGGTACAATACAGTAGATTTCCCGACAAAAACATAAAGTTCTGTATGTAGTCATGTACGTTTCGTAACAGAAACTTTCTGTTATTTATTTTATTAGCTATACACACTTGCTGTTTTTATTGACTCTAAATCCAATAGTTTAGCTTTCTTTTTTCAGCTTCCATTTGAAAATTATGTCTTCTAAAAGATTTCAGTGAAGTGCTTTTATTTCGGTTAAAAAAATAATAAAAAAATTCTACATTACAATATGAACTAAATGTACTTTGAAATAGAATTTTATGTATTAATTTTTCAAAGATTAGAGATACTCTTTTATAAATGACAAAAGTGCTTACTCAAGAACAGTGTCTTCGTTAAAAGTAATCAATCATTATATGCTAAATCACGCCGATAAGTTTTCTTGTTAGAATCGATTAAATGTATCGATTGAGCAGAAATAAAAAGATCCTTATTTAAATTCTCTTCTCAGACTCAGTATTTGTATGTGAGAAAAGGACAAGAAAAGACTCTAAATGCTCGAACATCATCTGGAGACATAAAGGAATGATATTCAGTTTTGAATCGGGAGCACAGTTTTTCTTTTATGGTCGGGAAAACCCTATTTCTTTCCCAATAGAGTTCCTCACCATTGAAATGAAATAGAGTTTTCCTTTCTAGAACGAAATAGGAAGAAAACGCTAGGGCTTATGGTAACTATAGTTGTTATTATACATGCTCTATGTATATACACATAAAGAAAAAGATGCTTATATACTTCTTAAAGATTAGGATGATAAAACCCTCGAATTTTTATCCCTGAGAGAGCTACAGTATTTGCAAATTTCTCCAAATTCTTCTCCAAATACAGTGGACTCGGCTTAATGGGATCAATTTGGGACGCCCTGATTTTGATAACCATAACCGATTGATAACAATAAACTATATGCAAAATTAGATAAATTTACCTCCCCCTTTAATTCACACGTACTAAATTTCAAAATAAAATGAAAAACTCATATATTTATGTACTTATATTATTCTTTAAAACACAAGAATTGTATACATAATTAAAAAAATCAATTGTTGTCTGTATACAATTTTTCTATGTAGCTTATGGATAAATTGTTCGTAATCATAATGTTTTTTAAAGTCATTGGAGTGGTGTTGTACTCCCCGTTTTGGTACTTTCAATGCAATTCAGAGGCTGAGAAATGTTTAACTGTGCTGCAGCATTGCGTTGACTCATTTTTGGTAACCTGTCATATCGATTTAAAATATCGATCTTTTGTTTTAATATTAAATCATTTTGCTTTCTGGCTTTCATATCGACAAGCTGCATGTAAGTGAGCAAGGCATAAAATGCAGGGCTTCGAACCGGAACTGAGCCGAAAACCGAAAACCGGAAAAAACCGTTATTTTGGTCGGAACGAAAACCGGAACTGAACCGAAAAAAATATCGGTTTATTTCGGTTCGATATATCTTTCAGTCATTTTGTTACTGTTACCAACTTATCAATATTTTCTAATTTAACGTCAACTTTATAATTATCATTACATGTATACTGCTTCTCGATTTCCTATTTTGATATTCACTAGTATTTTTCTGTTTCAGTTTCGCATGAAACTACTTGTAGAAGACATATTTAATTCAGTTGATTAAACTAGAAGTATAGATGATTTTTTAAGAAAAATATCAAGTTATATTTTATTTTTCACATCTCAGCATGCGATCATCCACGGATGTTTGTATAGACTGTTTAGATCAGGGAGGAGTAAATAGACAGGAGAGGCCCTAAGTGACGTAGCATGAAGCATCTATCAAATCTTCTGCGCATCAAATGGGTGTTTGGTAATGGCGGCGATTCAAATGTTTCGTAATAGTAGTATTTCATTAGGCCTGCTGTTTGTATCAATTCACATAGTGTACCAATTAAAAAAAGAATAAAATCTTCTAAATTTTGATAGAATTACATTTTTTGTTTATGATAGAATTATATTTTTAGTAAAAATAAGAATATACATAAAATGAAATTATTCATTTGGAACTGAAACGAAAACAGTTATTTTTGGCGGAGCGAAAACCGGAACTGAACCGAAAACCGTTATTTTTGGCGGAGCGAAAACCGGAACTGAACCGATATTAATTTTTTAGTTGAACCGGAACGAAAACCGGAACAAAAAAAAATTACGGTTCGAAGCCCTGATAAAATGTGAATACGCTTCTTCTCAGTTCCGATCAGAATGTGTTGCCTTCTGCTTATCTGGCAACCCTTGACCACCAGCAGGGTGTGCGCATTTCTAAAAAATTCCAGGAACGTATAATTTCCCTCCTCTTTGGTCATTCCCCATTTCCTTAGGTGACAGAGGGAGAATTCTCAGAAATTCAAACAATAGCGAAAGGGAAGAAAATAATACGTTCCTTCTAGATAGACTGTGGATATTCCTTTGCCAGTTAAAATGAGGTTCGAAAATTGATAATAGTAACCTATGTAACGATCACATAAAGTGATAATTTTAACATACAGTTGAATAGAAGAAATCGGGACCAAGTGATTTCGATAACAGTAAGCGATTGATAACATTAACCGCGATCACATTAAGCGGAGTCCACTGTATTAATTATTATATGACATATATGCCATATGATGTAAGCAAACTTGAGTTGATATGTCATCAAAAACTGGGCTGCTATAAAGATACAGTTAAAGGCAGTTACGACAAATTTAGTGAGGCAATATATTCTAAACAAATAAACAATCATAAAACACAGTGGGAAAATAGCTGGACCAAAATTTTCGTTTGCTATCCGTTAGTTCATTATATACCAGATTACATTGCGGTTAGAATGATTATAATATATAAATATTTAAAGAGAGGTCGAATCAAAATGATCGCCACTGAAAGGCAAAATGAACATTTAATAAAAGTAAAATCATTAAAGATATTTAAATACAATTCATAAGCCTTAATGATACTTTGTAATTTCTACATTGTCATATAGTTTTAGATAGCAATATCTAAACAATGTGGCATGTAATTTTATGCCACAACATTCTAAATGCCTGGTCATTGAAGACTTCTGTCTTTTAGCTTTTGAAAAACAAACCTTGTGACGGCTTTTATAATCGAGGTCATTTACATTTCGCAAAAATAGTATTTTTAAATAAAATTATTTTTATTTCAGATATCAATCGAAACGCTGCTTATTCTGTTTGCAATGCAAGTACAAAATTGACATTTATTGACAAATTCCAGATGTGAATTTAACAAAACGTATAGAATTAAAATTTCCTGCAGATGAAGAAAAATTATTCCTAAAATTATTTTTGAATATATCAGAACTTTTCCTCCAGAATAAAATGTTTAAATACTGTTGATGTGTATACATATTTAGATCTGTTTTATTTGTATTTGGTTTGGTTTGATACACTACAGCCTACTGTTTTGCACACGAGGGCTAATGATACCGAAACTTACAGTTTAAAGCAGATTCCGAATGGCTACAAACATCCATGCCACCAGCGGGATTCGAACCTACGAACTCCGGTTCCGAAGAGCAGTGCTCTGCCATTCGGCCATCGCTCGGCTTGTTTGTATTTAATTCCATAAAGTTACCTCGAAGTATTTTAAGATAATTTTATTCTACATCATAGGAATATAAAGTATGTTCACGTTAAATGGCTGGGTAATTAAGAAAAATTATAGTTATATCATTTACCAAAGCCACTACAGGATCACTTTTTTGAAACTGAACTGATTCAACAAAGATATAACATTCGTTATTTGAAATTTGTTTAAGCTACACGATTTAACCCAAAATTATTCAAAATAGATTTTAATACAATTTAATGCATTGTTAAAATAATTAAATGAATGATTTATACGACTCATTCAAATGAATTATTAAATAAATAGGATTTCATATATAATTAACAAAGAACGCTGTTAGTTCATTTGAAATCTCGAATATTATTTAAGACAAGAATGGCAATGTATCATGATAACCTTTCTGTCATTTAGTTGACTTAAATGAGCCTTAAGAATCATATTTTACTGCTTTGGATGCTGCTGAGTTTGACATTAGAATTATGATCGCAAGAGAGGTATAGCACCAGGCAATTGCCCCTGGGAAGGAGAATCCATAGCATTACTAAACATTCGTAATAGCCTTGCATTAGGGAGAATGATATCGTATCTGAGCATTTTGAAATTAGAAGAGCGTAAATTAAACATTGCCCCTGGGTACTAATGACCTTCGCATGGCCCCTGATCAGAAAACGAAAGTGATATAAGTTTGTAGTTTATACTCTCTAGTTCGATGTGTGACGTTGTGGCTGATAGAGAGTCCTTGAACTGCTTTCTGCCTAAAGCTTAATACAAAATGGCTACTCGAACCAAAAAATAATAAAACCCCCACTAAAATGGTAGATGATCCTTTGAGATTAATTACCTTAAGGAAACATTTGATCGATTTCATACATTCAGGAAAGGTAACGTAAAAAATGCAGTAACTGAAAGATGAAATCTGCGATCATTTGCCTGTCTTAAATTTCTGGTCCTTGAAAACTTCTGTCTTTCAGTTTTGGATAAACAAACCTTGCGACGGCTTTTATAATCGAGGTCATTTACATCTTGACCAATTAGTATTTTGAATAAATTATTTTAAATTACTTCTAATATAATTCAAAGTGCTGACCTTTGCTTGTAAAATACGTACATAGCAATACTTTTTAACAAATTCAGGTTCTGCATTTAACAAAATGTATCAGATTAATGTTCTGAGAAAAACAGAATAGTTATTTCGTTGCTAAAATTACTTTATATGTGTCACATCTTTTCCATCAGAATAAAATAGTTAAAAATTCTGTTGTTGCATACATATCAAGAACTGTTTAATTCATATTTTCGGAAATATTATTTTATTGGAGTGGGGATAAACGATAAAAAACAGAATAAAATATTAAAAAATGCTATTAGTGCGTATATCTTTTTAACTGTTTTATTCATATTTGCGAAAACATTATGTACTTATCATAAAATATAGAAAATTGTAATGGTATTTGCAGATAACACAAGTAAGGATTGCAAGTTCTTTAGGTAGAGAGCAGATTTAAATTGATTCCCGGTATAAAAAAAAAGATGAAGGTGATGAAAGAGTCTGGTACACATTCATTGAATCATGCAATGTATTCTAAAAGTGTACTCTGAAACATAAAAAGCTATGAAACATTCAATCTTCTTAGCGTATTTAAGTAAACCAATTCAAAAAATTATTCTGAAATAGAAATTAAAGTAGAAAAATATTACTTGTAAGGTTTTAAGATCGCGAAATTTTCGAAATAGATTCGATTTGTAATGTTTTTAATATATTAAATATTTATGTGAATTTTGGCGTTTTTTGTCATATCTCAAATGGAACGAAAGTTATAGTGATTATGACTATTTTCCTCTTATCTTACGTTCATATACAGTATGAACTTTAAAATGTTTTTACTTAGAATTCATGTTATTTATGTTCTGCGCATGTCTGCTACACTGTTCTTAACAGCTTCGTGAAATTTCGAGTGTTGATTTGTGTTGCATTCGTGTTAATCCATACATATTACGACTTTTACATTAAATCACGATTTACATCACTTTACGATTTAGTTATTGTTATTACATTAAAAATTAAGCGTTTTCAGATTTTCTAATCCTTAATAGGATTTTACTCTTTTATATGTATGGATTTTAAATGATGATATAGTGTTATCTTTTATATTGATGAAAGAATATATGTTGTGAATATAAATTAATTTTTGATATCTTTAAATACTTTCTTTAGTTCAAAATGAGGGTAACGCCATAAAATATTTTTTAAACAACATAAACTATATGTACTTTTTAAGGAAAATTTAGATATCTCAATGTTATAAGAGAATGTTTAGATATCTCACAGTAAAATGCCGAAAATCTAGAATCGTCCTGATCTCAGCGAGTACGAATTTCGTAAACTTTGCAGTTTTTTTCTTATGTAAAATGTAATAATATTTTTTATACCAACTCTCCCTCACACTCCGTGATTGGGTACAAGTTATGGCAAAAATTCGCTTGCAATGCTAAGTAGATACGTATTAACTCTGCAATCGGAAATTTGAAATTGTCATTTCAAGTTCGGACTTAGAATTACTATTGGAATAGTCCCTCAATAAACTGATTCCTATTAGGCACATACTAGAATGTCTTCTTAGAAATGATTTGCGGTGACAAAACTTGGCTCTTGGAACGAAAATTTCTGAAAACTTTAGAAACTGTTAAAAGTGTACAGGGAACAGCAGTCCGGTTTTAAAAAATGCAAATTATAACAAAGTTTATATGAATAATAACATTATGTACAAATAAAAATAAACAATAAGAAAATACGGTTTTAAATTATAAGATATAAAATATATAATTAATTTTAAAAAAATTGACAATTTAAAAATTTATTTTGTTCTATTCCAGATTTTGGACAACTGTACTACCTACCGTATATAAGCGGCAAAAATACCAGTAGAAAAGAACTTGTTAAAAATTTTTGAAAATTGCTGAAAAGCAATATTGTTTATTTTTTGATGTATTAATAATTCTGAGAACCTTTAGAGGTAATCTCGATTAAAAGAGTCTCGATTATGAGTTAAATCTCGTTTAAACTCAGAACAAGGCCTCAGTCACAGGTGGGATGGGATTCAGGTACCTTCAAAATATTCGGATTATATTGCTGTGAGTACAAAGGATATGTAACGTAAGTATAGTTTAAAAATAATTTTGTTTAAGGGTTGTTTATGCTTAGATTTTTTCCTCGAAGTTAAATCTGCATCTGAACTTGTCATTTATGAAAAGGCAATTTTTTAAAAACAAAAACACATTTGTTTAAGGAAAAGACCTTATAAGTACTACTATGGACATATTTTTTAATAAAATATTATTTTATATAACCGATAACCCGTTGATATCCAGCAGGGTGTTGCTCTTCGGTACCGGGTTGTTTTGGGAACAGTACAGTCTACTTTTTGCAATACGAGGGCTAATGAGACCGGGACCTATTGCTTAAAGCCGATTCCGAATGGCTACGAACATCCATGCCACAGTGGGACACGAACCCACGAACTCCGGTTCCGAAGATCAGTGCCCTAACCATTCGGCCATCGTTCGGCCTTCGGTAACGGAGTCCGCAGGTTCGACTCCCACAACTAGCATGGACGCTCGTAGCTGTTCAGAATAGGCTTTAAGCAGGAGGTACCGGTTATTACCCCTCCTATAGCAAAAGAGTAGACCGTAGAGCTACAATCCGTGGCCATACCAAAGTGACCGACCAAGTTCGGAGTCAAAATTTTAAAGTAAGGTATTATTGAAAATTTTCTTAAAATTATTTAAAAAGAAATAAAATTTTGTTAAATTCTGAAAAACATTTAGAAGTTATGGCTGCTAATATACAATGTAGCAAAAATCACACTTTTTCAGCAATACAGTTTTAAGTATTTATTGATTAACAGGAAAAGACGTATTTTATAATTCGATAAACATTCAGAAAAAAAGCTGCAACTTAAATCTTTATTTAAAAGTTTTAATACGTTATTTAATATTTTTTTGCTCTAATGGTCAAAGTCTAGTCCTTTGACTGACCAATTCCGGTATCTTTCTGTCACTTTCGGTAACATTCGTTTTCGACTTCTAATGATTCTATAAACAAACTGAAAACTGTTTTAAAAAGACAAAGACGTGATATTTAAAATAAATAAATAGTTTTTTTGACTTTTTTTTTCACGAAAATCGTTATTTAAGCGTGGTTGGTAACTTTAAAACTAAAAATGAAGCATTTTTAATTTCATCTACATTATGACTCGCCATCCTCTCGACAACTATTTTCTGCTGTCATCCTTTGAGGTTTGTTCAGGAGTTTGTATTATAAATTGTACATGTAAAAAACTATACATCCACGATATCATAAAAAATATTAAACAAAAAACTAAAACTTATAAGTTACTCCTGAGATATTTTCCTGAGAAAAGCCCCGAATGAGAAACAAAATTAGTGTTCCCTTAGAAGGAAAAAGGTGTATGAATTTTAGGTAACTGTTGGTTATTTCGGTACTGAATT
>CM063503.1:10460071-10470071 GCA_032207245.1 Pardosa pseudoannulata | reverse complement strand
TTTATAAAACTTAATTTATATACAGTCATTTTAAGAGGATGGTAGACTTTACAAAGAGTTTATGGAAATTATCAAGAAATAAATTATACTAATATTATACTAATAATGACATATTAAATCAACTATACTGCAATTATCCTGCTAATAATACTATATTAAATCAGTAAAAGAAATCAGGTTTAAAAATTATTCGATTAAATTTTAAAATTTAATTTAAAATTTCTTCTAAGTTTACTATATTATGACTTAAAATTACGTTTGTCATACTATCTAGGTATTAACTGTTTAGATTGATTAAATATACACTAATATTGTTTTGTCTGTAAACTGAATTTTCATGAAAAATTCAGACCTTTCGAAATTTAACACGAATTTTAGTTGTGTAAATGAAATCAAACAACCTTAAATGAATACTCAGATTTATTTCAATATATGTGAAGATTACTCGAAAATAAACTTGTAAGGAATCTATGAAATATTAATTCGCATTTTTATATAACGAAATATTTCCAAAAAAAATTTTGATTTTTAGTAAAATGTTTACCGTAATTGCTTTAGCAATTACGGTAAACATTTTACTAAAAATCAAATTTTTTTATGCATATCTATATATACATGTATATATATACATATAATATACATATATATATATTTTTGTACATATCATACATACATATATATTTTATATATATATATATGTATATATGTATATATATATAAACACATACATATGTATACATATATTTCATATATATAAATATTTATATATTTATATATATATATATATTTATATATATAAAACATATAAATATATAATACATTTATATTATGCATGTATGTATGTATGTATGTATGTTATATGTATATATGTAATATCTATCTATTATCTATTTATATCTATATCTATTTATCTATCTCTATATATATCTATACACACACATAACACATATATATAAAATATATATGTGTGCTTTGTATATATAACAAATCAATCAATATATATATAAAAACTATATACATATCATATTATATTTCTGTTAAAGTTTCAAATGGTGGATTTATTACTAATTTCTGTTTATTACTATAATTCCAAATCAAACAGACAGTTACGTGATAGACAAAAAATATTTCCTGAGAGCATCAGAGTTCGTTCATATTCGTTTCGTAACACGCGTAATTGGAAATTTGAGAATTGGGAAAAGGTTATTTAGTCAGACAAATTACGTTACACCTTGTTTATCACAGAGTGAAGTTGTATAATTTAGCAAGAATCCCATGATATTATATTTACATAGTTCAATGACCGGGTATCATCGTGTGCCATGGTGTTAGGCGAGTTTTAAAGATTACAAAAGGGTTCAATATATTTCCCGGACACCTCAAAGCCTTGATCCCAATCCTATAGAGAGCGCTTACTACATATAGAAACACAGCATCCAAGAGCAATCTACTCTACGATCTACAATACTGTATGTTAATCCTCCGACTGCTCAATTTACATACCAAAATCGGTTCAAAGATTGTACATTTGTTTTTGTATATATATATATATATATATATATATATATATATATATATATATATATATTGAAGAATTGGAATATGCACTTTTTCTTTCTAGAAAAGATCTTTTATATAGATTTTTAATGTGAGAAACTAAACTGTCAGAAAAACCAATTTTAGATGTTATCACAAGAAAGAAAATTTTTAAAAATAAATTTCAGTTGAATTACAGTTAATTTCTATTTATTACATAATATAATTATAATATATAGTATATAAATATATATTATAATTACATAATTAATTATATAAATATATTATAATTTATACTATTTTATTATCTAATATAACTATAGTTCTATTCATATATATATATATATATATATATATATATATATATATATTTATTTATTTATTACATAAATAAACGTCTAATACTGTATATAATTTATTTTATTGTTTAACCGGTGAAAAAGTGGGATGAGCTCCTCAAAACAGGTAGAAAAGCAAATGCCCGCGAAAATCATGGGATAAGCAAATTTTGGTACATTTGAGTTGCCCGTGGAAATAGCGGGATGAGCAGCCAGAGGGTTAAGATCTGTATCCAGTGAAGGATATTCTTTAAACTTATGCGAACTACAGAAACTTGTTCAACTATATACAAGCATTTATATTGTGCAAAAAAGAGTTCAGTACTGACTCTAAGTATCTGATTCAGTATTCAATATTTCGAGAATACTGTATTTTTATGTGTTTCAGTCGAAACTTCCCCTTCCATATTTTTACTAAATATAGGTGACCATAAAGTGTTAGAACTTTAAAATTATTAAAAGAACGATTGCTTTAAATATTTCTTTTAAAGAACATTTAAACTTTGGATGAAACAATTGAAGAATATGATATTAATGCTACTTCAAAAACTTATTTGTACATAGTATATGAAGCTTAAAACCAAACTTAATGAAATGACTATATATTTAAGCTTTAGACAATATGGATTTAAGCCAATTTATGTTACTTTTGAAAATGAAGTCTTTATTATACTCTAGTCAATTTGATGGCTGTAAATTAAAAAAAGGGGATACAGCAATTGTGGAAAACTGCAGCTGGTATTAAAAATCCTGTAGAAAAAAGTTTATAACAGGCTTGAAAGCTCAAATCAATTGCAGTAGCTAACTTCAAATTTACAGACTTTTTGAAGGAATTTTCACAAAGTCGATTCAAACCGTAAAAAAAATATGGATCTAAAATTTAAAACACTCTTCTCTTCTCTTCTCTTTCTACACAAAAAATATATTCTATTGTTCTCTGAAATATACAAATTTTAGAACTTATATCAAAGTTTCTAATTTATTAAATCATTTATTTAAGATAGAATGTTTAAACAAATAATTGTCATTTTTAGAATAGGATTCAACTTTTATATTTAGTCTTTTTTTGTGGAAAACAATTTAAAATACTAAGTAATATATATTAAAGAAGACTGTATAAATTTTATTTATTTCATTAAGATCTGTGGTTATCACGCAGTATTAATATTCAATTATAGTATTTTTCGGACGTTATGGCTATAACTCAATGTTAAACTTATAAAATAAACATTGAGAATTTGACTTATAACTTTTTGAACTAGCTTAATTATTGTTTGTTAGGATATCTTAGATATAGCCACAAAAATACCACATGCCAAATATTCTAGAACTTTCCCAACAATGATATTAAAAGCATATAAAAATTCTTATTCATTGAAGTATCTTCTATTATTTGTATTTTTGGGTAAGGTATCTTAGGCTTTACGATAAATCAATTGAAATATATATATATATATATATATATAATATATATATATATATATATATATATATATATATATATATATATAAAATTAAGCAAGTATAGAATATTTTTGTTCAGTTTTTGATTAGAGTAATTGAACCAAATATCATTAATTTAACAGATGAAGCAGTGTAAAATTTTTAGGATCAAGTCCTTGATTTAAAAGTAGCAGATTACAGCCTAAATTTCAGAATTTAAATAATGATTTCTCCACTTAAAATTTTTTTTATATAAATATTCTATTTATTGTAAAAATGACACGCGAATGATTTATGAGTTATTACTCGGAACTAAGCTATTACTCTTAAAGCGAAAGGCATTAAACCTAAATTGATAACGATTATCTGGAAAATAGGCCTGAGAATTATAACATATGTTTACTTCATATTATACAGCTATTTCTGTCAAAGAACCTTGAACAATGAGCCATGATGCTCATAAATTAATAAGAAAAAATTTCCTAAAAGAGAATTTTACTTTAGTAATTATTTTTTTTCGTAATAAAACTTTGAATTTAATCTGTGTCTATCAATCTTTCTTTTTACCTGTTTATAGAACAGCTCACACACATATGTATATATATATATATATATATATATATATATATATATATATATATATATATATATATATACATATATATATATATATATACATATATATATATATATATATATATATATATATATATATATATATATATATATATATATATATATATATATATATATATATATATATATATATATATATATATATACATACATATCCATGTGTTTAGGTGTATTTGCATATGAAAACATATATATATATATATATGTGTATGCATGGATAATTCTAGGGTAGATAGTTTGATAACAAATTAACAAATTTTTTAATGGAGTAGAGCGTAAATATTTATTTAAAGCATAATAACTGTATGTATTTTTTAACAGTTCTACATATACCAAATACACGCACACAAATATAATATAGCATGATAAAACTACTTTAAATTAAGTCTCAGAAACTTCGCCTTAAATATATTACAGTCTGTTTTAATGAATATGAGGATATTTGCATTTAAAACATTGCATAAGCAGCTGTACTTGAAGGAACATTAATGATGCACGGTTTTGACGTTGCGTAATTAAGTATAATGGAGAATATTTTATGAATACTTTCTTGCAGAGTTTATAAAATATAAGTAATGTTACATTTATTTGATAATTTAATTTTAGTGATTTGTATTTTTATATGTTATTTCACTTTCTTAGAATTGTGTAAGTTACTTTTGATTTAAGAAATAAGAAGTATATTGACTTTAAATACTAAAAGTTAAGCTTTTGTTTGCTTCATATAAATAAATAAATGAACACATACATACACATACGTACATATGTACATAAATACATACATAGGTACATACATACATACATGCATACATATATATATATATATATATATATATATATATATATATATATATATATATATATATATATATATATATATATATATATATATATATATATAGGCAGACACAATCAAAATCTTTGAAGCAGATAATACACGAGCAGTGGAAAATATTTGCATACGCCTGTATAGAATGAATTAATTTTTAAAGGATTCTGTAACATTCATCACCAAGGGGTGGTACTTATAAAGAAAATAGAAAGAGTAAATAATGTAACTTCCAAAGTTATTTATTAATTTACGCCTAGTTTCACAGCATTAGATTGAATAATTCTGTCTACATAGGATGAATAAAAGCATGTAAGAAAGTGAAAAATTTTAGATTTAATCATCTGTATTCATAACATATTTTTTAGTAGTTGATATATATTTAATATAGAGTGTGTTTCAATTATTGTTTTCATTTTATATGACTCTGTGTAGAACGTAATATTTTTTTGATATATATTATAAGAAAAGTCAAATTACATAATTTCTGAGAAAAGACTCGTAAAAGATAATGTGGTCTAATAATAAAAAGAAAAGAGTAGAAACTAATAAAGAATTGTGTTTTAAAATCAATCATTAAACTCTTAAAATTATTTCGAATTAATAATTTTATTCTCGTTGCACTATAACGTTTATTTTTAGCTATATATTTATAAAACAGATAATCTATGCAGCTAACCAAAAAATAGAATTATTAATTATATATTAATATATTTATAGTTTCTGTGTATACCAATGCCTTTACCTGAAAAGTATCAATAAAATTATTGGGATTATAGCATCTTTTAAGACTAAGTTATAACACTCTTTTTTACATTTAAGTTTTACTATTGTTAGGGTGAAATGATTAGAAGTCCTATCATAATGCTTTAACTATAAAAAGACAACTCAATTTTATCATTTTAAGTAATATATTTTTTAAAAATAACATAAAAATATGCACTACATAAAAAAATGCGATTTACTTAACCGCAAGATAATTTTTTAATTATATATAAAAGAAATTATATTTGTATATGTAATAGAAGTAAAATAGCTCCTTTATTTTATAAACCAAAGCATTAAAAGTATCCGACTTTTTAAAATTTAAACAAAATTCAAAAACTATAAGGAAGTTGAAAATTTATAAAAAAAATAGCTTTTATCGTAGTGTAAAATAAAATATATCGAATGTATTCATATAATTGAGGTTCACAAAGTAAGAGAAATAATTGACTTCCTTTGATATAAAAATAGTTTCTAATTTACGTATTTCAAAAGTTATTTGGTGTATAATTGGATTGCTGTTTTCTTCTAGGTGTATATAAGTTATACTTTTAAAAATGTATTTCTTTATACATCGAAAATTAACAAATTTTTAAAGTTTCACTCTTATTAATGATTTAGACGAAATTTTACTCTAAACAGAGTAGAGCATTTTATTTTACATTGCATCCAAATAAGACCGTGTTATAAAGACTTTTTAGGGGAAAAGTACTATGTACCCTTTAAAGAAGCTATTTTTAACTTGATGAAGATTTTTGAAGGAGTAAATAGTCCATTACATTCAAAAGCTAACAAAAATATGTTAAAGTTTCACTCTTATTAATGATTTAGACGAAATTTTACTCAAAACAGAGTAGAACATTTTATTTTACATTGCATCAAAATAAGACCATGTAATAAAGACTTTTTAGGGGAAAAGTACTATGTACCCTTTAAAGAAGCTATTTTTAACTTGATGAAAATTTTTAAAGGAGTAAACAGTTCATTGCATTTTAAAGTTAACAAAAATATGCTAAGGAATATAAAAATTTCTCCCGTCTTCGATTTTACTTGCATCTTATTTTGCGATTCAATTGCTTTACAAATTGCTTTATTAAAATTTTCGATTTTTGTATTGCATTTTTATATTTTGATAGATCTGAGACAATCAACAGGAAGTTTCCTTTAGAAATGTCAAATGAGTTTTTTAACACTGGATCAAAGAAATGACAACCTTCAAGTAATTAAGTGACAAGATAACGACCTGACAGATTATGTTTTTCCCTTTGCGTTAGAAGGACGAAGAGGAAAAATGAAACGTATTGGCTGATCACATACAGATACACACTCCCACATATATACCGTTAAATTTAGCTAATTAGAATTTATAAATTAATTACAATAAAATAAATTATTTAAAATAAAATTTTGAATTCCACAACTCTCCTTGAATTTCCGATACAATTTAATGTTAAAATCTATGGTTAATTTGAAGAAAATTCAACAATATTTGGTTAATTCTGATTCGGAAAAGACTTAGATTCTTACAAAATTTGAAAAATAGCCCCTTACATACATCAAAATAAATCTAAATAGCCGTTTTATGTCTGGACTTTATATAGATTATTACAACTCAATTTGAATTTAGAAAACTTCGGAGGGATAAATGAGACCTGAAGCGCAAGGTACATTGCAAAATTGAACATAAAGTTAAAAAAAAACTGATTTTGACAGTTTTGTAACGCCTACTGATACCTTAGAAAAAAAAACTGTTTGCATTGAAAGCGACGTTTATTAGACGTACATTTTATATAACAAATAATTAGGTTATAATGTATAAATTTCTATAACAGTATTTTATTAATCGAAGTGGAAATGTAGTAAACTATATTTGTATCAAAGGTATTTAGACATCTCTAATTGTATTATATTTAATATATTTATATTTTAATGGAATTAGTGAGTTATTTTATTCTATCTAAAAATCATTTTATCATTGATTAATATGTATTAATTTTAAATCTATACGATGAAAAGGTTTGAAAAATATACCTTGAGCTGATTCAGTCAAAAACTGATATCCTGGATGTTCCCATCTGTGTATGGGTCCTGTATAACCAGCAACAAATACTCCTGAACTTTCCAGATCGGCATATTTGCTTCCACCATTTGAAACATTTAACTTAGGAGATATATCCTCTTCATCATCAGAAGAATTCCATTTCCCAGTATTTTCACTGTTTGGAAGCATCATACTTATTCACATATATAAACAGATCTTTGATATAAAATATATATTTGTCTTGTTTTAAAGTTAGTTTGAAATAATCAATTTGTTCAATTACTTAAATTTTCAGTATGCATTTTACAGGAACTCCCTTTGAGTAAAGCACTGAAGTCGAATGAAAAATACTGCTGAAGATTAAATACTTTAGATCATTCCATTATAAGTATTTTTATAATTCCTTTATGCCGAAAAGTCTTGAAATTTAAGTTATCCTTACCGACAAAAGACTGTCAATGCCGGTAATATTCTTTGATATCATTATCTGACTCAGACTTATCTGAAAGTGTCCGCCAAAGAATTATTCCTTTCTTATCTCTCGTCTTTTAACTTTCTTTCTCAAAATAAAAAAATCTAAACTAGAGTCCAGTGATTGTAGATTTTCTTATTTTAGTGCAGATGATAGAACTTTTATCTTACAACTTTGCTAGGATATTGTTTCACGGGAGTTTTGCAAATAGCACATTCCACAGTCCCATTCAGAACAAGCAGCTGGTCTCGTACACGGAAGCATGCAATAAGCATTCTGAAGAAATAAAAAGTTTTTAAGTTTTCAGATGACACAGAAAAATGTTCCTTGCAGAGCCCGAGCAGCTAAGTTTCTGACAATATCACTACCTGCAAGGCAGGTTTGTGGGATACTATCACGGGATTTCTCCTTGTCACGTGCTTCGCTTGGACTGCATTAGAGGCAGACGCTAGGGGTTGTATAACTAGGTGACCTTCTGGTTTGCTGCTGAAGGAAAAATAATACGGGTGCTTTCTTTTCTTTATACGGAGGTAGTTTTCTTTTTCTTTTTTTAGTAATAGGAGAGACAGGCTGTCAAAAGTACAGACTTTGTTGAGTCGGTGGTTTTTATATCCGGATGGATTGAAGTTCCAGGATTTAAAACGGATATTGAAATCAGTCTTTGTGTTTAAGAACAATAGAAGAGAATGTGATACTTTAGCGTTTCGCGTTTAGAACGCTTTGTTAACTATATTATGCCAAGATTAGATGTTAAAACTATAGTCATTCCCTTTATCGATCTCCTCATTCCCATACAAACACCCAGTCACATGATAGCATGTTAATGTCAATAAATATTTTCAAACACATTAATATAAAAGATTACTCTTACCTGTCAGTAATAGAACATGGTATACAAGTTTCTATGTGTAGCTAGGTTAATTTTTAATGAGTCTAAAATATGTTTTCTGTTGTAACAAATGACGGGTTCGCAAACCAAATGACTGAAGTCTATATGAAATATTTAAAGAAATTGAACTCTAAAGTATCCAGATTAAAATGAAGTCCTTGAAATTTAAATTAATTTCAGAAAATGCTTAAAAACTAAGGTATAGTCTAACATATGTGTATGTGCATAC
Source organism: Pardosa pseudoannulata (assembly GCA_032207245.1). NCBI lineage: Eukaryota > Metazoa > Arthropoda > Arachnida > Araneae > Lycosidae > Pardosa > Pardosa pseudoannulata. Next base: position 10,460,893 of record CM063503.1, on the reverse strand, counting down.
ATATTATTTAACCTCATAAACAATTACATTTTGTAACATCAAAAATAGGCTTGGTTCACTCTCGTTTTGAACCCGTCATATGTTCTTCTGATTTTATATGCCATTTGTTTTCAGTTTTATCGTCTTATAGCTAATAATAAAAGTTGTAAGTTACTCCATTTATTATTAGTACTTCGACCTGCTAAGATTTTTAAATCTTAATATCCTTCTGTAAAATAAATTCTTCATCTTCCATTCTTTTTTTAGTGAATCATGAGCTCTTTATCGCAACTCTCTGGTTACTTTAAAACAATTAATAAACAAATAAATGAATAATGAATAAATATGAACATGGCTTTTCTATGGTTTTTTATGAAACGTAAAAGAGGCACAGCGATAGCATGGAAAAAGATTGAGTTACGCTTTTCTGGACTGTCTCATATTTCGGCAGCGGTATATATGAATAGGTGATGAGTCCATATGTTTCCCAGAGAGGACCTGTATTAATTAAAACAGAATTTTCGTCACACTTGATCCAGGCAGACGCATGTACACTTACGACGTATAATGTGTAAGTTCGCTATATCAGGTATAATTAATACTCAATAATGGTACTGATTTACTTATGGCAGTCTTAATTGCGTTAAAGTATTTTTGATTTAATGGTTGTAGAAGGAAATTTCAAATGTTTTCTGTTGAAGGAGTAAGTTTGAAATGTTGAGTCTGTTATAAAAGCAGAATATTACTGCAAGATATTTTAACACTTGGCATGCGGGTATACTTCACTGTCAACTTACGCGTGCAACGGGCGATTTTTCGTGAATCTCGCGAATGTTTAGTTAT
>CM063503.1:10410071-10455071 GCA_032207245.1 Pardosa pseudoannulata | reverse complement strand
TTGGTAGCCGCTTCGGGTTGCTGTCATATTCTTCAAGCTATTCATTTCCTTGTATAGGACTTTCAGACCCTGGATCTAGTAAAATATTTGCTTATAGTAAAGGGTGAACAGAGGTTCTTAAACTTTATCAGATACGGATAATTTTTGAAATTGGAAATTTAACGTGGATCACCAAATTTTAACTTGTAGCTATATAATATATTTAGTAAATATGACCACAAAATAGCGTTAAAGATACAAAGCGGTTTTGTCATTGATAGCAGTACAATTGATTCCTGCAATGATTTTCCCTTGCAGATAGAAAACACATACATAGAAAAATAACTTCAACTATAATGAACTTTATAATTTGCTGGTTGTTGACTGAATGTTGACTAAAATGTAACTGTTTTGATAAGTTTGTAAGAAAACAGTTTTATATGCAGTAAGAAATTTTATGATAACTGTAGAAAGGTTTTGAATTTGTTAATTGTTTCCGCAATCTAGGAGACAGTGAGTCTAGCTTCTGTCTGGTGTTACTTTTAGACATATTTTTTCCACAGACTGGCGGACGAGAAACTCACACATTGGATAAAGTTTCCCTTTTTATATAGTCAAATGTTCCTCATTATAGGTGATGAATAATTTATAACTGATATTTTTGTTAACACTAAATGTTTGGTTTGTTGGCGTCGTGCCCATTTAGAAGTCATAAGAATTCTTATGAAAAAATGGTTGCTATTGCTTAGAGAAGTTGGACTTCTAAGAGTGAGTCTTTGCAATTTAGAAGCATGGAGTAAGCAAAAGACCCCTAAGCATGATCTGCCATCTCCAGAGGTATTGTTTGGGCACTTGAAGGCCATTGCAACCACAAGCCTATTTTACATGTCCCAAGTTCTCAAAATGTTATAAAGTTTAATTTCTTTGTCTCATTTTGTTCGTGAAAAATATTTTTAACTTTTCACTTTAAAATGTGCTGGATACAAATTTTTCTAATTTTTAACAAGGTCTACTTTTTCACGGGGGAACAGGAAATTGTTTTATGGAGTATTAAATTCTTTTTGGAGCAGCCTGAGAAACTCTGCTCTGAACAATATCCCAAACTTTAAGATTATCTTCTTATTTATAATTTTGACTTGTAGATAAAGTTTATTTAAACCAATTTGATTTTAGTAAGTATATCAGCAGAAATCGTACTGAACAGCTAAATATCTTATAAAACTTGAATTTTTAGTATTGCATTTATTTATGATGAGAAATAAACCTCTTATTCCGAATTTTTCTTATTTTTTGTGTATGACTACTTATGATGCCTAAAACCACAGTTAATTACTTATGAGAGCAGTACGCAATATTGAAAGTTGTTTAAATTTCATATTTTCTTACTTTCTGGATTTGATAATTTATTAAAATATTTACTAACATATATTCAAAAAGACGTTAAGGCGTTAAGGAGATTGCTAAAAATAATCCCGATATTATACATATATATAGTAAATATATTATATAAAACTAAATAAAATATAAATCATACTCTTGCCTTTAAATCATTTTTAAAATGATGATAAGGATGAAATAGAAATTTATAATTTTAATAATCTTTTTGAGAAATGAAGAAGTTTTAATATGATAACATCAATAGTTTCCAGAAAAATATATTTAATTTCAGTAGACTGGTTATTTAGGTACCAGTCAACATATTTTTTAAAAACATTTATTTCGAAAATGTATTATACATTGAAAACATATATATTACAACAATTTGATTAGGTTAAACAAATCAAAATTAATAAAATTTAAGAAACATTATTCTAACTGTTACCTTATTAAATTACGATTTATGATACAAAGAGACGTTGCATTGCACAACTATTTATAAAGTTTAATTCATAACTTCGAAAGTTTTCAAATACAGTAATCATTTTTAACTCCTAGTAATTTTCATCTTCAACTATTTGTCTGGGTATTTCCCCGCATTTGCTTTTAAAGTGCCATTAATATTGACTAAATTGGGTCACACCGAAATTAGAAATTACTTGAACGTTAGTGATAAATGAATCTACTTTGCCCCTGAAATTCACATAAATGAAGGGAAATATAATAATAAAAAACATACTTCAGAAGAAATATCGTCATTTATCTTCCTTTAAAAAATCGGATGGCCTCTGTAATCTATGAAAGTTATATTCTACTTCTTAATCATAAATTTAAATAACTTGGGATAGTTTGTCAATATTAATACGTATTTTGGTATATATTAGTCAACTGTTATATATTTTGGGGGATATATAACTTTGAAAGGGACGGAGGACTTAAGAGAACGGTTCTTGAAATTATTAAAGTTATGAAACTTTGCACAAATGTACATTGAAGTCTAACTAAAAAAATCACATTTAAAATAATTTAAAAATTAGATAACTTTTTAAAAAATAACTTTTACAAAATATTTTGTTGATTTATAAAATATACCTTGCGAGCTAATTTTTAATTTTTCTTTTATTTTTGACTCATAATTACTTAAAAATATCTTTAGAATATATTTTGTTATTACTTTGTCGACAGATGAAATAGTTAATTCAAAAGAAATATTTTTATATCAGTACGTAGAATTTTCGGAAAAATTCAAAATTTCTAAGTTTAAACATAGTATTAATAATCTAAATAAACTCTAAAAATTTATACGGGTACCCACATTTTTAATGATATATATTAGGAATATTTAGTAAACATTCTGTCGTAATCGTTAAAAATTTAAATAGCATGGAACATTTTATTAACATATTTTTATAAAAAACAAATTATTCAAAAACTTTAATTTTGAGAAATAATTAATGCGATTAATTTACTTTTACGCCATTTTATATATGTACAAAATTCTCAACTCTAAATTAGGATTTATAAACACACTTTGTAATGTTCATCATTGTCTTAAAACTACCAAATCAATTTTTCAAAGTTTAGTTATATCTGATAATTAGTTGTTTTCTTTGTAATTTTATGTCATAAGCAGCATAAAATATTCTGAAAACTCAAATTTTAATAAATAATAACTTAGAAACTATTTTAAAACTAGGAACATTCCTCCATTAAGAGCGGTTTAACAATGATAATACTTAAATTATAGTATTCGCAACTTATGATCTCAAGATATCTAATATTATATTGTTCTTATGAATATAATATTTCGTACACATATTAGTCATAAGCTAAAAATAATGTAAAAAAAAATCTTAGACAAATATCAATATTTATGTACGTTAAAATCTTTATTACACTAAAGCACTTTCAACACAAAAATTTATAAAAATCAGATAAGCTAAAATACTGAAATAATTTTCATAGTTTTCATCAATATTATTGTCAAGTATAAACTGTCTAAACATAAAATAATATTTGATAAAAATTAATAAATTCCGCTATCTTGCAGTATTCTCCATGATACCATGTAATAACAACATTAAAAAATATCATAGTTTTACATAATTATTTTTTAATTCTCAAAAATATTAACAATATAAAGCTTCAGTATTATATTTTATACTGCAGAATCCAATTATATTATTTGTATAGTTATATGTCAGAAACAGTCAAAAAACATTCACTTTTACATCTATACTCAAATATTTAAAGTTGATGTGTCCTTTACTCTAGGGACAAATAATAGAAACTCACTTTGAAATCCATTCTAATATATAATTTATTTGTGAAGCTTCAACGAATTCATTATGCGTAAAATAACGTATTCTCAATTCAAAGGTATAAAATAGATGATAATACTATCACTAGCTACGAATCTGAAATATCTATATCAGACTTTAATACAGATGAAATGTGTAAGGCGATTAACAATGTCAGTAATGATAATTGAATAGCGTATAATGTTGTTTGCATTCTCATAAAATAAATCCGGATGAAAATTTAGCTTTTATAAAATACAGATCTATAATAATGGATTAGCGTTATGTTTTCAGAAACAACACCATAAATCTTGAATATGTAAAATATAGTATGCTACATATAGTTAAAACCTTTATATTGCGAATTCCCAATTATTTGTTTTAAAATTTCTCATAACTGCATATATTTTTTTCTATGTATATATTTTTTTCAAGACTGCCTAAAGTTTTCTGAAATTTAAGAAGTGGGTTATTTATGCATAAAAAGTTAAGAGTGCAAATAACAATATAAATACCATGAATTTATGAGTATTTCTCTTCATTATATTCTACTTAAATCACTAGAAATCTATGGAAAACTTAAGTAGAAAACTCCATTTAACTTCTTCAAAGTGCAGTCAGTGAAACAATGTTTCTCTACAGTGTGAATTGATGGTATTTATAAATGTAGATACTAAACTCTCTTAGTCGATCCTTTATCAAAAATTAGAGCTATTAGAACATGAAACAATAGCAAAATGTAAGGTTGCCGTTGTCGTTTTGGTTTATTTTGCTGTCATACTATTTCTTATATTTACATCCTTCTGATTGTATCATTGTTTCGCGGACTTCCATGTGTATCTAGAGAATTTGCAGGATAAACATATGGATCTAGATGTCCTGGGAGGTCTGCAGGTGTAAGTGAAGCATGAAATCAGGAGCAAACCCCTCTCTCCCTCTTGAGGATAATCAAAATTGAGGGAAATCGCAGACGTGGTATTAAGAACACCTTATACCTGTCAGGGTAGGTGAGCCACTGCAGATTATAAAATTCCATATATCCCAATAAGGAATTCAAGGAATATTTCTAAAATTTTGGTTTGAGGCACTAAGATCATTTTGCTGCACAAGTTCTTTAATTACAGTAGTATCTACTGCAAATTCTGTACGGCTTAAATATTAATTTATAATCTTGGATTCTAGACATCAAAATCCTTTTCTTACTAAAGAAAGACTAAATTTACTAAATATTTGAAGGATTACCAAATGTTTGACTTGAGTCACTAAGGTCAACATTTTGTCACACGAGTTCTAATTACAGTAGGTAGTGGTGATTTCTGTAGGGCCAAAATATTCATTTTATATATGAGATTTAACCATCTGAATCCAATACCAAAAGCCAAAGTTTGTCGTCTGGCTATAGTCTATCTTTTTTTGTAATAAATTCAATATCTGTGGTACCAGGTTATGCTTGCTTTTTGTATTAGATGATTTCCTGTGAAATATTTTTTAGCTATCAAAATATATGATGAAATCAAAGCTAGGTCTTTCAAATAGCATTTATTTAGAGGTGTTTATACTGAAGAATTTGGACAGATGAAATATGTTTTCCAAAAATGATTTGGTTATTAAAGTATTTGTTAAGATACTGATTAAAGTCCATCATCTTTATTGTCTGTAATTTACAGTTTTTTATGATCACATGCTTTACGGTCGTGTTAATAACAGAATATAATATTTTAAATGAATCTTATACTATGGTATATTACGGTAACTGAGACAGCACCATGGTATATTATGGTAAAAACTTGTAATCCACTTGGCCTAAGAATAACTTTTAATATATTGCAAGTGACAGCTGGGAGATTAAAAAATTTCATTGAAACCACAGTGAACTTCAGTAAAAAACACAAAAAAATCTATTTAAACCTAATTTAGTTCTGAAATAAACTTTATACTTGAAAAGTATGCATTTTATATAAATATTTTAATATGCTGGAATAAGTAAACAAACATAATTGGGAAAATGGAACTTTTACAATTTTTCTTTAAAGACTGCTTAAGAAGTTTCAATAGTTTTGAAATATACAGAAAAAACAAATGCTTTTAAAAAGATTATATCTTTGCACTATTACACTAAGCACCATCTCGTGTTTTGTAAATTTTCCGTTAACTTTTATGCAGTTTATACATTAAACCTAATGAAATTAACTATTGGATTTTTAAAAGGAGGTTTTTTTTGTTGAGTAACTCCCATTATGGCTGTGATTATTTAGAGAATTATAGAAGTTTATTAAAGATAATAAAATTAAGTATTAGGAGTTTTATAGAAACCAGTTGAAAAACATGCAAAATATTTTAAATATTTTGTACTCTTAAATGGAAAACTATTTAAAAGAACCACTTTAGTTCTTTAGTTTAAAAGATATTTTGAGAAAAAAAATTCAACACTAGATTACAAGAGTGTAGGCTGCAAAACAAAATGATTTATATTAAGAATGAAGTTAATTAAATCCGAGTTCTTTTATTAGTTCAGAAACTTTTGTTCGTTCTTTGATTACAATATTATTAAATTTAGTGCTATGAAAATAAGCATCAACTAATAAATAATTTTAAATGCTACATTATTTACTTGTCCAGTATCGACCTTATAATCGACCATTATTTCTTGGAGATGAATGCTTAACAGTAGTCATTAAAATAAATTTTTCTATTTTATGTTGACTTATTCAATCAAAATATTTCAAGCATAATAAGAACTTAACGTATAGCAAAATTTGCTATTGTTAGTATTGATTTTGCTTAAAAGATATTTGTTGTATCGGTATCTGAATATACGTAACCATTATTTAATAAAGTTCATAACTGTAAAAAAGATTCTAGCAAAATATATGTGTCTTTCTCTCACTGTATACACACACACACACACACACACACACACACACACACACACACACACACACATATATATATATATATATATATATATATATATATATATATATATATACATATATACACATACACACACACACATATATATATATATAATGATATTATTACCAAATCTAAAAAAACTTAATTATAATTGCATTCTAAAGCACATTTCTGGTGATTCTACCCCTAAAATTACAATCTTTGTCGAGAAACTGTCTTTTTTCTTCTAATTGTGGGAAGCCTTGGCAAATTTGTACATGCCAAAACTAATTCCTTTTTAGCTCAACTATTCTTATATAACTCCTTTACGTACCTCAGTTTCATTTCTTACACGTCATCATGTGACTAATTATTATCATTCTCATTTGCTGGCTCACCATTTCTCCACACCACTCTAAAATTCCATGTTACACGTCTTGGCGAGAAAAGTGCCACAGACGGGATGTCTGAATAGAATGTATTATATTTACTTCAAATTTGGATCTTTTCTATGATAGCTTGATGACTTGTCTAAAACACTCATTACACACACACACACACACATATATATATAACTACCAAAAAGTTTTTTTGATGTTACATGAGAATATATGTCATTTTTATTTCACTGTCAGGACTTGCTGGCAATTTTTAAACTTTCTGCAGTCATGCTGAAAAAGTCAGCAATAAAACTTGAGGACTATGCGATAACTTTACAAATATTCTTATTTTTTATCACATAACGCCGGATACGTTCTACATATTCATCAATTGCTGTAAATGTGTATGGTTATGAGAATAATCTCACTCAAGATTGATTAATTACATCACTTATCTTCTCATGGGAGAGAGCCGAAAATAGTGATTTTACTTACCGTGCCTGTTAAAGACACAATGGTTCCAAATTCTGTATCGAAAATACACACACAAACCCATTATTCACAAAACTGTGAAGAGTTTCCTGAGAGAATTACCAACTGGTTTAGAAAAAGTATAATAAAGACCGAACGCAGCAGTTATTAATTCACTCTTTAGTTCGGAGCACCGTTAAAGGATTCCAATCGCAATAAATCACGTCTGTGATTTAACTCTGCTGGGGAAGGAAAGATTAAAAAAATAGAGAGAGTGCATTGGGATAAGTTTTAAGAACTTTTGGGGCAATTATTATTTTTTTTTTGTAATTTACATATATATCGATGTACCTAAATTAATTAGGCAAATAAAATTATATGAAAACCATTAATAATGTTTTTAATTTAAAGAAAGTATTTTTAGGATAATCAAATCCTAAAAGAGATAAGAAAATTATTTACATCCTATATATCCTATATATTTGAATCATTTGATTATATTAGATAAAATTCTAGACTCTAAAATATTTATTTAGTGAACTAATGCAAGATCGAATAAAAATCTTTTAATATAAAATTATGGCATCATTTTCCCCCATGGAATCAAATAAATTGATGTTCATCATTCTAGTTGCTTAAAGTCATGCATCGCTCTTCAAATATTTTGAGAGGGAGTGAAATGTAAGAAATCATTAGAAGTGAAGAAATTGCTCAACCTTTTTTGATAGGAGATTTAAGAGAAATAATCAGCATTTATCTTTCTTTCTTCCCGGTGGAAACTATGATAAGGCTTCAATTCCCAAATACTGATATTATAGTCTTCACATTTTTCATTTCAGACAGCTTAAAAAATGACACTAGACAATTGAAATAGAGTTAAAAAAAAGTTCAGTCAAATATACGACAGCTAATGGTAGGAAAGTTTAATGAGGATGGTTTGGATATTAAAGGCTATAAGAGTTCGGAAGAAAATGATAGTACTCAAGTTTTTGCACTCCTTTCAAGTTATTTGTCAAAAACCTTTCTGGGGGTAGAATTTTGAAAAATACCCATTTCAAAAGTAGATTTTATAAGTTTTGTTGCCTGTTTTTATATCATATTATCACTGAAAAAGTTCTTAAAATTGATACAAATTTTTTATGACGGTGGAAGATCTGAAACATTAGCAGAAATGATATATAGCATAAAAAAGGACGTAATTTTTTAAATAAAAGGGATATATTTAAATATTGAGAGTATTAAAAATTTTATTTCCTTTTTTAATTCATTGTGGATTCAATATTTTATGTTGTAATGAATCTAAACCAATTTGTATTTATTTAAATAAATATAATTTTATTGTTATTCGAAAGAATAATACATAGTAACAGTTTGATTTTAAGCAAAATTATTCCTATTGGGTTCTGAAAAAATAACAGAAAAAGAACTAATAGTGTAAAAGAAAAAAAAAGATTATATTTTAAAATAATATATTTTTGTAATATGGTTAAATTATAGCGAAATTAATTTTATAAATAAATCTTTCTCTGATATTCCTGGATACTTTGATATGAATGAATAACATTCAAAGTATTATTTTCTATGCCGTATCAAAAGTGAAAAAAATATAGGTTGTAATGATACTTTAGTTTCATAAATATAATATTTTCATAAATATATGATACAGGTAGTTTAAAACTATTTATTTCAATTTATATCGTGTAGTGTCATTACATAATTTGAAATATTTGAAATCTCAATAATATCGTAAAACGTGGTTAGGTCGGTGGATGTTAAAAGATTTTATAAATTATTAACTTAGAGTTATGAAACTTAAATATGTATTTAAAATTCGAGGTACCATTTTTTGAAATTAAAATTCACGATTGTATCACATTATAAATATCAATTTTATGTTTACATGAAAAACTGCACTTTAATCGACTTTTGAAAATAATGTTACAAAGGAAATGAAGGAAATTATCGTTTCGTAAAACGTATTTTGAATTTCATCGTTAAAGTTATATGAGATTGATCTCCAACAACTTAACTAAGAAAGCTTCATTTCTAAAAATTTCGAAATCAAAAAGCAACTGTTCTAAAAAGATGAAATCAAAAAGCATCTGTTCTCTCGAACTTTTCAGCAACTTTTTACCTCAAGTCTTTATGTTTTATGAAAGATTTAGTGTTGTGTCCTATTTTCTTTCTGGTATTTTTTGGTATTTTTCCATAAACTTCTCTGATTAACCGATGAATTTCAGCCGTTTTGACATCTTTTGAATTAAAAAACACGTACAAATTTTTTATGACGGTGGAAGATCTGAAACATTAGCAGAAATGATATATAGCATAAAAAAGGACGTAATTTTTTAAATAAAAGGGATATATTTAAATATTGAGAGTATTAAAAATTTTATTTCCTTTTTTAATTCATTGTGGATTCAATATTTTATGTTGTAATGAATCTTAACCAATTTGTATTTTTTAAATAAATAATTTTATTGTTATTCGAAAGAATAATACATAGTAACAGTTTGATTTTAAGCAAAATTATTCCTATTGGGTTCTGAAAAAATAACAGAAAAAGAACTAATAGTGTAAAAGAAAAAAAAAGATTATATTTTAAAATAATATATTTTTGTAATATGGTTAAATTATAGCGAAATTAATTTTATAAATAAATCTTTCTCTGATATTCCTGGATACTTTGATATGAATGAATAACATTCAAAGTATTATTTTCTATGCCGTATCAAAAGTGAAAAAAATATAGGTTGTAATGATACTTTAGTTTCATAAATATAATATTTTCATAAATATATGATACAGGTAGTTTATAAAACTATTTATTTCAATTTATATCGTGTAGTGTCATACATAATTTGAAATATTTGAAATCTCAATAATATCGTAAAACGTGGTTAGGTCGTGGATGTTAAGATTTTATAAATTATTAACTTAGTTATGAAACTTAAAATATATATTTAAAATTCGAGGTACCATTTTTTAAATTAAAATTCACGATTGTATCACATTATAAATATCAATTTTATGTTTACATGAAAAACTGCACTTTAATCGACTTTTGAAAATAATGTTACAAAGGAAACGAAGGAAATTATCGTTTCGTAAAACGATTTTGATTTCATCGTTAAAGTTATTATTGATCTACACTTAAGAAAGCTTCATTTCTAAAAATTTCGAAATCAAAAAGCAACTGTTCTAAAAAGATGAAATCAAAAAGCATCTGTTCTCTCGAACTTTTCAGCAACTTTTTACCTCAAGTCTTTATGTTTTATGAAAGATTTAGTGTTGTGTCCTATTTTCTTTCTGGTATTTTTTGGTATTTTTCCATAAACTTCTCTGATTAACCGATGAATTTCAGCCGTTTTGACATCTTTTGAATTAAAAAACACGAATGACAAAGCGTATTACACATTCGGTGGATTTTTATTTTATTTAAGCATTTGAGATGCCAAATTTGAAAGTGGGGCTTATTTAAAAAACACACGTCGTAAACTAAATTAATGACTTGGGATATATTTTTCATTATTTTTAATTTTATTTCCATTTTACGAGCCTATTATTTATTTAGTTATAATATTATATACCCTTATACCCTTTTCTATTTTTGTGCACAATGGCGTAGCTAGAACTTATTTTCATGGGGAATCCAAAGTGTTAATCCTAAGTGAAGTCTTTTTTCAAACTCGTATGCATACCTATACTCAGAAAATAAAAAAGGCATCGAAAAAATTATTTTTTAATATCTTTTTACTTTTCTTTTACAATATTATATACATTGTATGACAACAAGACTCGAAAGCCGAATGGCATAATCAGTAATTTATAAACTACCGTTTTATAGTAGTAAATTAATTCTCCTAGCTTTTAATACCAGCTTGTTATTTGCATTTATAGCCCTGCCTTTACGCATTGAAAGTAATGCTAAATTTTTCAACTTATTATGATCTGTTCTAATGCGAAGAAATGTTTTTCTCTTTTCTTAGTGAAAACATTTTCTCAACACTTGTGGAGGAAACTAGTAATGTGCACAAATTTCAATAATATTAACATTTCTTGCGATGCAAAATTGAAAATATTTCGGGAAGAGTGCAAATTTTTTGAACCCCCTATAAATAAATATACCCTTGTTTGTATATCCTTTATCAATAATATATATTTTTATAACCCTAAGGGTTATGACTACTCTGCACTTTTGAAAAAAAAATACAATAATTGTACCATTCACTTTAGAAAACCACTGTAAGCTTTCATCTACCATGCAAAGTTAGGCATATTTTCATGGTATGTATTACACAAACACAAGCAAAAACACACACACACAGACAGACAGACAGACAGACACACACACACACACACACACACACACACACATATATATATATATATATATATATATATATATATATATATATATATATATATATATATATATATATATATGTAATCTTCCAGGTGACTACTCAGTCCCGAACTTTACACTTGAAAACTCATTTTAAAATTGCCCCTATTATTTTCTTCAGCCCGGGCATGCTGGGCTGCCAAGAGTCCGGCTAACCGTCTATTCGAAATAAACACATAATTCGTAGTGGCCGAACTTAACTTTTATTTCATTCGATAGAAATAGCATAGAATCCAGAGTCATCTGAACCGGACGGTGTCAGAACGCTCTCTCTCTAATGCCAACCTTCTGCGAGAGACGACTAAAACACGTGTGTGGTTTTAGCTTCGTGGAAAAAATGCTGAGGCAAGTGTTTTAATTGCTTATAGAGAGTAACCTTTGATTAGAGCCATCTGCTAAAGTGTGGCGTTCCAGATGACTATTATTGCTGATCGTTACAAATTTTCCTATGAGAGTTATTGCATCCTTATTATAAAATGAAAGCAATATCATTTTCTGTTTTGAAAATCATAGAAAGAATTTCGGGGTTCGGCAGAAGGAATGAAAACATTCTCGTTTAATTTGGATGGCTGGGAAATATGATTAATATAAAGAGAATAAATTAAGATCTAGAATAATGAATGGGGAAAAGGGATAATTTTGGAATAGGCTTTAGGGCTTATATTGATATTATTTACATATATATATATATATATATATATATATATATATATATATATATATATATATATATATATATATATATATATATATATATATATATATATATATATATATATATATATATATATATATTTACAGTCAATCGATAGAAAAAATGTCATGTGTATTACTAATTTACTTTTCGAAAGTAAAATTGCTTATTAGAGAGTAAGCAAGCACCTAGGAAGAGGACTTGTAAAAAAATTTTAAGATCTCTGCCAGAGTCAAGGAAAAGTAACGAAATTCTTTATTTCGTGCGAACGATTACAGTCAAGCTAACTCCCTCTCTGTTCAGTAGCAACGTAGTTTATTTTTTACTTTTGGGCAGCATCACTTTATTTCAGTTGAAATCTTTTCATTCTCAACAGGGCTGTTGGGCTTCAAGATTCCTCCATGCTCTAAACCAATTAGTGAAATATTTTTTACTTTTGGGCAGCATCACTTTATTTCAGTTGAAATCTTTTCATTCTCAACAGGGCTGTTGGGCTTCAAGATTCCTCCATGCTCTAAACCAATTAGTGAAATATTTGCTTATGGAATGAGTTTCATTCTGAGTTACGAACAATGAAAATCTATTTAAGTAAAACAACAAGATAAGTATGCGTTTTTAGTTCTGTTAAATATTCATAGAAATAGTGAAGTTAAAATGAAGGATGAAATCGAGGAATTGGCAAATAAAAATAATTAAATTAGAAATTTTTTTTCAGTACTTTTTAGTGTTAGTACTCTTATATGAATTTCCTCTAAATAAACTCATTGTAAAAATGATTAATAAAACAAACAATGATTTCGATGAATGCAATGGAATTTTGACTTCAAATACATTTATTTCTTATAGTTAACACACCATATTGAGCTTTAGGAAACAGTTCGGTTCATTTTGTTGAGCCTCTCCCAAGATAAAAATGATTATTAAAAATGATTAATAAAACAAACAATGATTTCGATGAATGCAATGGAATTTTGACTTCAAATACATTTATTTCTTATAGTTAACACACCATATTGAGCTTTAGGAAACAGTTCGGTTCATTTTGTTGAGCCTCTCCCAAGATAAAATCCTGTGTGCAAGGCTAAGGGAAATAAAATATATGAAATATTTGTGTTAAATCCAACAATAAAACTTTAGATATTTGAATAATTAAAAGTAAAAAAAAACTTTGAAATGAACAACGCCTATCTACGCACTATTACAATTTTTGCCAACTCTTGTGCCCAGAGTAGAAGAAAATAAAATCCAACGAAAGAGAAGAGCTAAGTACATTTTTAAAGTTATAATAATTGAATAATATATAGAAAATACTTTTATTAAATTCTTCATAACGCTTTTATTTATATGGTAAGATATAGATGTATAATATATTAAACCTAAAATATATATAATCTATATAACTTCTAGGTTTAGTTACTCTTTAATGTATATGTGCAGTAAGCTTTATGACTCTAAGCTAATAATTTGAAAAAACACTTTGCAACGTCCAAGATCCTAAGATTCAGTATGTTATAACAATTTCCCATTTTGATAATTATGGACCATTTTATGAACGAAATAAAATTTCATATTAATAAAATCTTCACCCTAACAATACATATATTGCCACAGAAGGCTCTATAATTGGTGATAGCCGTAGTCAATATTTTATCCCATGAGTACATTTTGTCATGAACGCGTTAAATATTCTTTTATAAAATGAAAATATTCGAGCGAGTTTGCAGATTTTTTATGATCATATTCGTTAAAATGTATTTCAAAAGACCTAGTTTTATCAAAGTATTACTTTCGACTTCACAATTTGTCAAATGGGAAATTATATTTCAAATTTTTTATTTGTAAAAATGTATCTATTTAAATATCAATAAAATAATCACTTAAGAAGAGATTAATTGTCGAATGAGTAATTTAATATTATTTATTCTACAAATTTTTTTAAATCTATCTGTTTATATAAATATACGAGGGGTGCTTAAAGTTTTAAAAATAACCAACATAGAAACTTAATTTTTAGAAACTTAATTGTTGTTCTTAAGACATAGTTATAATCTAGAGTAATAAATTTCTTCAAGCGTTTCCTGACCCTTCTGTCACCGTTGTATAATCCCACTGCTAGTCTTTATCTTTTCCATATTGCAGTTTACTTCAATATAAGGCTTCCTGAAAATAGACAAATCGATAGCAATGGCTGTAATTTGTAATATTTTGTGCATAAGAATAAACCAATAACCAAAATAAATTTTTATACAGATATCTAAGTTATTTTTTATTATCATTAAATCTTTACAATAATACTATATAATGGATATATGGTTAAGTTTTAAAGACTAATAATATTCAAAATAATATTCAATTAATATTCTAATAATATTCAAAACTATAAAGAATGAAATGAAATGAATAACTTAATATGGTCACAAAGCAATTATTTTGATCATATCAATAATTTTGATTTATTAAGAAATGTCTGAAAAGTTGAAGCATTTTATTTCAATTTGTAGAAATGTGAGACTAGACAGTTTTAATGAAGAATTTTGGCGTTTCCCATGAACAACATAAAAGAAAATTTAATAACGTTCGTCACTGAAAATGCTGAAGTCGAGAAATTCTCGAAATAAGGAATGCAAAAAGTTCTCTAATTGGAATCGAAAAATAATGCTATGCCATTATGATTAATTCTAAAAATTTCTAATGGTTTAAATCGATCAAAGTGAGTCATAGATCAAGCACTCCCTAAAAATGACAATTTCGAATGGACAGAAAGATGTGAAGCTCTGCGTATGACGAATAATCGGAACGTCAATAATTTCAAATATGAGTGATAGGACAAAATATACCCATAAGTTAAAATAACCACTATACTGTTTTAACCCAATAATGCATAGTCTCCTTTTGAGGAAGATCAAAAGTAGTTTTTAGAATTTTTATGTTTTGTTCGAACATTTTTTAAAGAAGGGAGTTGAGAATCTTATAAAAAAAGGCCCAACTTTCAAGTGTCTGCTATAATTTATTATTTTTATATTTGGATCGATATTTCGAAGATTTTTTGAGCATCACATAAGAATTTACTTTTTCCGCAAGTATATTGACTAATATAATGCATAGACGATATATATGAGAGAGGGTAAAACCTTTGTTTCGGAATATAGCATAGAACACAAAGCCAACTTAAGTAAGATATAAATTGAGAGAGAAAAGCAGTAGACAGCTGTTTCGTCTCTTCGAACGAGCAATATACTCAATGCCAGAGCAATTGAAAATGTTGCTCGTTCGAAGTAACGAAACAGCTTTCTGCGTACTTTCTCTCTTAATTTTGCCTTAAGTTACCTTTGTATTTTATGATACATAGTTATATTTATTATAAAACTTTACATTAGTCTGTCTACAAATAATAGCAAGTAAATCTCTTATTGAAATGATTTATCTTTTTTAATAAAAGACGTCCTATGATGTTTTGCAACTGATCATTAATGATGACAAGCTGCAATAATAAAAGTTGTTTAAATTTTACATTTCCTTTACTCTCAAGAGCACTTAGTTACTTAGATTTAATATATTCCTCAATGGATTAAATGCACTGTGCATAAATGTGCTGGAAAATGCTAAATTATCTTAAAAAAAAACCTTTTACAGCGCTACAAAAAGTCCAGAATATAAAGTGGGTTTGATAACATGTATCACACTAAGATTAGTTGTTTTTTATGACCCTTGGACACGCCAAGGACGTGAGCTGTAGAGTACTCGAATTAAGGCAAGAGATTGCGCTTTTCGTTTTAATGAACACCGCTAGAGTAATAGAACGACTTTGCTCAAGTTTGTCTTTGTAGTTTAGAGGCGGGGACCAAGCAGAAAACCCATAGGTTTGGCTTGCTATCCTCAGAGTTATTGTTTGAGAAGTTTGAAAAAATTGTGACCACGAACATATTTTAAGTGCTCCATTCACTTTTAGTGAACACTCAGGCTGGCTTGAGTTCCGAACCGCAACTTGAGCCAGGGTAGCTCAGTCGACAAAGGCAACGATATCGTAACTGAGAGCTTGCGGGTTCGGAACCCGAGCCGGCTTAAGATCCTCTGTGTTCATTAAAGGTGACTGGGATACGTAAAATATGTTAGTGGTCACAATGTCCTCCAAGTTTATAATTAATACCTCTGGGGGTGTCAGGCTTAGTATATGGGTCTTTTGCTTGGTCCCTGCTTCAAAATTACGAGGACCTACTTGAGTGAAATCGTTCTTTCAATTTAATGGTGCTCATTAAAACGAAAGTTGCACCCATTGGCCTTAATACTAGATCCTGCAGGCTCACTCGTGCTTAGTTTGTCCAAGTGGCATGAAAAACAGCAACAACAACACTCGCAACCTCCCAGTTACGAGATCGTTGCCTTTGCAGACTGAGCTACGGCGGTTGCTGCTCTGATTTACGGTGTAAAATATATTTGGTAGTTAACGCTTGGAAAATTTTGAAAATTAAAATAGATGTTGGCAGAATTTTAGAAAAAAAATCTGAGCATTTTTGATGGTGGGAAGCGAAATAATTCCTTAATACCCTGAAGAACATTTAGCATCACTGTTTAGTCCTCCCTGCTTTCTCTTTAACGCAGACGAAATTCCCAAATTTATCCAGAGATTCTAGAGTTTAATATGAGTTCTTAATTAGGAATCAATTGAGATTTAAAATTTTAAGTTGGAGGCATTATCTCCATGAATAATGCCTCCACCTTAAATTTAAGTTCGACGAAACAGTTACTTGCATAGAAAAATATTCAATAAATTGATTAGTCCACTTTAAGCTCATGTATAATCTCGATTGAGGAAGTTTGGAACGACAGGTTTATCAAAGAGGAAATTATATTCCTATATCAAAGAAATCTAAATGTTCCTTGAGTGCATGATACTGTTTTCTTGTAGACATATATGAAAAACTAATGGCTTTTAGGGAGAACATGTTTGTTTAAATTTATTCGAAAGTACGGAAACGTATTTACTAAGCAACATCATTATAAAAAGATAAATGATGATGTTTTTAAGAATGAATATTGAGCTTTAAAAAAGAATGTTATTATATGTCCCTTATCAATTTTTATTACAGCTTTGGTACATTACCTATTTTCACATTTTTATATGGTTTAGTTTATACATTTTTGTTTATATCAGAACCTAGCTTCGTGTAGTTAACAGTCTTTACTTATATTTATTTATCTTTTTTTTTAAATGTGAAAAGGAATAATTATTAAAGGATATATAAAAGTATAAAAGATGAAAAATTAAATTTTCTTGCTTATTTGTATGCATGAACAAGCATTTATTTAAATGTCAAACAATGTTCATCATTTATACATCTCTGTCATAAATATGATTAGACATTATGATTAATTTAATTTCCTGAAACATGTTATTTTAGTATCTACTTATCTTTGTTGTAAAATGTATTTTCCCTAAGGAAAACTTTAATTTTAATGTAAACAAGATGTCAGGTATTCCTGCGTTTATTTACAATTTGCCGAAAGAATTTGATATTTATGTCAGACTTATTTGAACAGCTTTTATCAAAATTGTGAATGAATGAAAAGGAACCCAAATTAAATTGAAAGAGTTCGAATACTGTATTTCTTTTCTCCTGATAGAACTGAATTTTAAACTCCGAATCTATAAATAATTCGGTGGCACTGAAGAAATGTCTTATTACTTATTTACAAGTTTGTTTGGAATACAAAAAGAATACTTAGAGAAAGGACGTGATGAAATTGCTTTCTGAATTTTTCAGTTTATTTCTTGAAAAACGCATTTTTACCTAAATTTTATAATAATTTTTGATTTGGTAGTATATTAATCACAGGATACATACTCAAATTAACATAATGGGAGAGGAAATACCCTGACGTCCTTAAAAAAATATGTTACCCAAAATATTGTGAAAAATATGGAGTTTTATGCCCTTAAATTATCAGTTCAAACTTTCTATACTTTGCATTCGAATTTGAAATCTGTATCTTCTGTATTTCAAAAGTTATTTACATATAATTTATAAGAATTATTTTAAACAGATGAAAACTTTTAAGGCCTTTAATTATCAATTCAAAAATTTAAAACTTTGTATCACTTCAAATATATTTCTTAAAGAAGTAGGTAATACAGACAAATATCTTTCTGCGAAACACGGCAGCAAAGCTGTTAATCATTTAGCACCATTAAAGGAAGCACGTGTAGCTCAAAGAAGAAAGCGAGTAACATTGCCCCCGTTGGGTCCTCGTAATTCAAAGCAGAGACCAAGCAGAACACTACCAGGATTGGTCTGCCACTTCAAGATATATCATATGAATTTGGTTCACATTGCCATCACAAACCAATTTTACTTGCCACAGCCACCGTTAATGAACGAAACGGACCTTTGGCAGGTACGAACCTCAAACTCACAACATTCCACTTATGAGATCGAGGCCTTAGCCTACATAATTGGGATAGTATTATTAAAGAAAGATTGAACGTTCACGTTCAGGTATATATATATATATATATATATATATATATATATATATATATATATATGCATCTAAATGTATGTATATGTATATATATCTATATATTTATATATATGAATCTATATGTATATATATCTATATATATGTATATATATGAATCTATATATATATATATATATATTATATCTATATATAAATATATATATATATATATATGTATATATATATATATATATATATATATATATATATATATATATATATATATATATATATATATATATATATATATATATATATATATATATATATATATATATATATATATATATATATATATATATACGTATACATGTACGGGGTATAGGGGAATTTTTTTATGATTGAACCTTCCCTCTCCAACCACATGGAAAACTGCACACATCATCAATTACATATATTATATGTATACAACAATCCTTATGAGGGTTACAACCCCACATCCCAACTTCGCTACGACTCTGATATATATATATATATATATATATATATATATATATATATATATATATATATATATATATATATATATATATATATATATATATATATATATATATATATATATATATATATATATATATATATATATATAACTATTTACCTTGTAAAAGAGGTGCATCATTTTTATGCATTACAACACCTGCAGGCGTTTTCTTGAAAAAGTTGATCTCACACACATTCTCTCTTTATTCCATACACTTACTTTACACAGACATAAAATCTTTCCTTATACTTGTGTGATTCTAACGAAAATTTCCTTTTTACTTTATAAAACCTTATTTAAAACTAAGAGGAAAATATTTTTTTAAATACGTAAAGACATAGCATTTTAAACCTCAAAGTTGTCCTTCTTTAATTACGTATAATTTCTTTGTTATCTTCAGTTCTATTAATTATTACTATAATCTCTTAATTCTCATTTTCTCTTTTTATCTTCCTTTCTTTCCTATCTTTTTCATATTTAATGTTAGACCCAGTGGATGAAATATGACTCCCACTAACTTTTATATAATCCCTGATTTTAATATGCAACGTGTTCAGGGAACTGCATATTTTATACTTTGGGGATCTCTTTCCCCTTTTTCTGCTGTGTTTAAATCAGACAAATTGAGAAAATATTTTAGAGGAAGTTTAATATGATCAAAATACTCTTTTACCCTATTCTGTATAAAAAGAATAAAACCTAGCACTTTGAGGATTTAAAAGAACAATGTATGGCAGATAAATAATGTAACTATTGTTTCAAAACTTGATTTGAAAATGTTTTATCGATGGCTAAAATAACAAAGATATTTTAATTAAATGAAGTTGTTAGATGTTATTTTATATATTTCTCAGCTGGATGTTAATATCAACCAGAATTTCCAGTAGCTAGTTGGATGTTACTCACCTTTAGTTTTCGCTTTGTTATAAAAAATTTACATAAAAAACACATTTCCTTTTAATCTTTTTCTATTCGATGTATAAATAAATTGCTTTCACCAAAAGCTCCAGTGATCTTTAAACATCTTGATACTGAGTTTTTTAAATTTAAAGTAATAAATAACTTTACCTAACTTGGGTCAAACATTAACATTTTAAACGACATAAGTACTAAATAATTAAGAAACGTGCGTTGGAAGCTAATCGATGTCTATATGGTCTAAGAAATTTCTTAAAGTCAAAACTAATTAACATATACATAACATTAACAAACAAAAAAATCTGTCATCATTAGATCCGTGCTCACCTATGGATCTGAGAATTGGAGTTTAACTAAATGACGGGCATTTCAAACTGACTGTCTCATATGAAAATCTTTAGTCATGTAAATGAAAATGAAGTGTGGTTGGTTTGGTTTGGTTTGCAGCGCTACGGTCTACTGTTTTTGCTACACGAGGGCTAATGAGACCGGGAACTACTGCTTAAAGCAAATTACGAACGGCTATGAATCCATGCCACTAGCGAGATTAGAATCCGTGACGTTTGGTACCGAAGAGCAGCGCTCTACTATTCGGACGTCTTTCGGCAATAAAATGTAGACATAGTTTTTAATTATATAGGCTATTCAAGGAAGTAGATTCAAGGAAATCCATTCAACAAAATAAAGTCACCTGAGGCTTTCAGGCCACATCTGCCGATTAAACCCATCTTCTTTGACACTTATGATATTCAACCTTAAACTTATAGGAACAAGAGCTAGAGGACCTAAATTGAGATGGACCGACTGTGTGGAGAAAGTTTTCAAGAAGTTGAAAGTGATCAACTGGAGAACTATTGCTAAGCTGAGATTGGAATTGAGAAAAGTCCTTTGACAGGCCATCACTAATCCGGAACTGTAGTGTCAAAAGAAGAAGAAGTAAAAATAAATAAAACTATTTAAATCTCGAAAATCATCTCTAAATTTAACTGAACCATATAAATATTAAAAATTTTCAGTATTAAGTAATTTCCAAGAGAAAAGAAAGTGAATAAAATAACTTGTTGATTAAAGATTTTGTACACTTAAAAAAAGAAAATTTATCACTAATCCATTTTTATATGTTTTTATTTTGATGCTTTTAGAGCAAACGTTTATTTTATGATTAGATGCCAGTAGAATAACAGTTTAAATATATATATATATATATATATATATATATATATATATATATATATATATATATATATATATATATATATATATATATATATATATATATATATATATATCATATATATATATATATATATATATATATACACATATATATACATATATATACATAGCCGAACGATGGCCGATTGGTTAGGGTGCTGGCCTTCGGTACCACAGTTCGAGGGTTCGAATCCCACAGTGGCATGGATGTTCGTAGCCGTTCTAATTCGGCTTTAAGCTGTAGGTCCCGGTCTCATTAGCCCTCGTGTTGCAAAAACTTAGACCGTAGTACTCCAAAACAAACAAACCATATATATATATACATATATATATATACATATATATATATACATATATATATATATATATATATATATATATATATATACATATATATATACATATATATATATATATATACATATATATATATATATATATATATATATATATATATATATATATATATATATATATATATATATATATATATATATATATATATATATATATATATATATATATATATATATATATATATATATATATATATATATATATATATATATATATATATATGAATTACCTCATATTTCAGAAAATAGGCTCTACAAGAGAATTAAATCAATTCAATTTGCTATAAATTGAATTAAGTTGTTATTTCTTACACTGCGATTCTTTTATCATACTATTCATGTAAAAAGTTCAATTGATATTAGATATTCTACTTTTTCTTTCTTAATTTTTGTGTTTTGGTTGTACATGTATACGATTTTAAAACGTTTACAGTAAAACATTTTAAAAACATAATTCAATTTTTTAGTTACTTTTTATAGTTGATTGTATTTTCAAAATTAGAATGTTCTTTATTTATTCTTTGTAGCACATACATGAACTGACTAAAGAAAAAATTCATTTAATGATAATTGCTGTAAATAATATTGTAATCTATTTTATTTTCTTTATAACACAGAAAAGATGATTTCATTTAAATTTCAATGTAATACTAATCCACTTAAAGACTTTCTCTTTTGTAGAATTTTTTAATACTTAAAAGATTTAGGGCCAGTGCAACTTATTTTGAAATTTTTCGAGAATAATTGCTCATCAACTGTTTGATAAAATGCTACTCAAGAATAAACAAATACAATAAATGTAACTGAAGCGTAAAAACATTGTAAATGAAATTAATTTCTCACATTTTTAATTTCAAACCTTCAAGTTTAATTCTAAAAATGTTCATCTCTTTTTTTCAAATAAAAATTCTGCCGACATCGTGATGACAGAAGAACAAAGAATAAAAGAATAGCGGAAATAAGACCAGAATAAGGAATGAAAACTGCAGATCCAGTGATATATAATTAAATAATGAGTAGGAGCCTGAATTTTTCTGAGTCAAGATAAATTCAATCAATTTTACGAGGCAAGAGCAAAGAAAGCATGTGAAGTGTAAGCACTCGAATAGAATTTAATACTTCGTAGCCCAAGTTAATTGATTTGTTTCTCTGGAAAGTTTCTAAGATCATCTATATTTTTAATGGAATTACTTAATAAGAATTTTAATAGGGTTTCATAACAGATTTTAATTCGGCGGATTATATTAAATTTAAATTATATTATATACCAATTTATAAGCAAATTATATTTAAACTTAAAGGAAAATAGAAAATTTTTTCTGCTGACTTTTTATTTTGGAAAACTACAATTTTTGCTTATCATTCTTTGATGGTACTGCATTGTTATTGATATACATGATATTTATTCAATCCTCATTTTTAAAATAAAATCTTTCAAAATATTTCTTAAACCGGATATCTTTAAACAAAATAAAGGTATTTAAATAAGGATCTGTAATTCAGAACAATTTAAAAAAAAGTTGCTTTGAATTGCAAATGTTGTTTGGATGTTTAAAGCATCTAGGCAAAAGAGACTTTAACTCCACATTATTCTAACTCAAATTTATTCTAGATATACTGAAAACAAATCAAAGGTAAAGCATTAAGCAGGGTGATGGAATGAAATGTTAAAAGGGAATTTTTAAATGTTTAATTTCGGAAATGCTTTGATTTCTAGGATTTTGAGATCTTGATGGCTTCATGCTTCTTAACACATATTCTTATAATGTGAACTGTATTAGGTTCGGCTCATTCTTTTATTTAGGTTTCCTAACCGTTATCGCACTTTGATCTTAAATTAAGTATTTAAATTTCCCTTTGGCACGAGACTGCTTTTCAATGTTATATGATGCTTCATAAGAAAGTTATTAGTGACGCATTTGAAGGTCTAAAACAATATGATAGCTTCCTGTTTCTTAATATATATTCTTATAGTGGGAACTGTATTACGCCTCACTCATTCCTTTATTTAGACTGCCTAACAGCTGCTAAAATTTGATTTTAAATTATGTATTTTAGTTTTCATTTAGTCCTATACTGCTTTTTAACGATGTATGAAACTATAAAGGACACATATGAAAATCTAAAATACGATTTAACAGTTGACAAAGGTTAGAATATATTGCTAATGATTCTAAATATTCTTAATATATTTTTTAATGTCTAAATGTCTACTCTTACGACTTTAAATACAATTTATAAGGATTCCTTTAATATGATGCATACAATACAAACGCTGTCGAAACTCATTTATATAAAGACCAAGTGATAATTGTTAGTATAAGTAAAGTGAATAGTATTCGTTTCCACCTATAATATAAAAATATAATTGTGCTATGTTTTCTGTTTTTACCCGTTAATGCATTATGTTAACTTTTAGAGAAGTTAAAATTAGTTTAAAGAAATTTTATATTTTGAAGAAGGAACGAATTTTCCTTTTCAGCAGATGTAGATGGTAATTACATATATACATACATACATATACATATACATACATATATATATATATATGTATATATATACATATATATATATATATATATATATATATATATATATATATTATATATATATATATATATATATATATATATGTATATATACATACATACATACATTATATATATATATATATATATGTATATATATACATACATACATACATTTATATATATATATATATATATATATATATATATATATATATATATATATATAATTAATAATTCTGCCATTTAGATCAACCTTTTATGATTTTCTATTCTAGCACATCTTTTCAGGCTGGTGAATCAGCTGAATTCAGGACAAATAGCTGTAGCTAATATGAAGATTCACTTTACAGTACTGCCTTTTTCATACAATACCAAATAAATGTCTTATCCCAAAGTTGTAATTTTTTTACCAATACTTCCTATGAGGATTATTAATGATCTTATTTTGTAACATTCAAAGTTGCATACATGTCAGTCTCATACGACATTTAATGCAGAGTGGCAAGTATGGTGAGTGAAGAGTGAAACCATTAAAAAAACATGCCATTTATTTAAATGAATCAAAAATTAATAACATTATACATTGCTTCACGAGCAATAAAAATAAGACTATCGTGAATCCCACACAGGGAATAAAAAAAACAACCGTCAGAGTCAGCACACAGAAAACTCCAATTGTTTAAATACAACTGGGCTGACCACATACACGTGTAAATTTGCATAAAGTTTTAAAATAAAAATATACAAAACTTAAAATACACACACAGTAACTAAATAAAGAAAATATAATTACAAATGATGACTAGTACATTTGAGACCGTTTACAATCTTAAAGTGTCGAAAATGGGATATAATCAGACCAATACTTAACCGCTGGTTAAGTCCAAGTAATCCTAACATTTGTTTTACCTTAAGCAGTCTTTACTAACTGAAATATATTCATCCATATGTATTCATTAGAAAGGACTGGGACATTAATGAAAAATAAATAAAAGTAGGTTTACCTTTTCATGCACCTTATGCAGTTTTTCCCTCTACCTGTTCTTAAGAAATATATCCGCGGAGCGTAAAACCCACTGAAGAGCAGCTAATATAGTATTAGTTCATCAGGTAATAGACGGATATTTTCAAAGAAAAAGGAATGACCATCCTACTAGTTTCCAGTCAAAAAAGTAATCCGTTCCTTACGATGTACGCTCAGTCAGGATAAGAAATTATATGTCCTAGTTTGTTCCCAACTGTAGACAATGTAGTATATTTAGCACAGACACTCAAGTAAAGAATCGCCGCTCCATGTGTACAGAATTTAATGTACACTTTTGCATTGTAACATAGTTTTCATCTTTCCGTGACAAATAATTGGTTATAAATTGCATTTTCTCTATGATCATAAATGGTTCCAGGGAAAGTATACTTCATACGCCTAATATTTAAATATGAAAATATGACGATTGATCTGTAAATTATGACGATTTTTTGTCTGAATTAAATACAACACTTTTCTGTATTTATTACACATATACATAAATACACACAGGAAACAATTTATATAAAGCACTTTTCAAAAAAAATAATATTAACCCCTTCCGGTAAAATGACGAGTCTAGCTCGTCATTAGTTTTTCATTCCATACCGCATAATGACGAGCTACACTCGTCATGCGATTAAAGTTACTGGTCGAAAATGGGATATAATCAGACCAATACTTAACCGCTGGTTAAGTCCAAGTAATCCTAACATTTGTTTTACCTTAAGCAGTCTTTACTAACTGAAATATATTCATCCATATGTATTCATTAGAAAGGACTGGGACATTAATGAAAAATAAATAAAAGTAGGTTTACCTTTTCATGCACCTTATGCAGTTTTTCCCTCTACCTGTTCTTAAGAAATATATCCGCGGAGCGTAAAACCCACTGAAGAGCAGCTAATATAGTATTAGTTCATCAGGTAATAGACGGATATTTTCAAAGAAAAAGGAATGACCATCCTACTAGTTTCCAGTCAAAAAAGTAATCCGTTCCTTACGATGTACGCTCAGTCAGGATAAGAAATTATATGTCCTAGTTTGTTCCCAACTGTAGACAATGTAGTATATTTAGCACAGACACTCAAGTAAAGAATCGCCGCTACATGTGTACAGAATTTAATGTACACTTGGGCATTTTAACATAGTTTTCATCTTTCCGTGACAAATAATTGGTTATAAATTGCATTTTCTCTATGATCATAAATGGTTCCAGGGAAAGTATACTTCATACGCCTAATATTTAAATATGAAAATATGACGATTGATCTGTAAATTATGACGATTTTTTGTCTGAATTAAATACAACACTTTTCTGTATTTATTACACATATACATAAATACACACAGGAAACAATTTATATAAAGCACTTTTCAAAAAAAATAATATTAACCCCTTCCGGTAAAATGACGAGTCTAGCTCGTCATTAGTTTTTCATTCCATACCGCACAATGACGAGCTACACTCGTCATGCGATTAAAGTTACTGTTAAATATGATAATTAATTTAGTTTAAAATTTCTAGTGTACTGAATTTGGCAACACTTTTATCACTTGTGAAAATCCCAAGTCACTATTGCATATTGTTTACTTGGTACAAGTCATTGCCAAATTAATGAGTCAGAATAAAAGAAAACCTACTAAGAAATGCCTTGTGTGTTACAAGAATCAAATTAAAAGTGAGACTACTTGGCGGTGTAAACAATTAAGAATTCCTTTGCACTTTGTTTTGAAAAGTACCACTAGCTTGAAGACTATTATCTGTATACCTTATTAATGTTTTGCTTTGATATTTTCTTAATTTTACTGTTTCTGACATTATTTAACACTATGTAAAAAGTGGATTTTAATTAAGAATATGTAAGAATTGTAAAATGAAACAAGTTTTTTAAATAAAATTTAAATGGTTATTTCATGCACAGTTTTTCATTATTAAATCATACCGGAAGGGGTTAAATGTTAACAGAAACAGAAAGCAAGAATTAAACAACTCTCCATTTTTTGAAAAATAATATAAAACAAATTCTGTAAGAAAAAGGAAGAAAAACAGAAGATGTTAACAGGTATAGTTGGAATCTGTTTATGAAACATTTTTGCTCTCTACATATAAGTGAATAAAATTTACGCTCAAATTTTAATTTATTTAGGAGGTGGAACATTCCGGCGTATAAGTGAATGTTTTCTATAGATGACTATTTATATGTGTTAATAATTAATTACATAGACCTGAGTTTCTCTGAAGAACGAAAAGTGCTTCGTATAACTGGATATTTCCTATAAATGAGTTATATTATTTATTGAAAATTTAATATAAATGAAATATCTGTGGTTAAGATAACATAAATTACTTCTAGTTAAAATGCTTTAAAATTCAAAGAGAAAAAACGTATTAGCATGTAAATAAAGTTATTCAGTTATTTAAGGAAAAGATATATATTTGAGTAAGATGTTGAGAAAATAAATAGTTCTATCATTATGAATTCATAAAAGTATTTCTTTGAAAGACCGTAATAAAAGCTGCTTATCTTTATTTTATCAACGCCACATCTTATGTTTCCTCCAGAACCCAATTAAATAAGCCAATCATTTATTAGCGACAACAGTAGCTCGTAAACTTCAGACTGACTTTATGTTCAAGTTGACAGAACAAGGGAAAGGTTTCCGTAGTAATTTAGAAGGTTGATTATTAAATTATTATTTATGAGTGACATTGAATTTAAGAAAGGTATACAGACAATTCATAATTGCTTTTCGTAAAAGGAAAAGTTTTTAAACGAAAAAGTTTTAATTTATATTCTTTTCTAAGTGGTTTAGTTTTCCATATTTATTTAACAAATCTTATCATTTGAAAGAAAATTTTTATAAAATGGTTGCACAAAAGGATTTAAATTTTCATCTTATTATGAAAACCTGACTTTTATGCTAAACACTCTAAACTTAGTAACACTTAATATAGCTTTGCCTGCAATGTCTATAAACAAGTTTATGAATTTATATTTCGGACGTCCATTAACACTTTTTTGTCTTTCACAAAACTCCTGTCGATCTTTCTGAAGCATCTTTTCTTTCCTTTTTAAGAACTAAATATAATTACATTAAAGATTATAAAAATAGA
Source organism: Pardosa pseudoannulata (assembly GCA_032207245.1). NCBI lineage: Eukaryota > Metazoa > Arthropoda > Arachnida > Araneae > Lycosidae > Pardosa > Pardosa pseudoannulata. Next base: position 10,426,405 of record CM063503.1, on the reverse strand, counting down.
ACTGTATGCTTTTCCATTTAGGTTTTAATGTTATGTTTCATTTATTTGTATGAACTTTAACGGATTGTAAAGTTATAAATTCTTAAAGTAATTTGTAAACTTTTAGACAAACACTAAGAAAAAAAAATGCTTTCACCCAAATTCATATTAGTTTTATTGAACCTCTCTCTCTCTCTCTTTATATATATATATATATATATATATATATATATATATATATATATATATATATATATATATATATATATATATATATATATATATATGCATATACATATAAACTAGCTAAATACTTAAATCAACTAACTAAATGTTTAAAATTTTGTATTTTAAATAGGAAAAAGAACTTTGTATTTAGAGAGTTTTCACATATTTTTTGTAATTATTTTGACTTTATTCATAAATTTAAATTTAATTACTAAACCTCTGGCATCAAACTGGAATAGGGTTAAAATATCGCCAGCAAGAATTAAAGTATTCTGTGCTATAAAATGTCTCTGGAAAAAACAATGCGTGGGAGGCTATATTTTTGCTCTTTCCGAAGACTTATTCTATTATTAAAGAACAGTTATTCTATTATTAAAGCAATTTATGAAAAATATGGTTTTAATATTTCTACTCGTAAAATAAGCGATGTATGTTATAAAAATGGAAAGAAAATGTTTGCATTTGAGTGTGAAAAAGGATGAAACGCATATTCAACAAAACAAACTTACACCTTACTGTCAGTAAATCCCAAGTTTCATCACATTCTTTAAAAGAAAATATAGACTCTTAAACAGCTACCGAAATACCTGTAAACATATAGGAATTGTGAAAAAAGGTATAAAATCTGATTTGAATCTAACAAAAAAACATTATGCTTACCGCCTGACTGCAAAACATGTTTCTCAGCATAAGACTATGTGCAGAAATTGCTGCATGAAATTGTTTAGCACATGAAAAATTTTATATATATATATATATATATATATATATATATATATATATATATATATATATTTACAATGACTTCTTGAATGAACTTATCTGATTGCAATAGAAAAAGATCGATTTCAACCGAAAGAGATTTAGAAGTTTGGTTCAGAGAAATCAAGGAAAGTTTTGCTAAAATCGTATGGTTATTGTTAGATTTTCTTATAACGGTAAAACTGAAGTAAAGAAAATAGAAAAAGTCAATATTGGATGGGATTTCTATAAGAGATATGTTTTAATGCATATTTTCATAGAAATTCCATCCCTTTAGATGAACAATCGTGAATACGTTAAGTTCCACAAATATAAGACTACAAGCCATACCTCTAAATCTACTGCCTCTTTTTTAAATGAGAATCGCAACCGTAACTGAAGCTAATCCCTTAACACATTGTATGAGGGACACGTACTAGTACGTTTTCTGACGCTTGATACTTGAGCGCGAGTTACGTATTAGTACGGGTTAGTGTAACAACATGGTTTGTTTGTGGGTACAAAAATAACGGTATATACAAGGAAACGAAGCCGAATGCTCTTGTCTACTACATAGAGCTGGACAATAAAAACTAGTTTTTACATCAGTCGATGCGGAACCACAGAACGGGAAGGTTGATTAAAAAATCAATTTAGATTTAAAATTAACTTTTTATTTATCCTTGCGAAAATATTATATATATGTATATTTATATATTATATATATATTTGTATTTATATTTATATATTTGTTTATTTTTCTATATGTTTGTTTATATAGTTCAATATAAAATACGAAAAGTTTATTAAAAAATTAAATAATTTTCGATCTATTGAGATTTAACTGAATAACTCAATTTACGCGCAAAACGCCCGCTTCCGGTAAAATTCAGCTGCGAAATGTGCCTGTACCAGATTGTGTTAAAATGAATCCCTCCTAAGGTCTCTGATGTGTTTATTATAGATTACTTTGTATTTAGACTTTTAAAGAAAACTTCTTATAAGTAGCATTCCAAAACGTTGGATGGACTCTGGAAGTCTGGGGAACAAAATCAATCTTGATGTTTTATTGAGATATAGTCTGTTATCTTGGAAATCAAGATATATTGTTTAACAAAAAGGCTAACAAAGTGAACTTATAAGAAAATAAAATTGTTATATTTGTTTATATATATGTATCTTTTGCAAATTAGTTACAAAAATACATGGTCACCTTCTGTGTTATCCGTACAGTTTGGTTTGGTTTGGAGTGCTACGGTCTACAATTTTGCAACACTAGGGCTAATGAGACCGGGACCTACAGCTACGAACATCCATGCCACTCCGGTACTGAAGGCCAGCACCCTAACCAATTGGCTATCATCGTTCGGCCGTGTAGATCAGTTGGTATTGTGCATGACAAACCCTTTACTGATTCATGGATTACATAATCTGTTATACTGATACAAAATCATGACTATATTTTCAATTACATTTACAAAACAGTTGCATTAGAAAATTTTAATGCTTTGTATAATACATCCAAATTAAGTGTGAATTAATTAAGTTATTACAAGCCAATAAAATATTATGTAATTACTTTATAAATATAATTTGTAGACAGTTTTATTCATAACTAATATGTCGAGGATTAAATCAAAATCTAGTATTGTATTTATAAATAAATACTCTTTAAATTAAAGAGTAAAATGTGTAACACAATCGAAAATGTAAGTACTGATCAATGACATTCAATGACTTTTTGAAATATTGAGAATGAGTCAACTAATAATTCTATATCTGGAATAATAAAAAAAGCTACACTTTGGTGAGATGTAACAAAATAAAAGTACTATTTTCCAGAGAAAAGCTACGTTATTAAGTTATCTGATATTTGTTATCCAATAATAGGCTACAAATAATATTACGACAAAAACCAGAGAGTTTTTTGTTTGTTTTCAATGCTGTAATTACGAAATATTATGCAACTATTTACGAGTTTATCAACAAATTTATGTGCTACTAATTGGGTTATTTAACAGAAAGATGAATTTATTCAGCAATACATATTTTACACTAGGCAACATTTTACATAATTCTTATAACATGTTTAAATAAAAAATTAAAAAATTTCAAAAATTAAATTTGAGCTTTGATTTATAATAGAACTGTAAAAAATTAAAAAATATTAATAGTTCAACAAGCTGTAATCTTTTACTGAATTTAATTTTATAACATATACAATTTCACTATGGAATAGTTGTCTTTATATGAGACAGCAAAGAACAAAAGTTTACTGTGACGTTTAAATAACAAAATTAAATTTATATATAAATATTTGTAAATGTGTATATATAAAAGTGTTTAATGTTTTACTAATGTCGCATTATGTCTTTACTCTGCAGAAACTACTAGCAGTTTCCCACTTTAGAAATATATTACTTTAATCCAGAAGATACTTTTGATATTTTCTTTTACTAGATGAAGAGTACATAGTAAGCAGTAAAAGTCCAATGTTTTACGTCAATACTATTCTGTCATAGTAAAGAAAACAGCTTGAACCCTGTTATCCTAACACACACACAGATATATATATATATATATATATATATATATATATATATATATATATATATATATATATATATATATATATATATATACACATATATATATATACATATATATATATATATATATATATATATATATACATATATATATATATAAATATATATATATACATATATATATATATATATATATATATATACATATATATACATATATATATATATACATATATATATATATATATATATACATATATAAATATATATATATATATATACATATATATATATATATATATATATATATATACATATATATATATATATAATATATATATATACATATATATATATACATATATATATACATATATATATATATATATATATATATATATATATATATACATATATATATATACATATATATATATATATATATATATATATATATATATATATATATATATATACATATATATATATACATATATATATACATATATATATATACATATATATATATATATACATATATATATATATACATATATATATATATATACATACATATATATATATATATATATATATATATATATATATATATATATATATATATATATATATATATATATATATATATATATATATATATATATATATATATATATATATATATATATATATATATATACAATTGTATGTATGTACGCATATTTACGTACTTTTTACATAGTACTTGTTACGTACGTAATTTTATATACACAGTGTGCTCTAAACTCACCTAATTTTAAGTCTATATTAAAATTGATATAAAATATTTTTTAGTTTCTTCTCATCCCTCTAACAATTGTTATTATTTATTATTATAATTTTATTGACTAAAAATTTAAAAAATAAATACTAAAAAATCCTTTAATTTTCTAAAATTTGTTTTTGCTGGACTTAACTTTATTGATTCCCCACATCCAGGAAGATGTTAGTACTTCATATCATAACGTGTTTGACACATGGTTCTATGGGTGTTTACTGTCACACTTGGTTAAATCCAGGTGACAAAGAGCAGTGAGTTGCGTGGAATGTCGGTCATAGTAGAATGCGTACGTGATAACAATAGTAACAGCTGTTAAGGTTAGGTTTTGTCTTACGCTCACTTTTGTTTTCGTGAGATGGAGCCGTTACCCACGTTGTTTGATAATGAAGAACTATTGTCTGCCCTATAAAACGGGCAACGATACAAAATTTTACTGCTATAAAAAGCTTCTAAATGTATGTGGTTCCTGCTTGTTTTTAAAACGGGTTTTAATGTTGATCAACAAAGATAAAATTTTCTATTATAAAATTGCTTTCTGACAGAAGTATTTTATTTATTATGCTATTAAATTTTGGCGTACATATAATAACTTATCTAAATAAGTAATCTTAATAAGATATTGTAGAAAATGTACGAATTAATTCTCATGCACACACACACACATATACATAAATATACGCAAACGAAAATTTTCAAAACTTTCGGGAATATAATTTTTAACTCTGAAGAACGAAAACTAGTAATCACGCTGTTTTGGCTCTTCAGTTTATAAGATTTAAACGTGTTTTTAAACAACATAGTTTGATCTTAAAAGTTGCCTCAATATATTAACTATTCGATATATCGGAGCAAAAGCAATGACACTTTGCACTTAGCAATACGAGAGAACCCTGACCGAAATTTATAAATAGTTATAAGTGTTTAATTTCTTACCAAAAATTGAAAAAAATGTTTATTGTTTAAATATATTACATTATGCTATATTCCTTGCTGGTTGATGACGAGAGTAGTTGATACGTATACACTAAAGTGATAAGATAAAAATTCTACAAGGAATATTTTTTGACGCCGTAAATGCTATATTTCATAGTACTTGATCTATATAAAGCGTTGATTAAAAATGATTTTTCTTATTTACTATTTTTAAACGAGAATTGATATATTTTTTGTATGAATTTTATAAACTATTGTCATTATCATTGCTCTATTTTGTACTGTGCTCTTTTATGAATTTTATAAACATCACTCATATTGTGTTCTTTTTATAAGATATTCCCCAAACCTTATTGAATTCATTAATTTGGCTTGGCATTCATCGCTTAGGTTCAGTACATTCGAACGACACTAAAGATGTTAAGAAGGTTGTACGTCGGAAATTACAATTTATCTTTTAGCAAAATCACTACCTTGTTGAATGAAAAAGTCTACCAAAGAAAAAATTGCGTAAAATGCATTTGAAACACAATATTGAATTTTATATATTACATATCAGTTTACAAAATATGTACTTCAAGATTGATTCAATGTAACTCTAGTTCATTGTATTTTTGCGTTATTACCTTTGAGTCTATAAAATAGAATAAAAATGTCGAAGTCTTTAACGAGAAAAACATTGATTTTGAGATGCTTTTACGAAGCGTAATTTAATTTTGCTATTTTAATTCCATTTTAAGGCTCAGTTTAATAGAATGTGAAATTTATTTATTACAGATAATAACCCTGCATTACAACTAGAGATTTATACATTATGTTTAGTATGATTATAATATCTATTATAATAGTATAAACCAAATATGGAACTCAAGTTATCGTGTCAACTAATATCTAATTTTACATAATACCCTAAATGTATTTGAAAAATATATTTTATAATACTTTTAAAGGTAAAATAAAAATATTTAACACTAAGTGTGTTAACTGAAGATGCATATTAAATTAGATTGCTATTGTTATATTTTATACTTCAGGGTAATATTATTACTTTAATACTTTAATAAAATTGCTTATAAAAGTCTTTTTTTATACATTCTCTCTCTCGTTTATTATATGAAAATAAGAAAAACCTTTTTGCGAATCAGCATACTTAAAATTACTAGTATACTTAAAAATTATTTAAAAATTCAATGAGAGAGACATTACATTTAGATGATAAATGTTATATTGAATGGCATAAAGGACATTGAAAAAATATTAGAAGTAGAAATATAAATATAAAATGTTTAATTTCCGTATTTTCTTATTCAATAGATTTGAGACATCAAGGTTTCAACCTGCTATCGAGAATTTAATGAAAGTCGAAGTCCTGTTAGAGATCTAGAAATACAGGGCTACTACTTTCCTTTTACAAACTTTATGTATTCAAAAATATTGTAATAAAAAATACGAGTGATTTATGAAAATAACCGCAAGCATAGGAAGTTTTCTACATACTCAACAAATACTTTGTGTTTCTAATGGATGACACGATAGTCGTCCAGTAGTGGATGAAGCTGTGCCCCACATTTTGAAATTTCATTCTGTCAGTAGTCATCCCTGCAGCATTGACCGTTTTCAAAGCTCTGCTAAGGTTTTAGAAGTGGATAGTGATATAACTGGAACTTTTTCTCGGGAAAGTCTTAATCCAAAGCACAGGAAACTTTCATTACACATACACACAAATAATACATACAAAGTAGATGTATACATACACAGGTCTTACAGATGTATCTATAAATTTGCATGCGTACATAAAACGAAACAGCACGCTGTACTTAATTTCACTGTATCGTGAAATATACATAGCTGCAACCGAATTGTGTATTTTAATTTATGCTCTAAGTTTTTACCAGATTTAAATTTGGGTGGTAAATACAAGTGAATATTTAATATACGCTGCAGTACTAGATGAATTTAAACTAATTTTATGAATAACCAAGAAAATAAAAAAATATTGAGAAACGAATTATGACATATCCTGTTATTTTCTTTACAAAGTTGCAGACCTTGTATGACAAGAAAATTCTAAAACAGAATGGAATAATTAGTTCTTTATAAACTACTGTTTTAGAGTAGGAAATTAATTTTTCTAATTTCTGTAAGTAGTCATAAATTTGTCAAATTCTTGTTATCAGTTCTATCTCGAAGAAATGTTTTTACTCTTTTCTAGGTTGAAAACGATCTTGTAGTGGAAACTTGTAGTGGAAACTAAAGTAATGTACGCTTATGTAATGTAATCTATGTAAAATATCATACATTCAGTTTCAATACATGCATTAAAAATATTTTGGGGAGGGGTCAGAGTTTTCTGACCTCCCTATAAATATGTCATTGGTCATGGGGGTACATAAACTAGGTTCTCAATGTGACTTCCCAAAAAAGTATTACAAGATATTAAATCACGTGACCTGGAGGAACCATAGTAACAAAACGATATCTTCCTTAACCATACGTCCAATCCAGTGATGCGGAAGTTCATCCTTCAGGTACTGATGAAGGAGAAACATAGAATATTTATTAGACTGCATAGAAAAGTTGATGTGTTATGATTATTTTCATATATTACTAATCTACAGGGGTAATACTTTTAAATATGTAGCGTCTTGAAAATAAATTAATATTTTACAGTAAGATAAACTTTGTTGAATGCGGTATAAAACTATATTTTAATTACATACGTTAAACGCCTCTTATGAATTTTTAGTGGGGGAGTGTTTTAAACATAAATATTCTTACCTTTTTCAATATTCGCAAGAATGTTAATGAAAAGTAATTAGATACATAAGAAGACGTGAAGACGTTGTACATTTTGAGCTGACAAGTCTTTATTATAAAAACCTATTTTTGATTCAATGTAAATTAAAAGTTCTGATTTATTTTAGATTAATTTTTTACCGAAATCATTAATAATGGTATAACTTTTTTTTTGTTTTATTATGTAGTTTTTCTTTTCAAAAAACACAAAATACAAGTGAAAAAAATACTGAAAAAGAAATGCACTTACCCGCAAAATAGGTGTCGAATTCGTAAACTAGATTGTAATTTTTATATCAAACATAAACTAATAATCTTTTTATATTCTGTGAACCTCAATTATATTCATGTGAATAATATATTTTATATTAAAGCATGATAAATGATATATATAAAAAATTTGAAATTTTAAAACAGTTTTTAATTTGTGTTTATATTTGAAATGTCAGAAACATTTAAACTTTCAATCGTAAAGTATAAAAGAAATCTTGACAATTGAATATAGTTTCTAATATATGAATTTCAAATATTATTTTGTGGGTGATTGCATTTTGTTTTTCATTACTTGAAATTTACTTTTTTATTTAAGAAACTGTTCTTCTCAAAATGTCAAAAGTAAATATTTGTTTAAAAGTTAGTACGTTTTAGTACTTTAAGAACTTGTAAAATATTCATTCTAAAAGGAGCAGAACTTTCTGTTTTATGAGGAATCTATCGTAGCTGCTATAGAAAGCTGTCTATAGCTGCTACAAAAAAGATTTTAATGTCCCATTAAGTGTGTATAATACTCAGAACAAATACTCAGTTTTACCCTGACTTAATATTGTTTTCTTATTATAATGTTTAGAGTATACATCTTATAATGGTAATATATATCAAACATGTTTAATGATATTTCTAAGTTTATAATAAATATGTTTCCCCTAAGTTTTGTAGAAGTACATTTAAATAAAGAAAATGAAATTAATATATAGGAAATGAAGGAGCTATAAAATCCCCATGAAGCACAAGCTGAAATATTGCGTGACCCATCGTAAAATGATTCGTTGTAAGGCTTGTTACACATGTTAGACGTACATTTGTAAAGTAAAAGGTTCTTATACTTTATTGGAATTTTCCTGTTTCATTAAAAGGTACACATTATCTCAGCTACTCTTTGATGGTAGAGAGAGTTTTCTACTGTATTCTCTCTTTATAATTACCTCATACCTAAGGGGGCATATTATATATCAATCCAAAAAGTGTTATAATAAAGATTTTTGATCACTCTTAAAATAAAAATTTGTGTTCGTTTTAGAATATAACATTTATAAGTTACTTAAAAAAGACCTAAAAATTATTTGTTTTGGACATTCCAATTAATGTTTTTTAAGAAAATCCTAATAATATACAATAAATTTAAGAAAAATTTAAATTTTATTTAACTGTAAGTTAAATTTCGAAACATGTATATATAAAACTAAATTTTTAGAACTGAAGATAAATACCTATTTTGTTTAGGAAATCTAAAATTTTAAAATTATCGAAAAAGTCAAATTAAAAAAACTAAAATCTTATTAGAAACTGCAAAAAATTTAAAAATAGTATTTATCATACAATAAAATAAGATTTTGTTTACATTTTATTATTATTGAGGTCCAGAGAATAAAAGAGATATTTAGTTACAGTTTGATATAAAAGTTTATATTGTAATACATGTGCTTTCAGTTAAATATGAAATTAAGGCATTCTATATAATGCCTACCTTCTTTTAGGTATGAATTATTTATGAATTATGGAAATTATTTTCTTGTCCTACTTTATTAGTTTGTAAGTGCCACTGGAAATTCAGTCAGGAATCAGGACGTCATCTAAACGTCGTTTTGATATTATGGTCATAAATGGGAAGATTTTTGGAACATTTGTACTGTTCATATCGGTGATCAACAAATTTTTAAATTCAATTAGCAGATAATCATAACAAATTTACAATTTAAACAAGATTATTTATAAAATTTCTAATACTTTTTCAAAATGACATCAACAAACTAAATTGATGGAAATTTAATTAAAAAAATAGTTTTTAAATGTACTCAATAATTCGGTAAGGTTTTTCGTAGAATTACAAACCACTGGATATTCGGTCGCCCTCTATGATTTCATTTGGTCATCGCCCAATCATTTTAGGAGTCTAACGAATGTTTTATGATTGTCTTGTGAAACCTATTTTCTGTTAGAGTAGACAAAATACATGCTTTTTACATTCTTAACATTACATAAAAACAACCAGCTTATCTATATAATGCCTAGGAATTTTATAGAACATTTGCACACGCACTCACGCACAAAAGCACACGCGCACACACACACACACACGCGCACACACACACACATATATATATATATATATATATATATATATATATATATATATATATATATATATATATATATATATATATATATATATATATATATATATATATATACATATATACATATATATATGACCGAGTGTGATCAAGACATGGAAGACGCATATTAGTCCGTATATAAAACCTTCTTTATTGTATTTCTTCTGTTTATGGTTTCTGTTACACTATTTAGATATCCTTTGTTCACATTTTCGGACGACAAGTGTGAAGGATGTTATCAGCCCAACTCTTCGCTCAGAAGTGCCTTTTTTCCGTTGCTTACCGAAACAAATTCCTTTTGTCCACTTTCGCGTCAGCTTATTTATTCTGTATAGTTCCTCTCGAGGGTGTGTCTTTCTCCTATTACGTTATCGTTAAAGAGTTCCAAATAATTTTTATTATAATTTGCTTAATTCTTAACTCCCATTTTTGAACCTATTTATCTATCTATCTATCTATCTATCTATCTATCTATCTATCTATCTCTCTCTCTCTCTATATATATATATATATATATATATATATATATATATATATATATATATATATATATATATGTATATATATATATATATATATATATATATATATATATATATATATATATATATATATATATATATATATATATATATATATATATGTATATACATATATATATATATGTATATATATATATATATATATATATATATATATATATATATATATATATATATGTATATATATATATATATATACATATATATATATATATATATATATATATATATATATATATATATATATATATATATATATATATATATATATATATATATATATATATATATATATATATATATATATATATATATAGAGAGAGAGAGAGAGAGAGAGAGAGAGAGAGAGAGAGTATGTGTGTGTTTTAAACCCGCTACAAAGTTAGAAGGGTATCTATACTGGATACATTGCAGTCTTAAGACCATAAAATAATACACAAAAATTTAAAAATAAAAATATTGAGTTTATTCAGGTAATCCATCTTTGGCGCTCTCTCATCAACACGTTTCCATTTCATTCTGTGAGAACACAAGTGTGCCAGCCAATGAGAGTGTTAAGAGTTTGTCATAAAGGGGGACGCTAGAAGTGAAGCTATGTTACGTAAAGGAGTTATATAAATATAGCTGAGATAAGCAGAAATTAATCTTGCTGTTCTCGAAGTCACAAATAAAACCCCAATTAAAGGAGAAACAAAGACATTAAGCCACAGGTTGTAGGGATGGAATTTTAGGGATGGAATAGCGAGATAATCAGTTTAGATTACAACTATAATTAAGTTGGTTACTCTGATTAAAATATCATGATATGTATATATATATATATATATATATATATATATATGTAACACGGTGAAATAAATCCACCGGTCACATAAAATTAAGCCCCTATTATTTTTAATTGTCCGGGCTTACTGGGCAATGAGTAGTCTAAGAATAAGCCTAATGAAGAGTAAGTCGGGTCATTACGTAAAAAGAAGCAGCAAGTCCGACGTGGAACTTTACTTTATTTAAAAGTAGGTAACATACATCTTTTTCTGATGGGTTCAGAATAATGAATGATACAATAAAAACACCTTCGATTACAGAGTTGGCTCCACAATGAGAGACATGGAGAATATTCCCCGGAGTGATCAGCTTAGTCAGCGAATTTAATAGTAAGAAAGGAACTTAGGTCATGGGAAAAGTGAACCATTCGCCTGGAACAGCTGGAAAAACTGACGAGTGGACGAAAAATTAGCATTTATTTCAGAGCTAGCTTTGGGAGACTGCTTAAACAATTTTAAGTCAGCGTACACTCCTTTAATCCTTTCAAGGTCACCTTCATAAATTCTTTGTAATTTAACGAAATTAGTATATAAATATTATCTATAGACCTTATAAAGGAAAAATATATTAAAATTTTTCTTTGAAATCCTTAGAGGGGTTTGCCTCAGAGGATACCATAGAAGGAATTGAGGGAGGTTAACTGACAAATTCCTCCCTATGTGCAGCGTGTACACAATACATTTTAAAATTTTAATTACATTGGAAGAACAATAAATAAGTGTTCTTAAAAAGTATAACTAATAAATAATTTAACAATTTGTAAGTATTTGAATATATATTTTTGTTTGGGGTCATACGTGAAAAAAAAAATCGAATTATTAACCTTCTAGTATAAATACATATATTTAAAAAAATAAGTTAATTGTAGTACTATAATCTTTTGTAAGTTATAAATGTCAAAAACATAAAAAAATCGAAAAAAAGTATTCATATTTCTCCAAATATTAGAGAAAAAAATTTTAACATGAGGTTTCGCTGTGAAACTACTGTCCGCCAAAGGGTTAATAAGATATTAGACGGCTGGGAAAATAGATTTGAAAGAATAAGAATGAGAAAACGAGAATCTTAAAGTGATATTTAAAGTGCAATAATTTTGATATGTTGCACACACACACACTCACACACACACACACATATATATATATATATATATATATATATATATATATATGTATATATATATATGCGATAAATTGAATAAAGGCTTTTACATTGAAGATCTATCAGAAAGAAAGGACCTTTGTTCCCTTTAGCCAATATTTTTTCTGATATAAGAAATTGAACAATAGAACAATTATAGTTCATATTAGGATATTACCAACATAATTGAATAGAAAAACCAGTATTAATGATTTACATAATAGTAAAAATTGAATATTCAGTCTACATTTATTTTGCGATAAGAAATATGGAGAAATAATTAAATGAGATCGAAACAGAATATACACTAAAAGCTTACCAATTTTATTCTAATTCACTTATCCGTACATTAATTAAAAGGGTTTTGAAGTCATCGAGTTCATGGATACGGTCAGATAGAATCATTAGCGAAAGTGCATTTAAATTTCTCTTTACTGATGGTAAAAGTATGTTCCCTACAAAGTTTAGTTCTAAGACACAATGTACAAGCGATGTATAAGGATACTTTTTGAAACTAAAAGAGTGAAACACTAAAAAGTAAGAATAAAATTTGTTTAGCATTTTTCATGTCTTACAATGAAATCTTTGTTAATATTAATGTAAATGAGGTTCATAAAGCGAAATTTTACATTTTCTATAATTTGGAAGTAAAGTTTAGTTTTTAATATGAATTAATTATTATGTCACTTTTACGCTCACAATCATGAAAATTAGGACAAAAATGAGTGACGTTACGAGATCGTGTACCGAAAATTTTACAACTATTTATTTATACCATTATTACTTTGTTACTATTACTTTTGTATATAAAATGGCATTAAAAAGACTTCTTTTTTGTGCAGAGTATGGGAAAAAAATTCTGAGGTGTGCAGGGAATGCTTGTCTTCCAGTACCGTGTGTATATATATTATAACCTTGTGGGTAGAAAAATTTAATTTTTTTTTCAATTGGTGTATTTATATAATTTGAAAAATATAACTTGAAGTGACTAAATTAAATAATTAGTTACATTCGCATTAAAAATAATTAAAAAATTATCTTAAAAGAAGCATATTTTATTTTATGATGAATCGAATAATGACATTTTTACAGACGATTTATCAAAATGGTGCTTTGTTTCACACAGCCAATATTTTATGTTGACTAATTGAATCCATTAACACAGTTCATATTAGGATATTATCACGACAGTTCTATATAAAACTGTCTCTTTAATTTACATAGCGGTAAAAAATGATTCGGTATATTCAGTCATGACGTATTTACTGAGGTAATATTTAAAGATCTTGATTGAAGAAGAATATTAGTGAAAGACTGAACAATGTTGTTCTAATTTACTTATTCGGTCTTTTATTTGCTAAGCTTAATTAATCTGGTAGAGAAAATCTTCATGAACAAAGGAGTGAACGTCTACCAATCGTGATGAAAGGATGAATAAGACGAGAAAATAAGTTTTCTTGAATGTCTAGATCTTTTCTCTATAAAACCGTTGATTTTCAAAAATTGTGTGAAGGTGAGTTTTAGAATAGTTTGCAAATCAGAACAAAGCAACTAATGGACTCATTCGGTTGAACTCATTTCTCTCATCAACCCCACATCAACTTTGTACCCTTGACTACAGGTTCAGAGTTTGACTTTTAATGGACCTGACATTATTTAAGGGCGGTAAAAGGTTTGAACAGAAGTTTAATACAGTTTATCCTTCGGCTCACAAAATACATTGAGAAGAAAATCTACTACACCAAAAAGCAGTACTTTTATATTTTCTTCCCCATCCAGTTACCACCAATTTATATTTTAAAAATGCAACTATTTGAATAAATTTTAGTACGTAATACCTATGTCAGACTTGGGATTTTGCGAATTTCTCAATACACATAACTTGATTGGGATACAAAAGTTGAAAATAAAAAGGTCAGGAAAGGATTAAGCTGGTGCGTTTATTTTCCTGAAGAAATAAAGTTTAATCTATTTGGACCTGACAAAAACGAGCTAGTCCGATGACAAAAAAGTGACTTACTTGAAGATTTTTCCTTTGTACACAATGCACATATTGCCTTTTCGAGTTTAAAAAATATCAGTACCCTTACTTTACTGACAAATTTAATACAGTGGACTCCGCGTAATGTGATCAGTTGGGAACACCTTGATTTTGATAACAATAAACGATATGTAAAATTAGATAAATTTACCTCCCCCTTTAATTCACACGTACTAAATTTCAAAATAAAATGAAAAAACTTATATTTATGTACTTATATTATCCTTTAAAGCATAAGACTTGTATACATAATTAAAAAAATTAATTGTTGACTGCCTACAATTTTTTTCTTTAAAGCTTATTGATAAATTGTTCGTAATCATAATGTTTTTAAAGTCATCGGAGCGCTGTTGTATTCCCCGTTTCGACACTCAATGCAATTCAGAGGCTGAGAAATGTGTAACTACGCTGCAGCACTGTGTTGACTCTTTTTTGATAACATGTTATAAGGATTTAAATGTCGTTCTTTTGTTTTAATGTTAAATCATTTCGCTTTCTGGCTTCCATATCGACAAGTTGCATGTAAGCGAGTAAGGCAAAATTGTGAATACGCTTCTTCTCTGTTTCGATAAGAATGTCTTGCTTTCTGCTTATTTGACAACAATTGACCAAAAGCAGGGTGTGCGTATTTCTGAAAAATTCAAGGAACGTGTAATTGCCCACTCCTTTGATCATTACCCATTTCCTTAGGTGGAAGAGGGAGAATTCTCTGAAATTCATACAACAGCGAAAGGAAATAAAAAAATGGATTACTTCTAAATACATTGTGAATACTCCTGTGCTATTTAAAACGAGGTTCGAAAACTGATAACATTAACCGATGTAACGATCACAAAAAGCGATAATTTTAGCATACAAATAAATAGAATAAATAGGGACCAAGTGATTTCGATAACAATAAGCGATTGATAACATTAACCGCGATCACATTAACCACTGTATTATATTTAATGTAGTGCTTCCAAGTAACTAATGACATCGTCCTGTTAATTTGAACGATGGCTGAATTACCGATTTGCTGTTTTTGAAAACTAGAATTCACAGGTTCAAATACTGATGCTTGCATCGGTGTTCGTAACTATTCATAATCGGCTTTAATCAGTAGGTCCTGGTTTTACAAAAGGTCCCCCTGTTACAAAATATTGGAAGTAGAAAACAAAAGGAATTAGCTAATAAACTAACTAAATCATTGTGGTTATTATTTTCTAAAAGTATATCTGTTATAAATACACAAATTAACTACTGTACAATATTCTGCTAGAAAATATTTATCCGAAAAAAACCTTTTATTTAATTTATTTCGAGAAGGAAAAGTTTTCTACTATTTTGAGCCATTTTGAGTTTCTC
>CM063503.1:10405071-10407571 GCA_032207245.1 Pardosa pseudoannulata | reverse complement strand
GACCGCAGTAGTTACCCCTCATGCAGCGAAACAACACACTGTAGCTCCCCCAACCAAATCTGACTATTTAAAAAATAATTTTCAAGATTTTCACGCATTTCATGTTGAAATTAGTTTTGTAGATGGTAAAATTTCCTTTTAGATTTCCTTGTGTTGCAAAAAGTAGACCGTAGCGCTCCAAAACCAAACCAAACCAAACCTTTTAGATTTCAATGAGTAGAAAAAATCTTTTGTTTAAGTACAAATATAATTATCTGGTGTAAAATAATCTATTCAACCTGTCTATTCTGGTCTTTTATATATTTATTTAACTTAGTAGGTGATGACATTCGATAGAAGTTAAATATGTTGTCTATGAAGTTAATTCATTTCATCCGTAATCTACGGAAAAGGATTTAACTAGATAGTAATTTCATTTTATTAGCTCTAAACTAAAGTTTGTTAATTAGCATAGTCTTACTGCTTAGTGCTGGGAAATGAAATGAGAAAAATAAAATTTCATGAGATTTTATTTTCTGTTGCTGTATTCCGTTGTTTAGCGCCTTACTTTAAATTTCGTTGAGTTGGAAATATAAAAGGTTATAGTTTCAGTTTCATCACAGTTGCGAATTAGATATTTAAAGTATCTAACTTAACATCCATCACCGAGTAGATACAAGACCCGCGGATAAAAGAATATTACTATTATCTTGTTTGAATAACACTTAGTTCATTGCCCTATGTGTTGCGGTTGCAGAATAATGATTACTAAATACTTATGAAATTGGCCCATAGAAATTTAATACCTCTCTCTTGCCGATCTTCTATTTTGTACTAACGCAGCACAGAAGTTTCGTAGAGCATTCGATGTCCAAAATAACTGTTAAGAGGCTCAATAGAATTTGTGTGCTGTGTGTGAAAGCTGGTAGATGTGAAAATTTAGTGGTTATCCATAATATATTATTTACATTTATTACGTACCAATGTATTATACCAGGTCATGCTGAGATAACACAAAGAGTTAAGACACCAGATACAAATGAGCGAAGACTTGCCGGTCGGCCGTTTTGCAGACACTTTTTTATTTATAAATTTAATCTTGCACAATCTTAGCCCTCATGTTGTAAAAAGCAGACCGTAGCGCTCCAAAACCAAACCAAACTAATCTTGCACAATCGGGTGACGCAAATAAAATATATCAATCTCAATATGGAGACGCCGTAAACCGCTGAAATATAGAAGCAACTCACGCTGATAACGCTATCTTCAGATAGACAAAAAAAAAAAAAAAAGTTAAGCGTTCCTTGCCTCTGCTGAAGTTCTCTTCGCTTCGTCTTTCCTCCGAAGGTGTCTTCAAATCTCCTGAGCAAAAAATACAAAAGCTGCTGTTGCCAAGGCCAAAAACGACTGACCCGCGTTAGCCACCCCTCTTGTCCAATGGGGTCGAAGGGGGGATCACAGACATCGCCCTCGTCCCTCGGTCAGTCTCCTGAGCTGGCGTTGTCCAGCTGTGTAACTCATTGTTACAACACTATATATTTTTCCTACTGCATGAAAAGTCCAAACATGCTCAAAATATGTCAGCATTTGTTAACACCGATTAACGATTCATATGAATTTATCAACACCTTTCTAATCTCCGATGATTGATTTACAAAACTGATAATGATACATGCTTACTTTCTCAACTAAAACGTGTTAAGCTGCAAGAACCTTTCCGTAGATTTTTAACTCTAGCATTCTAAACGGCTTACCATTTAAATAATGTATGACTTGAGCTGGAATTTTCTATTTAGCCCTAAATGACCTGCAACTAACTCTAATTTAACTGCATGATATTTTCTTTTACAACTCTCTTTTTTCACACACATATTTTAGTTCAGATAATATTTTAGAAAATATTTAAAAAATTAGTTTGGATTTTTTAAAACTTTTTTCTTTTAAAATTGCGTTTGATGCATATATGAATTCAATGTAAATTACAAATACATTTGATAAATTTATGAAAAATATTGATATAAAATTAAAATTAAATACTTTGTTGAACTAAGGAAAAAATTACTTGGTTTAAGCAGTAAAAATACGAGCATAACTTATAATGTATGCATTGAAAAATTAGATATATATGCAAAGCCCAAAACATTTGCTCTCAAAGATATAATATATTATAAAAGTAATTTCACTCTGTTCTACTTTTAAAATGACAACGTTTACCAACGTGTCTTAGTTTCTATTTTAATTCTGGTAACTTTTAGTTACCACGGAAACACTAAGTTAATTTCTGCTTAGCTCAACTCATCTTATATAGCTCCTTTAAGTAACTTAGTTTCGGTTGTTAGGTGCCTACGTGATATAGTCTAGACTTCTGATTGGCTGGCTCTCTTGTGCTATCACTGCACTATATAAGCGTATGTAAAAGTTTTTGGTGGAAGAGAGCAAAAAATGGATTGCCTCAAGAAACGCTATATTTTTATTTTCAAAGTTTGCTGTTAAATTTTAATAAATAACTAATAAATGTTTA
>CM063503.1:10380071-10402571 GCA_032207245.1 Pardosa pseudoannulata | reverse complement strand
CACACATATATGTGTGTGTGAGAGAGAGAGAGAGAGATGTGAGTACATTATTTAATGATATGTCTCAGAAATTAAAGAAAAATAGTAATAATAAAGGTTTTCAAACCACACAGATTTTTATACAGCTTCAAATACTTGGTATATGGGTTAAAGTTATGTTTTGCATAACATCAGTCAATAAAAAATACTAATATTTTCATAATTATAAGCAGAATATAAAGATAGAAGAATATAAAGAATCTATTGTAAAGAAATACTAAATTATTTTTACATTCTATAAAGATCACTTGAAATTATTTTCAAAAATATAAAAGTATAATAAAAATATAAATATTCTAAACTATTTCAGTAGAATATCATTACTTACATTTTTCGATAGAGATTAAATTTGTGAGATAAAGTACAAATATAGCATATGTGTATTTATGTATAAATAGAGAGATGTTTCCCATAAAAAAATTAAGAACTTGAAGATATGACATATGATACTGAAGAAAAAGATCGTATGTAATACATATTTTATTAATATCTCGGAAAACTAGATGTATAGCAGTATGTTTAGATTCTGAATTTTTTATATGCTAGAAATGTAAAGAAATTCAGAGAATATCCCAAAAGTTGGTCTTGGAGACGCATTAATTTTGCTGACATAGGTAGATCTTAAATAAGAGCACAATAAATAAAAGCGAGATGACTTTTATTTCAATCCAAAAAACATAAATGTAAGAAAGAGATGGGGTAAAAATTTGATAGTGAGTTGAATTAGTATAAAAGAAAATTTTTCTATCGATATCAATTTATTCCTAAATTTGTTTTTTTGGAAACTGTCATGAAATATGTTTTCCCTTTGTTTTGTTTATTACACATATTACAAGAACTAAAACTTGATGGTGTTGTGTTAAATTGTGCCCTCATTTGACTTTTCATTAAATGTAGCTAGAAAAATAGTTACTAAATACATTAATGTACATTAAAAAATAACCAAATATAATACTCATGATGGGTATAGACTTATTTTTTATAAAGGAAAATTTTTTTATATTGGTATTAATTTAAGCAGCAATTCTTTACATTTAAAATTTGTTTGGGATATAGATTTCATTACACACGTCCCCATTACTTAAAACTGTGTATTTTATGTTAAATTTCATGATAGTTGGACTTGATACAAAATATAGTTAGAAAAATAATAAAGCATAAATGTAAGAAAGAAATAAGATAAAAATTGAATAGTCAGAGATAAACACATGAATATGTTTTCCCTTTCTTTTATTTATTACATACATTACAAGAACTAAAACTTGATGGTTTTATGCTAAATTGTGCACTTACTGGACTTTTCATTAAATGTACCTAGAAAAATAGTTACTAAATACATTAATGTACACTAAAAATAACTAAATATAATACGCATGATGGGTGTAGACTTATTTTTTATAAAGGAAGAAATTTTTATATTGGTATTAATTTAAGTAGATATTCTTTACATTTAAAACTTGTTTGGGAAATAGATTTCATTACATATGTCCCCATGACTTAAAACTGTGTATTTTATGTTAAATTGCATTATAGTTGAACTTGATACAAAATGTAGTTAGAAAAATAATAAAACATAAAAGTAAGAAAGAAATAAGATAAAAATTTAATAGTCATAGGAGTTAGTAGAGAAGAAAATATTCCCGTTGATATTAATTTAACCTGTATTTCTTTGTAAATAAGACTCATATACTCTAAAACTGAAACGAAAATTACTGTACATTATTAGAAAGTTTTAAATTCTTTACATTTAAAACTTGTTTGGGAAATAGAGTTCATGACATACGTCCCCATGACTTAAAACTGTGTATCTTATATTAAATTGCATTATAGTTGGACTTGACACAAAATGTTGTTAGAAAAATAATAAAACATAAAAGTAAGAAATAAATAAGATAAAAAATTTAATAGTCAGAGGAATTAGATGAGAAGAAAATATTCCCATTGATATTAATTTAACCTGTATTCCTTTGTAAATAAGATTGATATACTCTAATACTGAAAAGAAAATTGCTGTACACTATCAGAAAGTTTGTATTGGCGATATCTAGTTTAGTGATGCGCTCAAATATTGGCTCGGTGTTAGAAAGAGAAGTTACTCAGTGTTAGAAAGAGAGAGTAGAACTTCTAAAGAATATTAGAAGTCTGAAGGGAAGTCTGGCCTTACGCCCCTGTCAGCCAAGGACAACTAATGAAACACTAACTGTGAAATACGGGGGATCGTAAAGCTGTGCATCACACTACGTGAATGAAAGCTGCTAATCGATAACTTGCCTCTTCTTCGTTAGGAAGTGTTTGTACGCCTCTATTGCAGTTGAACGGCAGCAGAATCGAGAGGTGATACAAAGTTTCAATATCTTTGCAAGATTTGCAAGCTCAAAGCATGTTGTTTAAAATATTATTTTTTTAAGGGATAAGGTATCCCAAAAATTTCAAAATAACGAATTTTTAATTAGTTTAAACTATAGTTCTTGTCTTTCTATGCAAGCATGTAACATTTATAAGTGTTTTTAATAATTCAAAATTATTTACGTATATGATTTCATTTATATGGGCTTTATTTGCCAAATGAAAAATTTTAATGGCTTTTCCTGTATCTTATTTTTTTCCTGAATTCCCTATCTTCAAAATGCTAAGGAATTTTTTGTCGTTCTTTGACATATTGTTTAAAATACTAAAGGGATGTCACCTTTAAACCTTCAAAAATTCAATTTTTTTGGTTTTTATCTTTAAAATGTTTGCACATTTCTAAATCTTTTTAAACTGATCCCATTAAAATAGTCGAATGGGATCCTCTAAAACTTAGCATTTGATATCACAGGTTTTAAAGAAACTATAGAAACTATAAAAATGTATTTAACTGCATTGTTCTTTCAACTTGCGCGCAGTGTAAATAAAAATTTGTTGCATATATATATTTCAAATTTTGAAAGTAAATACATTATAGACTTACAATTAAACTCTACTTACTTTTTTCGTTGTTGTTTATTTTCCTTATTATTTATAGTATTTGAGATGGAATTTTTAAACTTCAATTTAGCTCTTTTAATAATTTAATCCCTTGGTGTAATATATCTGATACCGTTTAAAAAAATAGGTGGAGAATTATACATAATAATTGTTCTATAAAAAAGCAAAAATTAATAATAAAACTCCTTTTTTGTTATTGTAATTCTGTGCACAGTGTCTTAGAAAAATTAAAATTTTTTTCAAACAAGCTCTCATTTTTCACTTACAAAATAAGAATTTTTTCCTAAAAACTTCTTATTTTTTAGAAAAAAAGTAAATTTAGCACAGTAGGTTAAATAAAAATAGAGAAGAAATGCTGAAAATCTACAGTATTTTCAATAATAATGTAAAAAGATATGATAAGACGAGAATAAGAAAAATCTTAAAGTTGCCTAATTTAAAGTAAATTAAAAGTTGCCTTAGGGACAACATACACAAAATAGTGTAAAATGCTGAATTTTTTATTAGTTCAAATTATTAGCCTTACTTTTCTACACATCATGCAAAATTTAAAAATATCTTTAAGGATTCAAAAGTTATTTATGTGTACTGTTTCATTCATAGTAATTTTAATTAATAAATAATAAATTTCAAATGTTTTTGTCCTATCTTTATTTTTTCTGGAAAGCCATGCATTCAAAACTGTAACGAATATTTTATATTTTAGATACAAATATTAAATTTTGTATACAGTTTTTCTATAACGTATATAATAAAACTGGGAATAAAATTAGCAATTAGAGGCTTAATTCCTTTTTATTCACAAAAATATTAAAAATTAGGTCACATGTTATTATTTTTCAATGTATGTGTGAGGTTTTTTTTAAAATTATATTTATCCAAAAAATTATGTCATTTAATTTATTTTGGTGTAATTTGATCAAAATACTGTAATCCATTAACATTTCCCATGTATGTGAAAATATTGAAAATAATAGTTATTTAAAATTTTGATTTTTTCAAAAATAATCTATTTCTAACATTTTGATGATAATAACGAATAACATTACAGATAAATATGTTTTTCATTTTTGACACGTAATTCTCAAGTATATTCCACAGGCAAGGGGTTAATAGATCTTTATGAAAACTTTGAAAGGAAAAAATTAATATTTGACTAAATTAAAAATAATTTCATGATGAATAAATTATAGAGAAACTTCATGGAGTTTAAAATTTAAAATTTTAATTCAATGAACTGTCCCAAAAGACTTTGCATTAAAGAATTTATATTAAATTGGATTATAAAATTATTGGATTATAATAGCATTTGCGGTAATACTTATAACAAAAAATTATATACGGTTCAAAAACTATTCTATCTCGCGAAAAGCTTTATAAACTCTATTTAATGCTTCGGACATTCAGTTTTTTCCGACTGACTCCACCCACATTTAATAATTCGAGGTGCGTGTATGCGTGCTATTGTTCTCGAGCCTGATTATAGGTTTGACTGAGATCTGACATTTAGTGGCCGTTAAAATAAATGAAACTGATTCACATTGCGACGGAAGAGAAAACGTAGACTATATATGCAGATGGAAAATAATTATTTCTTAATGATCTCTATCACATGTTGATTCTTTATAACTGTGGCCACAGAAAAATGTACAAGGAGGTAAAATATTTCTATTGAAACGTAGCACTGAATGCAAAGTCAATGTAAAAGGAAAGTTTAAATAGTAAGAGAAAGTCAAAGCTATTTTGCCGCTTCGAGCATGCTAAGTTCTCAATACGAGATAACTGATTACTTTCCTAAGTTCTTGTTTTCTATTTGTGCCTGAGGTTGACTTTGTATTCATTTCTATACTCAAATATTTGTTTAGAAACTCAGCTCTCTTGCAGAGTTATTGCATGGAAATCCAATTTAAAAATAATCTTGCGAATTATTATACTTAAGATGGTTTTTCAGCCTATGTAGAAATAAGTTTATTCTTCATGATCCCATTATGAAATTTTAGCGATTCTTATAAGGGTTGAATGACTTAGAGGAAAAGATGGGGAGGGGCTGCAGAACTATCAAAAGCTTTTTTTTGCAAATAACATAAATTTTTTACTTCACTGAAACCTGTTCTTTTCCTACATCCTAATTTAAAACCTTTAAAAATAATACTTTCCAGTTTGACGATTTTTGTATCGAATTATAATTAATTTCGAAATATTCCAGGTGCATTACTTTTATGTATTTCTTATTCAAAAATTTTGAGATTTTCTATTAATGTGTTTGTTATTAAACTGGCTATGATTTTGAAAATCGTAAAGTATTTTGTCGAATTAAACATGACATGATTTGCCATACTGTAAAATGGCAAAATCAGTTGTTAAAGTGTTGTATAATTTTAAATAATTGTCTTATATTGATAACATTTAAGGTAAGTTAAAACTGATACCCTGTTTTCTGTCTATATAAATTCTAAAGATAAAATGAAAAACATAAAGGCAATTAGTTATGCTGTGCACTAAGAACATTTAGGAAATATTGATGGACGACTCAATTTTTATTAAATAGTCTTGAATTTTAATAAAAAAAATTTCTAATGATTTTGTGTCTTGTATGTTTCAAGTAACAACATTGTATATTAGCATTATAAAAATACCTTTAAAAACTGGAAAAAAAGTTATTCATCCTTTGTCCCTTTAAACAAAATAAACAGTGTAATTTTAAATGGTAATATTTCCTCTTACACTACATTTTATGCTATTAAAAATTCTATTTAAAATATTATTAGTAAAGAGATAATTAAAAATAAACAACATATTTTGTTTGTGCTTTCCTGTTTCTCACAAATCTGAGACACCATCTTTGCAATCTTTTGGAATCAAATGTTGCCAAGAACTGTATAAAGATTAAAGCCACGTACGATACCTAGAGGTTGAAGAAATGACACTTAAGATACACGTTTGTTAAAAATTCCTTAAATTTATATTCTTTTATTTAAATTAGAAGCTTCATATGATATTCCGGTGAGAAATAAGGTATAAATCAACAGTTCACTGAAGTTGTTTAGAATTTGCACTCTTAATTATTTTCAAAAACTCCTACACTGTAATGTTTAAAATTAATATATTTTTATACAGTAAAATAAAAGTACCCAATATTTTATTTAAGAAAAATCTATAAAAATCTGATATCTGGATTAAAATAAACCAATTATTTCGAATTACATTATGAAGGGTCTGGTATAAACACTTTTCAGCTATAAGAAATATATTTTTTTTATTCTCTTACGTTACTTTTATTCTTTTACGTACACTCCAACAAAGAAATATCACGGGCAAAAGAATTAAATTACAAAACGTCACCCCGGGATTCTGACGGGAACTAGAAGTAAGGGGTTAAGTTCTTACAAATTTGAGGATATGATATAACACCTATTCTTATGAGTCAAACAACTAACTTTATTTACTGTTTTTAAACATTTTCTATCGAAATAAACATAAAAAATGTATTTTCCTTTTCTGGATTTGAAAGAAAATCAATAAACAGTGAATACACCCTCTGTCTTTAAGCAACTGATTTTAAATGTTTTATTCAGTTTCCAATATAAAAAGCTCTACTTGGCTTGAATATAGAAAATATTTTTCCAGAAGTCTCAAAGGAATAAACTCTTCATAAATTATATTAATTCATATAGGAATCCCCAACAATATTTCTGGAGTTTAAAATTTAAGAGTTCCCTTTATATCTACATCGTGAATTATACAGGAATGTAACATAAAGTACAAAGTTTTATTTTAATAAATATTATACAATGTACTTTAGTTACAATCATTCCTACATCAAATCAATACACCGCTTCACCGCACACATGAGTCTGCAACGTGAGTGCATGTCTGTAAAAAATAGTGTAACCCTCTACAATCATGTGAGATGGATGTCGTTTAGGGTAACATGTGTGAACTAAACATTCCCTAGTCCTCAGAAGTCTCAAAGGAATAAACTCTTCATAAATTATAATAATTCATTTAGGATACCTCTACAATATTTCTGGAATTTAAAATTTAAGAGTTCTCTTTATACCTACATCGTGAATTATACAGGAATGTAACATAACGTACAAAGTTTTATTTTCATAAATATTATACAATGTACTTTAGTTACAATCATTCCGACATCAAATCGATACATCGCTTCACCGCACACAAGAGTCTGCAACGTGAGTGCATGTCTGTAAAAAAAGTGTAAACCTCTAAAATCATGTGAGATGGATGCCGTTTAGGGTAACATGTGTGAACTAAACATTTCCTAGTTCTTTTCTCATATAAAAAATACTTTGCATATCACAAGAAAGAGCAATATATATGTGTTTTAGAATGGGAGTTAATTTTCGAACATTTTACGTAAGGTAAAAATTTCAAAAAGATAAGTGGAGCAGTACACTTGCAGTTCTAGAAAAATTTCTTTATAATATTGTCACGAATATTAGGAATGGAGATTTCCCCTATTGACTATGCTGTAGAAATACATATATATATATATATTATCTCTTTATTTAAAATCTTTATATGTGCGTATGTTTGTATGTATGTATGTCTGTTTGCTATACATTCAGAAATCATTCGACCGTTACTGATGAAAATTTCATATTATTTCAGGTTAACATTTGAAATGTCTAAAACTGGTCAAACTCTTCAGTGATTAATATCATGATGCAGATAAAACATTTTTTGCCTTCCAGCAGGTCTGCAGATTATAGATAACCGCCATAGGATATACTTTCTAATGGCGTACTAAAATTATCAAACCCTTTATAATTCCTCTTATAGTGCTTTGAATGTGTTTTAAGATGATAAAAGTATCCGATCTTTTACTAGGTTTAGTTCACTTATCTATTTTTGTTTGACATATTTCTTTCTTTATAATTTTTTTAACCTTATTTCTTCTCCTTCCTATTTTCTCTGTTAATTTCGAAAATCCTTTGTGACATTACATGAGAAAAGGTAGTGCAGAGAATTTCCTTTCAGACCACAGATGAAATTTCGAGACTCAGTCACCAGATGGAAATGAGAGAGGTATTTAGGAAAGTCCATGTCTCATTAAGAGAGCATTTATATGTGGTGAGTTAGACAAGCAGGCTGGGTCAACTTTGAGAAAACAATATTGTATGTGGCCGGTGTGTGTAGAGACCCAGTATAAGTGCCATTCTTCTAGTATTTTGGAATATAAATTATCTCTAATGTACCAATAGCACTGCGAATCTTCTGGTAGTTTGAAATATAAATTCTCTCTAATATGTCTGGCGGTTAGTGGTATGATAATTAACCTCCGGTGGTCTTAAGGACGCACTTTTCGCTAGGTTGTCTGCCATTTCATTACCCTCATGACCTATATGGGCTTTAATGCAGTGCAATTCCAATTTAGTGTTAGATTTGGCAAGTAAGAAAGATGATCTTTGGATATTTTGCACTTGGGGGTTTGGTTGGTTACTTTTTTTTCTTGCAAGTAGGATACCTTTGATGTCTGAGAGAATTGAAACTCCAGTCTCTAGGCGCTTTGCTAGAAGCCAATTTATTGCCTCTGAGATTGCTTAAAGTTCATCTTGAAAGACAGAACTATGGCTGTTTGAGGATTTTGAATTCCCAAATATTGCATTAAATATATATATATATATATATATAATATATATATATATATATATATATATATATATATATATATATATTTGTAATCAAATAAATTTAAAAGTTAATAAATTTAAAAGTGTTTTTTAATGTTTTATAATTAAATAAACAATAACTTCACTTTAAAATATTGTTGTGCCAATAATGAAATAAACAATATTTCTATAAAAGTTTCCTGTTAAGTGGATATACATAATTTTAGACTTGCTTTAAAGTATAGCATAATATACAGTATAAAATCCCTTGGCATTTGTATTTTTACATTTCAAAAGTAAAAGTTAACATCACGCGAGACTCTGCGCTGTAATTACTAAAATTCTAATAGCACCGCTAATGGAGAGACCTTACAATTACCTGTAATGAACTTTGAGGTAGAAATATTGCGTAAGTTATGTTGAAAAGAGAGTAAACACTTTGGGATACTTGAATATTTTGTTTCTTAGATCAAGTCAGAATTGAATTTATAAGTAATCAATAAAGCTTGCAGCGGGATCTAATCGTAAGAAATATATAAGTAGTAATACGCAGTGTTCCTAATTTAATGCTGTTTATGCATTTAACTCCCTTTAAATACAGTTTTATGCAGATCTCTTGGATGTATCACATTCTTTTCTATACAGGAATATCTTAATTCTTGTTTTGTATATTATTTTATTCTTTGTAATGATGCTTGAGAAATAGCCATTGAGATAATTTATTTATATATTTCTACAGTATTTTTAACTAATTAAACTACACTAATTATCCTAATATTTCCTCAAGAAATTTTAACTGTTGGTAGAAGAACTAAACGTAGTTGATTTTACTTTAATTAGGTAATCAGTAGATGTTTTCTAATGTAGATGAACGGTCATTTTTCTTTTAGATTATAATTTTTACTCTTGTGAACATAAGATTAACAAATATGCTTGTGATTTATAAAATTTAATCTTAAAGACTGGACCTAATGCTTGAATGTAAAGAAAAATGCCGAATCCTAAGATTGATTTTAAATCTCATATATTGTATACTAAGAATTTTATTTCGTTTTCCCAAATAAAACTCTTTCTTTTAATCGTTTTAAATTGATCTTTGGCTTTTACAGTGAGATATGCTTGTCACTAAAGTCGGAGATTTTTTTTATATTGATTTGAATATTCATATAAGATAGTATATTGAAGAGATAAAAATCCGAAGTTAATCTGTCCGGTGTTGATCAATCATGTCTTGATTGGAAACCAAATTAAAAACAAAACATATTTAATTATAATTCGGTTACAGAGGAAAATTATTATCGAGCAATTTAAAGTGCTGTATTTAACATTGGTGTCTAAATACATTCATACAACAAGCATTAGTTTAATTGTTGCTAATAATATTATGGTATTATTTCAGTAGCTTTCACATGACAACGAGATTTGTTGGCATTTTGAAAAAAAAAATGAAACTAGACAATTATGCAATGCGTTCTATTTTGCATAAGCAAATGCTAAAACAGTAACTTGTTCTTTAACAGTTCGTCTCAAGGTGTCGTTCATCTCATGTTAGATTTTATTAAAACATTTAGGTAGCACGAAATGTATTAACTACGTTACTACCAGAAAAGTCAAAGAAATTCCTTTGTATTTTATTATTTTTTTTAAGTTTTCGAATTAATGCTCCTCTCTTTCTTAATGGAAAAGATTCATGAAGTAAGAACTTGATCACGTTCTTACTTGATTGTAAAGAAGTGGAAGGGATCATTTACTCGTTTGGCTAATATACATTTTTTTAGATCCACTTATGTGAATGTTCTTCAAGTTAGAGCATATTTAATATTGGATTTTTTTATGATGTAAAAGGTTGAAGAGCGCATAGAAAACTTCAAAATTCTTAGTAAATATATTTGTATGACGTGACATTGCAGTTATGATAGGAAATAGGAAAACTCTTTTATGTTTCATTACGGAATTACGTAACAGGAAGCAAATGTATTTTAAGAAATAGTTCAAAAGTAATCAGTAATTTAAAAAACTGTAGGATTACAATAGTTCCATTTTCTTTCTTGATTTATTCATATCAGCGAAAATATTTTTTGCATTAATACATATAGAAATTTAAATGGGGAAATATAAAGACATAAATTATTATACAAAAAGAGTAATCATATAACAATTCCAGACGTAATCCTTATAAAGTTTAATATTTAAAAATGAAAATGAATATTTAGACTGCTGCTAAAAACTGAATACAGATTTAGATGATCTATTTGAATTTCTTTAGAAAAATAAAGCAAAATGAGTTTGAAATCATTACCTCTAGATTTAAAATTATTAGTCCCATATTTAAATACTAAAAAGTTTAATTAATTTAAGTGATTTTTTAAAAGAAGGATAATAAGGAAATATGCTCTTATAAAATAGTACACTCATGTTTATAAACAATTTGAAAGAAATAGCACAATTTTTAAAAATGTGGATTAATAATTGTTCTAAAATTCAAAATTATTAAAAGACCAATTAATGAAATCAATTTATTAAAACACAAACTTACATCGTTGCATTGCATTCTGAATTTAAGAACTTACCAGGGAAAGGTCAAGTAAAGAAAACAAAATTTAGAAATGAATGTTTTAACGATATAAATAATAAGAAAGTATCGTCCTAATTATATTTATAAAGAAGATATTTTGATGAGGCGGTGAAGATAAACATAATAAATAATTAGCAAATAAGTTAATATTGTTGCATTTTAAACAAACCAATTAAATCTTAAATCTTAACTTTCTGTGTGCCTGATACATTTTTACATCCCAAAAGTAACGTAAATGCAATATGTGTAGAAATATCTAGAAACTAATTGCTTCTCTACTTAGAAACTTGTTTGTTAGTGTTGGAAAAAAGTTAATTTCTATTTACTGTTTGACAAACTATTATTTAAGGACTCAGAAGGTAAAACAGGATTTTAAATTTGAATTAAGGTGTAAATATCAAACAAATGGAGATAAGTTTAAGAAATATTATTTATATAAAGGTTTTAAATATAACTGCGAAAGGGGACATATATAAAATTTATTTATTTATTTGTTGCTTTATATTAAAAAATGATTTTTTTTGTGTTAGATTCACGTTTTAAAAATATAGAATGTAAAATAATTCAAACTCGCTTATAACGAGAGCGAAGGGACCGCGATTTGCATGTTATAACCGAGTGGAGGAAACGGAGCAAATGACAACGATGCTTTTTGGGTTAAAAATCGAAGTTGATCTTAGTCCACATGGAGCAGAAAAGCTATCTTTACAAGGTTACCAATTGCAGCAGTGTATAAGGCGTAGATATATAAAAAGTACAAGTTCATAAACACTTCCATCAAATTGTTTCATTTTTTTTTCAGAGATTTGTCTAGGTGCAGCAATTTCAAATGTACAACCAGATTTCGTCCACAGTCAACAAAATTTGGTTGTAAATTTGATATTTCTATTTCACGTAATAGTAAACTATAGCTAAGATTAAAATGTGATAATTGCGGTTTTATTATACATCTACTTATTATGAGAATAATATTTTCCCAATAAACAATTTAGTTATTACTAATAACTACTTGAAAAATTATAAAGAAATATTTTAGAATTTTATGAATATTTCTAGTATTTTAAGTGCATTTCTAACTGTCAAATACCTTCGAATTTTATCGATTATTTACCTTGTGGAATATTAAATAAAAGTTAGTTACAATAAATTGATTTCAGACAGCAAAATTTTGTTCATTCTGAACTTAAAAGATCTATTATAGATATTCTGTACTAGTAAAAAGGCTACTATAATTATTATATTTCATATTATATTTTCAGTGAATACTTACGATAACGGTCAAGTTTTCTTCTAAGATCTAAAAGGTTTCTAATATATAAAAATGTCCGTATTATATAAAAAAGTTATGTGCATGGGAATATTTATAATTAATGTACTTTTGAAACAATTAATAATAAATAGCCTAAAAAATAATTAATATTTTACATTGAAATTATAACCACTTTTACATATATACAATAAAATACATTAAAGTAACGATAAATACCTCTATAATGATTATATTGAGTTAACCCAGTGAATTCCTATGCAAAAGAATGGTAATTTCGTCTTGAGTAAACGATAGTCCTAACAATAATAAATTTCTGTAATACGATGTTTTTCTCATGACCGATCGTTGTTTGTTTTATCACTCTGCAACGATATTTTATTGTACAAATACAGAGAATTTCGTTTATTTTATGATTTATACTGTATGCATACTTTACTAATTTATTTAAAATAACAAAAAAATTTCAAAACCACAGAACTCGACCAAAAACCTGAAATTAGTTTTTGTTCTAAAAAAAATCAAATTAGGCATACGCCTCACTATCAAAAGACATTTTTCAAATAACGCGATTATTTTACTGCACTGAAGTATTTTCTCGAGTTACATAGGACTTAATAATGTGAAACGACAAAAACAGTTGGTAAAAACGTTTAAAACTTGAAATAATTGTGTTATATAAAGAGCATGTAGTGTAATTGAAAATCGATACCCAGTTTATAAATTATAAAGATAAAATGAAAAATAAAAGTAATTGGTTCGTATCCTGTGCACTAGGAGCATTTTTAAGGAATATTGTAGTCTAGCATTTGAATCAAAAACTATTTTCTGATTGTAGATTTTGGTGTCTTATATGTTTCATGCAGCAGCATTATATATACTTATTTTAAGAATATCGCTAATTATTTAAAATTTCAAAAATGAGATTTAACGCCCCTTGTACCCCAAACAGTAGGAAAACTTAATAAAGAAACAAAACAAAAATGGATTTCTTTCAGCAAAAATAATAAAAAATCTTAGGAATGTGAACTTTATTGCCTGTCTTTTATGTTTAGAAGATTTTTGTATACTTTGTCAATATTTAACAGTTTGATTTAATTTATTTAGCATTGTGTCGTAAACATACCAAACTAGCCATAATTTAAATCTTTTAAATTCTAATTATATCGTCCCTCAATATAAAACTATATTTTCTATAACGATAATTTTATTGGGTCCTATAAGTAATGCAGTGTAACCGGACAGTTGCGAAAGATCCAACATGTTTTTTAATTGCGATTAGGGTACATAAATAGGTTCATAGTCGCAATGTCCTCCAAGTTCTCAAACAATTCCTCTGGAGATGGCAGGCCACTTCTGGGGGTCTTATGCTTGGTATCTGCTTCTAATCCACGAGGATCCACTTTTAGAAGTTCAACCTCTGCAGGCAATGAGAACCATCTTTCCATATCTGGACAGTTGCGAAAGATCCAACATATTCATTAATTGCGTTTAGGCTACGTAAAGTAGGTTCATGGTCGCAATGTCCTCCAAGTTCTCAAACAATTCTTCTGGAGGTGGCAGACCGCTTCTGGGGGTTTTGTGCTTGGTATCTGCTTCTAATCCACGAGGATCCACTTTTAGAAGTTCAACCTCTGGAGGCAATGGGAACCATCTTTCCATAAGAAGTCATACGACTTCTAAAATGAAAGCGACACCAATTAATCAATCAAGTAATGTTGTACTGAGGTTTTACTGTATGCTACTGAAACATTAAATTTTTGAGTAGGTTGGTATGATTTTGATTGTTTACTGAAGCGTTAAAAATCCAATACAATTTGAATTAAAAATAATGAAGAACTAAAAACTTCAGATGGAAATTTTGAAGAGACATTACTTAATGTTATTATTCATTGTTTGAAATCTTCTCTCTTCTCTTTAGGTAGTGAACAATAACTTAAGATACATTAAGTTATGAAATTTTTTTTCCTATACAAAGTCGAGCAGTATGCATTCACTTAAATGTGAATATATTTGCATGTTTAAGAAAATAGATTATTGTTCTTAATTCTAAACACGGTTAGATTACGGAGCAAAGTGAACATTTTCCTCCATGCAATTTAAATCGATTTTTTTTCTTTTTTTGCCTTTCATGAGTTATCTGGCCATTTTATCGTGAGTAGAGGCGGCGAAAAAGTGCCCAGTTAGCACGATCGCATTAATGCGGCTAGAGATTGTATTTGCATTTCGAAGGTCACGACATATGATCCAATTACGAATTTAACGTATGTCACGGTAATTAGACTGAATAGATTCAGAAGATGGCTTTTTAAATCAAAATAATTTTACGTCATTCTAGCTTCTGGGTATTTAATTCTATCTAGTTTTTGTATTTCACTAACGAAGTAGTCACAAATGTTAGAAGACGTAGTGTCTTTCTTTTATGGATTTTTGGCGTTTTTCTGGGGATTCGTTAGTATTTTTGGGGTTGTTTTGTTTGGAGCTCTGCAGTCCACATTTTGGTAAACGAGAGTTAACCGTATGATATAACTTTTTTTAAGTAGGGCAGACAGACGCTAGTTGATTCCGTTTCGTTATTTACTTTACGATTTATCAGTTTAAAGACAATCGGGTTCTAACCTGGAATTCAGAAAATTTCGAAGTACAGTATATTAAATTGCATAAAAACAATAAATCGACTGAGGAAAAAAGGACAAATATGTGTAAAAAATCATATAAAAATGTATAAAAAGGTTTTCAAAAAATATCGCATCGATTGACAATCTTAAACAAACTTATGTTATTGAAGAAATTGCGATTCTTGCCAATGCGCTTAAATTTCGATGTTAAAGTGGAAGACATTACTAAATTAATGGGTTATACTGATAGAGAGCTAAAAGTGTGATGATCTAATAGAGTTTGATACAAAGCAGCATTTGGAAGAGAAAAAAAATGAAAGACAGAAGAACCTTGAAGGAACCATTGAAGGAGGAACTTCTGTTTCATTGCCGACACCTGCCTTACTTGGACCCACTACAAACAAATACACAAATTGCAAATAACCAAATGATAATATGTAAATATGTATTCATTTATAAATAAATTTAAAATATGTTTCATAATTTTTATAGTCTTATAACACTTCTATATTTTCGGTATAAGCATTTCGCTTGCGACCAATTCGCTTAACGACGTAGTCGTAGGAGAGGAATTTGGGTTCCAAAGTGAAAAATACCTGTATTTAAAATTCCAGGCAGATGTCTGGTGTCAGTCTAACCAGTAGTGCCTTTTTATCTCGTCTTTCTTTTGTGCCATCAGTGTCATTGAAGTAGCAACGCCCACTAAAAAATCGCTAGAATTTTCAAACTGTTGCTATGCAGGTTATAAATTCTTGCCTATCAATAATTATCTTTTGTTTCTTTATAGACAACAATTTTCATTTTGACAAAATGTATTTAGAAAGGCAATTGTCCGTAGCTATAATAAAACTTGTATGTTTATTATAATTTTTCCGTGATAGATTATTATAGTCCTCAAAACCAAATGATAATATGTGGTTGATTGGACCATCCCGAAATGGATCCACGAATCGTGTTACTAAAAATACAGTATTTTATGTTTGTATTCATCGTAATTCTGAAGAAGACAATTTAATTTGATTAATTTTTTACTGTTGTTTTGTGTTCACTTTAGTGCCTGTTAGTTTATTAAAATTCTTCCATAATAAATTTTCATAGCTAGAAAAAATAAAACTCATGATGAGATTAACTGGCCGACGGATTACACAGACAAGTGCACATAAATTTTGTTACTGGAGAAGCAATATGTTACGTTTGTATTCAATGTATTGACAGAAATTATTTTGAGGACGACAATTAATTTAATTTTTAAGTTAAATGTGTTGATGACCTCTGTTATATGACCTCTGTTATATTATTCTGTTGTTACTGATTAGACAACAGAATATTCATTGTTTTTTGAGTTTATATTTAGCTCCTTCAAGGCCAACGTCTCGTATACGCGACGAAGCGATTTTACTCTTATCAGTCCAGCACCCCACTCGATGATCTACCGTTGATATTAAGAGACCAGCGTCGAGTATGCGTAAGAGGAGATCTGAACGTTTTATTTTAATTTTTAAATGCAAGATTTAATTACTATATAGCGTATATTACTATATAACGATTTTCCCAACGGGCGACTCATATAGCATTTATTTGCTGGTCCTGAAGGGGTTAATAAAATAGTTTGTAGGGTAATGGTAATGACTCTAATGGAATTCAAATCTATATATTTTGATCTTTATTCAATTAGACCAACAGAAGCACCTTGCGCTGCCCGAGCATACACACTTACACTCACATCTTTAACAGTACACAGATTATACTGGACTTTTATTTAAATCCATAATGTCCGATTGATGTCCAGATAAAATTCCAGATGTTGAACAGATATTCAATGGAATCTATGTTCGATTTAGGGACAGATAATATTAATTCTATTTAATCGAATATTTTAAAAATTTGGAAAAAGAATTGAAACAAAATCTTCCGTTACACGAAATTAATTTCTGTTTCTAGCTAAAAGCTTATTAGCGTAAAAGCTCATGTAGTTTTACATTTGTCAAGTTTATTTAAAATGACATATTATTTTATAAGAACTGAATAAAAGAGGAAAGCTTAACATAATCCCCAAATCAAAGAATTTTTTTTTCATTTTTTAACTGATATATTGAGTTTTGTTTTGTTTAAGAAACAAAGTTTTGTGCAAAATCAGTAAAAAAAAAAAAAACATGGCATGTGCTGTCAAGTCAAAGCCACATAGGAGGAATATTGAGCTTTTGAAATATGAAAAAAATCCAGTTAAATATTTCCACATTTTATATATT
The DNA here is from genome assembly GCA_032207245.1 of Pardosa pseudoannulata. Taxonomy (NCBI): domain Eukaryota; kingdom Metazoa; phylum Arthropoda; class Arachnida; order Araneae; family Lycosidae; genus Pardosa; species Pardosa pseudoannulata. Next base: position 10,385,220 of record CM063503.1, on the reverse strand, counting down.
TTAACACTCAAACAGCTTTACTAGTATCCTTCATGTGTAAGTATATAATGTTCTCCAAGTTTATCCCAGATAAATGACTTAATATAGCGAAATAAGTCCTCCGTAATCAATAAGAGTGACAAGGCCATTCATAATTTTGACGCTGCTTTTAAATCCGTCCTGTTGATGATCATATGATCGGAACACCCCCTGACATCCTCTTCTCCCCGATTTTTTTGTTTGTATTTTAAACCCTCTCCCAGACACCCTTTGTTCGGAGCCGCTCGTCCCAGTTTTAGGCTACTTCTGCTTCGGGGCCCGTCATGATTCAGTAGCGCGATTAAAAAGGGAAGCTGAAGGGTTGAAGGAAAATGAAATGCAGAAAAAGAAGCTATTTTTAATAAAATTTTGGATGAATCAGTGTTTTAGCAGAGAAATTAAAGAGTTTCTATGAATCATTAGGGTGGAATCGAAATTAACGAAGGTTCCGTATCAAGTTGAATCTTCTCTAAAACTCCCCATTTTTCAATTAGATTTTAAAATACTAACTTTGAATTCAGTTGATAGATTGGAGACCAATCAACGATATAATAAGCATTATTATACGTTCAAGAGAGCACATTTTATTTTTACCCCATGAGTAATGGGTTTCTATATAAAAGACTTTTAAGGTATGGGTGAGATTTTTGGTGAATTAGTTAATAGCATAAAAATTACGCAGTTTTAATTTATAATTATCGTAGAATCAAGATTAGAGAAGTTTCTCTACCAAGTTGGATATTCTCTAAAACTCTTTATTGCTTAACTAGATTTTAAAATCTAGATTTGAATTTCATTGACATATTGAAAAATATGGCTGTATTAAGCATTATTAAGTGTTCAAGAAGGTATACTTTAATTATAACCTCTTGATAGTGGTCTTGGTAATGTTCCCTACATATAGGCATTTAAAGTATGTGAAAAATTTCCGGTGAAACCTTTATCAGCGAAGGAATTACACAGTTCAAATGAATCATTAGGGTGAAACAAAATTAATGAAGGTTTACTACCAAGTTGAGTATTCTCTATAAATACCTTTTAAAAAATTATATTTTAAAATAAGATTTGATTTCAGTTGACACAGGAAATATTAAACACGATTATAATATGAAATATGGTATGTTTAAGTTATAACTTTTGATAAAGGCCTACTTAAATTTTACGTCTTGATAGTCATTTCTAAAGCATCTGTTTTCATCGAAGGAATAACACAGTTTAAATGAACCGTTAAGGAGTAATCAAAATTAGTGAAGGTTCATTACCAAGTTTTACCCCTTCAAAAAATCTGATATTTCTTTTAAAGTTTTAAAATGCAAGATTTGTGTTTAGTAGACGTTTTAAAAAGTAAACAGGCATTATTAATTGTTCAAGAGAATATATTTCAATTAGAATTATATGTATATTAAGGAATTTTGAGGTATGAGAGATTTCCAGTGAATCAGTTTTTAGCGAAGGAATTAGGTAATTTAAATGAAACCTTAGGTTTGAATCGCAGCTAGTGTAGGTTCCCCACCAAGTTTATTTACTCAGTTTAAAAATATTAAAATTGTATTCGGTTAATATATTGATAATAAAACATGTCTATAACAAGTATTATTAATTACTCAAGAGGATATATTTGGATACGTAACGGCATCTATATAAAGGCATTTTAATGTGTGGGAGAAATTTATCAGTAATCAGTTTTTATCGGAGGAATTACGGAGTTTAAATGCATTATTTTAGTGTAATGGGAATTAGGAATGGTTTTCTACTAAGTTGATACTTCTATCTCTCTATATATTTTTCATTTTGTTTTAAAAATACAATTAAAATTCTGATGACAAATTGATAAGTAAACATGGTCATAAAAACCATTATTATCTGTTCAAGAAAGCATATTTTTTGTAAGTCCATTTTCCAGCATCGCAAAAAAGTATATGAAGCAATTTTAAAGAATTGCCTATGAACATGTATTTTCCTTCATAATGAAAACATAATCAAAATATACATGTACTAATAAATATACGTAAAAAAGAGAAATTCAAGACAGGGATCAGCCTTTAAATTTTTTCATAAACCATTCCTTTTATAGGTTAGTTAAGAACACTTTTCAGTTATAAATTTGGTATGTCGAAAAAATTTAAATACCTTCACAATATTAGAAGTATTTTGCTTAGCGGACAGAGAAAAAGGAAATTAAATATATTTTAAAAGGAAGTCTTAAAAACAAGAATTATCTTAAAAGTTACTAGAATCAGAGATTTCATATTATGTAAAAGAAAAGCGTTATTGTTACATTTGGGAAAAAATTGAACATTCTGCATTAATATCGTCTTCAAAAACTGTACCTAAAGTCAGAATAAATATATTTCAAGAAATATTTATAAATGTAAATAAAAAAAAAACACATTTTACATCCCATTTGGGGTATTTACATTTTTAAAACCTTTATGAAAACTATATTTTTGACATCGCATTCGTTAGTTTAATATTTAAATAATAATTCAAATACAAAATCTTGTCATGTGTGCCCCAAAATAATTGCTATGCTATTTCTTGTAAATTAAAAAAAAATTCGTTAAGGACTTTATTTAACATCATAAGAATGTATGCAGGTTAAAATGAAGATGCGAATTACAGAAAATCATTTAAAGGAATGAAAAAAATAAACTATTTTTTAATGAAGAGCTATAGGTATAATAAATGTTAGAATCGTATTGAATCATGTGTTGCATGTGTGCAAGATACCCCCCAAAATGTTGTTATTTACAAATTAAGCTTGAAAAGACTGTTTTGTTGATTATCTGATTGTTGCTATTCTACAACATTCCTATTAGAGGAGTTTACTCTTAGAATTGCTATCATGTAATGACACTAAGTGTAAATTAAAACTGAAAAGTTACATTTATAATTTCGTCAGATGTGAGTCATCAAAAATGATATAAAATTTGGATTTATAAAGTTAAAAAAAATAGTTGAAAATTCCAGAAGTAGATTTCTCATACAGGTAATTTCAAATTCAAGTAAAGATAATTTCTGTGCAAAATATTTTGCAACATTTATAAAAAATAAGTTTATTTTTCTTTTCTGGTAGAAAATAAACTTTTTTGGCAATAATTTTTTTATTTTTATGGTTTAAATTCTTTAAATTACTTTGACACAATGATGTAGTTTAATATTTGATATACTTTGCAATTCGGGAATGTTATGATACAAAGGTCTAACAAAATACCCCTTCGATTTTCGCTTGTATTCTAGAACTCAGATAGTTAATTTAATTCCCGATTTCCACTTTCTTGAAAACCGTTTGTTAATGTTGACATCCAACAGGTGGCGTCGCGTTTGGTCCTCTGACAAAAGATCTTGGAAGATTTACTCTTGTAATTGTACCCTCTCTCAGGCCAGTTTCATTATCAATACTTAGTTCCTCAATGCCGAGTTCGGAGGGTAAGTGAACAGATCAAATGATATGACGTAAGTTCACCTCACCCGAATGTCGAGTATTTGTATTAAGAGAGTTTAAACGATCGCAAATTATCGCTGAATGGAATTAAATAATGATTAACAATAAATTATCCAAAGTTCAGTGCAAACGTTATAAGGTATTTAACGTTTCGTATTATGAATAAATTCAGTTTAAGACTGGAAAATATGCTGTTAAGTTTAAAACCACCACAATGTGTTCTTGTGCCTATTTTTGTAAATATATAAGAGTAAATAAGCACACTTCAAATAATTATGTTCTTGTATGAATATACATAAGAGACATATGAGAATATTTGTGCATACAATAATTTATTAATTTATAATTGCGGAAGTGTATTTGTTGTTCCAGGATTTTGTCTTTGGAGGGTCTCAACAAAATAAATTGCAACCATTTCATAAAATTCAATCTGTCGTGCTAAAAACCGAACGATAGCCGAATAGTTAGGGCACTGACCTTCGGAACCAGAGTTCGTGGGTTCGAGTCCCACTGAGAGATGGATGTTCGAAATCGGCTTTAAGTAGTAGATCCCAGTCTCATTAGCACTCGTGTTGCAAAAACGTACACCGTAGTGCTCCCAACCAACCAAACTATGAGAAATAGGAAATTTACCTCAAGTAAAAATCCCATTTTCAGCAATTGTATATTTAACAATTTTTACATTACACTTATTTCGGTAAAATACATAAAAGAGTGTGCACTAAAACTGACACGTACTGAAAAATTAAAAAAAAAATATTAATTTTTAAAAGCATTTAAAGCAATTGTAAATTAAAATTTAATTTTTCTTTTTTATAACATTATTAATATCAGTTGTGGAAATTATTTCCATAAATATTTAACAAAATTAAACAGATATTCTTGGTCTATTGTATTTCAAAAATTAGTTTACAGCCATCGTAACTTTGAACATTTCATTTGTGGGATTAGGAAAGGACCGGGGTTCATGCCTCCCTACCCTATTTCTGGTTGGGCACCTTTATACATATGAAATACAATATATGTGTGAATCTTTTAATGTATATATGAATTTCAATACATAAATCAACACACACATTATTCATACATTCCTACACAGTTTTATAATGTTTAAAGTAAAAACAAAACAAAACAATAAAACAAAAATGATTTTTCATTGGAATATTAGTTGGTAGTTTAATGTATTATCTCTGAAGTTGTTCTCTGAACTATTAATGAGACCTTACAGTAAGTTAATATATTTTTCTATTCCAAGGACAAATTACAGTATTATTTTTTATCTACTAGATATCTGTTATAAAACCGTATTCTATAACTTCTAACACAATATACTCCCCCGAAAAAAATAAATAAACATATAATAAACACACATATAAAGAATCTAAATTGTAGTTATATAAAGGAAGTAATTATTAATTAGCTTTAGAAGCACATTACATTTGTTTTACATCGAGTATAACTTAATTCCCTGTCTAAAAATTATTTAATGTACTTTGCTTTTTTTTTTCATGTTATATTTAACACGATATGATTAATTTACAAGGCTTAAAACCATTAAATTCAGACAATTAAGTAACCAATTTCAATATTACTCTTAACGAAATCTGAGACTATTAAATAACAATAAAGCAATTATTTCACTACATTAAACTTGTTTTGCTAAAAGTTATTTTAATTCGTAATTTG